>VZTB01008702.1:676274-695768 GCA_013397245.1 Thryothorus ludovicianus | reverse complement strand
GCTCCACCACCTCTCCGGGCAGCCCCAATGTCCAGTCACTCTTTCTATGAAGAAATTCTTCCCAATGAGCAACCCAAGCCTCTCCTGTCACAGCTTAAGATCACATCCTCTCACCCTGTCGCTGGTTGCCTGGAAGATGAGCCTGACCCCCACCTGCTACACCCTCGTGTCAGGGAGTTGAGGAGAGTGATAGGATCCCCCTGAGCATCCTCTTCTCCAGGATAAATAAGCAGCTCCCTCAGCTGCTCCTCCTCAGCCTCGTGCTCCAGCCCCTTCCCCAGCTCCCTTTCCCTTCCCTGGACACCCTCCAGCCCCTCAGTGCCCTTCCTGAGCTGAGGGGAGACAGAACAGGAGACAGCACTCGAGCTGTGGCTCACCAGTGCCCACTCCCCTGCTGCTGCTGGACTCATTCCTGGCACAGACCATCCACACAGAGCCCCCCTCGGTCTGGATCTCACACCTGACTCCTGCACTGGAAGGCCTGGATGGGCAGTGGTATCATTAAGGACTAGCTGGGCTGTTGGAGAGCACTCAAAAGTGTGATAATTTCTTCAGATTCCACTGAGCACTTTCATCTGTGACCATGGGATGAGGATCCGGACTGTGCTGAGTTAACTGTCAGTGGCACTGGGGTGGGATCTGTCATGACAGACGTGACAGCACTGTCATACAGAGAACATGGCATTGCTTTGAGGCTCAGAGTAACTGGTATGAGATGAAATTCAGTTCTGCAGGGCTGCTTGGGAGTTAAGAAGATCATAATTTATTCACTGGGAATTCATCATCTAGAAATTGTCATGGGAAAGGCCTTGTGTGTTCTAATTGGTTCAACAGTCAGTCTAGTCCATGTGATGCATTCAACAAGAAATAAAAAATTAAGATATGATTTTAGGAGGTGATTTTAAACTTCAAATGTAATTTTAAAACTCAGAGTATTTTAGGGACTTACAGGTACATTCACAGCTTGTCCTGAATATTGCTTATGCTTCTGGTCACCTGTGTTCCAGAAGTCAGGCTAAAAGAGGGGCAGCCGTGGCTGAGGCAGCTGGGGAGCAATCTCATCTGCCAGGAGATGCTGACAGGCCAAGAGACCAAGCAGCCTTTTTCCACACAATACAGGTAACCTAAAATGGAATTGATTTATGTCCTGCATATGCTCCTTATAAATGTAAATCTGTGCTCCTGCTTCCTGATCTCCCTGTTCTTGTGAGTTGTTACAAAGTACTTGTAGGCTCCCAGATGTGTCTCCAGTTTTCATCAGTGTCTGTGGAACCCCTGCAGCTTCTTTGACTGTAGTGGCAACTGAGGCTTCTCAGTTGTGAACATCAGCCTCATGAAAGATCCATTTGAATGTTGTGTTTAGTAATATATTTACTTACACAGATATTAACAGCTTAGTGTGAGGATGCACTTTCTGCTTATTTATTTTATGTTGTCTAACACAATGACCCCTCAGATCCCTGGGCTTTGTGGCTCTGTAATAAGAGGCACAGTGGGTTTATGTACATATATGTACATTTTTCAGTGTTGAATTTCACTGTTAGACCTGCTCTGGGCTCTCCCCATGTGACCATTTTCTTTTTCTCAGGGTTGTTTGTACCTTGTGGTCATTCACTGAAAAGTTCTTCCAAAATTTATTTTAATATGCAGTAGGAATTTTTAGGGAAAATAAATAATTAAAATTTCCCATTTAGAAGCAAATAAGATCATCTTGTAGAGATCTCAGCAGTTTCAAAGCCCCTGCTTGGTGTGGCAAAGGCCAGCACACTGAGAACACAAGCCAAGTTCTTGCTCTGGGAGGAGTTCCCAGTCCCCTGAAACTCTGACCTCTTTGAAACTTGTGAATACCACCTGATTTTTGTTTTCTTCCAGTTCCTTCTTTTTCTCCATCTGCTTGTCCCTTCTCTGTCCATCTCCAAGGAAAGAGTATTTTTGTGGTCTTCTCCAAAAAGCTTATTTTTTATACAGTGTTTCCAGCTCCCTGGAACTTCACTTCTTTATAACTTTGATTGACAGCCTCATGTTTCCTTTCACACCCACCCCCATTACAGATTGTTTTTTGGCTGCAGCTTCCCCTATGCATTTAGAGGACCTGCTGCTCCCTTCTCTGAGAAAGTACTGAAAAAACTTTCTGATTTCAGGCAGATTTCCTTTCCATAGCATTTGCCAGCAGCATTGTGGTTATGGCTGAGCTCACAGTTTCAACTGGAGACAGCCAGAAGCCAGGATTGCAAGTACCAGACAGGGATTTTCTAACCAATAGCTGTATTGATCCTCATAAAAAATAAAAAGGGAAATGACAAAGGACATGATGTGACCTCATCCTTAGATCACTCCAGAAACTATCAGAGTATCACAGTCTGCAGGAAGAGATGTTTTGAGATTCAGGGGTGCTTAGCTGCTGTAAAAGCCCTCTGAACTCTCCACTGCAATGTTGCTAGATAGCATGCATGGACAATAAAGATACAGGATCCCTTTCTTTATGAAGCACAGGGATTTATTTGGGTCTTTATTCCCTTGGCTTTCACTGAGCCCAGATGGGATATGAATCTTGCAGGAGCACCTGCTGCTATAAATAGCACGTCCACCCAGGCAAAGGCTGACCTTGTTGGGATGCAGCTGAAATATAAAATACATCCACATCTGTAAATTAGTAAATTTAGCCATAAAGACATTTCTATTAATTGGAATGCTATGATGAAAGCTTGGGACTATTTTATGGAACATGAGGCAGACATAGTTTCATGCAAATTATCTCTTGTCAAACGTTGGCATTCCCAGAGGATCTTCTGACCTGATTTTCATCACCACTGAAGGCATTAAAATCCCACTGGAAGCCAGAGGGGTTTGGCACCTTAAGAACTCAAAGACTGCTTAATTCTGCTCAGGTGTGTAGCAGTTCCAGGATAACAGGGAGAGCAGGGTCCTGTTCTTGCACCCAGGCCAAGGAAAATCATTTATTTCCCTGCTTTGTAAATTCTGCTAGCAAAGAGATAGACTAGGGCATCATGGTTTCTCTGATGTGGAGCCCTCCAGGACTGACTAAAGAAAAGATGAAAAAAGATTTTGCATTTTTGTTTCTATTCAGCAAGGATTGTGAGCTGAGTCCCAGCACCACAGGATGGGTACTGTCTGTGTCACATTTTTATGGTGTCCTTGGACAGTTTATGTTTTCTGTATTGCTGTTAGGATAGAAACAGCACAGAAACTTCAGGACAATCCTTAATTGTGCTGGAGTTTTCTAAAGGCATGAAACCCCTTCAATTCTGTCCACATCTTGAATTCCCATGACTCTGCTACCAAACCACCTTTGAGTCCTAGCCCTGAGCTTTTTTTCTTTGAAAAGTCTGAGGAAGGTAATTTATATATCAGCCTTCTCTTTATAGAGGCTCTAATTACTGATTATGAAGTAATAATTAAAAATCAGGATTAATGTATAGGAGACTGTCAGAAATTTTAGCATGTACTTTAAGAGAAAATTGTATTTTTTAGAAAATACTGATTATTCTGCTAAAAGAAAGGATTTGTCTCCAATTTTAACCCCATGACTGCCATTGAAAATCTGCAGCAGCCTATCCCTGAGCTTACTCACCTTCCAGTCAGGCCCAGATCAGGTCCTTCCCTGGCAGTACTGCTGCCTCATGGTTTTACATTTAGCATTCCTTCAGCAAACAATCCAGTGTCCTGTTTGCTCTTGACAGTAAAGGTAAAGCTCCCAGAGTCACTTGTGCTGCAATGTTTAGCAGTTACTGCTCAGAGCTGTTTCCCAGACACTGTGTGGCAGCACTGCTCCATGTAATGGCTGCTGCTTATTTTCCTTCCTGCTTGTGAACCAGGTGATCGACCAAAGCCCTTTTGTCACTACACCCATTCCTGCTCCTCTTCATTTGCTTTCCTTTATCCTCCCCACGCTCATCTTTTATCCTATATTGTCCTCACTGTTAAAGTGATTTATATTTCTCTGACGTTAACATTAGATTTTTTTTGGATATAAGATTCTTAAGATGTGAACAATGACCAGAATTATACAATATATGAGGCTATAACAGACTTGGAAAAAAGGTGACATTCATTCTTTCCCTCAGAGGATCTAACCTTGGGTTCCCAATTTAGATACTTAATCCTGCAAGGCTCCCTACACAATCAGCAGCGATGCTCTCTCCCTGCAGGGTGAGCAGTGTCTGAATTAGCTGCCTGCTCCCAGAGCCTCTCCAGGCTTCATTGCACCAGAGTCTGGCTTCAGCCCCAGCTGGAGACTGAGCCCCACACAGCCACTCTCTCCCTTCCCCCAGCAGGATCAGGAAGAGAGTCAGAAGAGCAAAACTGAGAAAAGTCATGGCAGGACATAAAGACAGTTCAATTGGTAAAGCAAAAATGGTGCACACAGGCAAAGTCAAATGAGGAATTCCCCACTTCCCATGGGCAGTCAGGTGTTCAGCCATCCCCAGGACAGTGGGGCTCTGCCAAATGTAACAGATTTGGCTTGGGAAGACAAATGCCATCACTCAAAATATCCCCCCTTTCCTTCCCCCAGTTTTACATGCCAGTCATGACCCCACATGGTCTGGGGTATCTCTGGGGTCAGCTGTCCTGGCTGTGTCCCCTCCCAGCTCCTTGTGCACCCCTGGCCTCCTCACTGGTGGGGCAAAGAGCACAAAAGGCCTGGACTGTGTGTAAGCCTTGCCCAACAATAACAAAAATTGATCCCTCAGCACTGATTCCAACACAAACCCAAACCAGCCCCATTCAGGGTACTGTGAAAAAAACCAGCTCTATCCCAGCCCAAATCATCAGTAGGGAGCCAAGGCAGACTGGTCTGAAGCCTCTTGCAGGGCAGGTGAACTCTCTCCTCACCCACATGAAGGGTACAAACACTGACCTAAGCCCAGGGACCTCAATGGAAGAAGGGAGGACCAGAATCCTCTCAGCCTGATGATTCTCTGACTGGATCTTAGGATTCACTTCCAGATGTCAGTGCCTCTCTGCTGTGGTTACAGACAGAAGCAGCTGTGAATGAAGAGGAAAATTGTAGTTTGGGGCCAAGAGCAAAAGTTTGCCTAAAGTTGTCCATACTTGGGAACAGCCTCTATTGTGGCCTGGTTTTGCTCCAAGCCCCTTCTGCAAATTACAGTTCTCATCACAAAACTGCACCCTGTACCCAGCTTGTCCCTGCTTCTGCTAGTACTGAGCAAAATACAGTGAATTTTCTGGACTCTTCCAGTTCACTTGTTTCCTGCCCCTTGGCCAATTCTCAACTTGTTTAACTTTCTTTCAGTCCTTTTCATCTCATGACAACCATCATATTAGAACCAGGGAAAATATTTTTTTCTATTACCTTGGATTTTTATCCAATAAGAATACCAGACTTACAAATGAGCTCGAGAATGACAGAATGCTAATAAGTTAATGGTTCCTTGGCAGCACCAACATCAGAAACTGCACAGGGATAACACAGACAACATCCACCTTGGGTAGAAAAGTTTATCAAGTCTCAGAAAAAATTAGTTCAGTCAGGAGCTGAAGCCAGTCAGCTTATAGGGCACACTGGGGCAGGAGGAGGAGGAGAACGGGGAGGTTTTTATGTGTTTTTTTAAGTTTCTTTACTGGGTTGGTGGTGACTTACATATCAATGGTGGGTATTTTACCTTATCTTACATCTTATCTCCCCGGTGCTGTGTCAGACGTGGCAGCCAGGAGGCAGGACAAGGAGCCACCGGGGAAGCTGCCAACTGCTCTGTGCATTTTCTTGGTGGAAGGAAATGCAGGGCTGCAGGTTGGGCTCAGACCATCCAGCTGGCCCCAACACTCTCACCACACACTTTCATCTTATCAAGGCCACACTTGTTAAATTCACAGTGTGTTGGCACAAAGGAAGGGGCGATGGCCTGATCCAACACAGCTGTCTGATATTGTGGAGAAACATCCTGTAACTCTCTGTGTCAAAGTGCTCATGGTTCCTGTTTCCAAGTAGAGGAAGCAGTAATACATAATGAGCAAAGAAAATTATTCTGTGTTTAGGAAATACTAACCCACAAATTAAAAGGGGCATTTTTATAATCAAGAGTTATTTTAGTTTTGAAGGAAAAAGAAAAACCTTCAGGAAATTATGTCTGCCAGTCCCCTGGATCTGTCAAGGAGATTGGAAGAGATGTTAAAAGTTGCAGGAAAATTATTGCTGGACAAACAGACAGAAATGAATGCTTGCCCTGAGGAAAAGGCTGCAGCACAGGCTCAGGGATGCTCTCTCTGGTGTGACCTCCTGACCAGTCCATGGGTGTGCCAGGTGACACACAGCACTCAGAGCCTGCTCTCAGCCAGCCAGGAGCTCCGGCCTGGGGAGGGGGCTGAGACAGGGGCTGTTGGTGTTTGTGCCACACACACACCCTGGAGAGAGGATTTACATCCATGGGGAGCTTCAGGTTACTATGACAGTGCATGTCAGAATTAAAATTAGCTGTCAACAGTGTTTTCTAGTCCTGTAGCTGAAGAAAACCTGAGTTGATTGGATAAAAATCCCTAACACCCCGTGTCGCTTGCCCTCCTGCTCCCCCTGCAATTCCTTCAGTGCTCCCGACCATTCCTGAGCAAATGTGCTCTGGTGGGAAGAGTGCAGGCATCAAACACAGCAGTGCCCAGTGAAGTCTGTGGCTCTTCTCCAATTTGAGGTGTTAATTTGGGTTTCCAATCTCTGTCTGGCCTTCGGTGTTCTTAGGAGAGGTGGATACGTAAGATCACTGAGAACCCCAGGCTGCTGTTAAATGTAGCAGGAGACAGACAGTCTGATCCTATTTCCACAGGAAACCAGGCTAAAATAACCTTCACAATCTTGTTAAACTCCTACATTTAAAATGATGCTGTTGTTTTCATGAACAGCCTCCTGCACAACAGCAACACGACAGTGAACTAGAGATTTTCATCATTATCCATCTGTTTCATTGAGAGCTGAAACAATTAGTACTGGGAAGATTCTTAATATGGCAATGGACTTATCAATTATCAATGAACATTTTAATGAACTAATCCCATTAGTGATTTTTTTTAGAGTTTAATTTATTTTAAACAGCTGACTGACTAGTTTATCTTTGTTTTTATTTTCACTTTTTCTTTGCACTTGTATGAGAAATTTGGGCTTGGGTTTCACAAGACAGCAGGAGAGACGTACATGCTGATTTCTCCCTCTCTTCTCATCAGAGGCAAAGAAATCAAATGCTTCCTTGATTTACATCCTGCTTAATCCCACTGACATTTATTTACTTAAATCTGAGTACATGATTTGTTCAATTAGATCTGTACAGTATGCAAAATATGAGGGTTTGGCTAGGTCTCTTTGAAATAATGTAGTTTAATTTATCACTTATTTTTAAACATGGCCACCTGCTTTTCTCCTTCATCAGTATTTATATGCGTAGTTCTGGAGAAGGCAGAAGAAGACCATTCCTAAGTAGTCAATTTATATAAATTTGGACTTCAGTGATCCTATCTCTGAACTCAGGATATTCTATGCTTTTTTTTTTGGGTTTTTTTGTTTTGTTTTGTTTAAATTTCTTGTTTCAGGAGTACCTCTTGTGCTTGGCATGTTCAGCTCTAGGAACCTGGGTGCCTCAGCTGACACTACTATTCCCAGCAGGAAAGCTTCAGGGAGATGAACAGCACATATTTGGACATCTGAGACAAATGAGATAGGATTATATGAATTAATTACAGCTGTGAAGTTTTTCAAGTTCTTCACGTTTTTCATGAGCGTACAGATTTGGTTGTTGACAGTGGCACAAGGTTTCATTTGAATTGCTGATAATGGAAGAGTTTCTGCCTTTGCAAGGCAGCTGAATGCCAGTTCCGTTTGAAGCTGGTGGCTGGATTCTTACAGATTTCACTGTCACCAGGTTTCCATCTGCTGCTTTGCTGGACCTGGCACAGCAGTTTTCAAGCATTGACACTAGTGGCAGCTCATGACAGTTCATGAAGGACCTACTTTTCAGCTTTGGGATATGCAGTGCCATCCAGACTAGACTGGAACTAGATGATCTTTAAGGTCCTTTCCAACCAACACATTCTGTGATTCTGTGATAATATCATCTGTGCAGTCTCTGAGCCACAACAAAAAGGAATTTAGACATCACCTTGAATCCCCAGTGCTCCCAGAATTACAGAGGCACATACTTGCACAGCTTTTTGATACTGGGAGACCAACTATTTTTCTACAGTGTACATTAGCACTAATCAGTTGTCTAGATGTGGACCAATCCATAGAAGTGAAATTACAGGGCATTAGAAAGGTAAATCACATTTATTACACCAGTGCCTAAGGCTGAGAAAGTACAAAGCTCTCCCCAGAAGACACTGCTCCAAAAAAGCTCAGAGCTGGAGAAAAGCAGCTGAATGTGTTTGTAAAAGTGAAGGTTGTAATTTGAGAGCAAGCATGTAGTACCTTGGTGATGTAAGAGTCAGTTTGAGAATACAGAGGAGAGACAGGAGGAGAGGCACTGAAAAGAGGATTGTTGGAGTAACAGTCCCAGGAGGGGAATGAAGCTGATGTAAGAGATTTTGAGCACAGGGGCTGGAACAAAATAACAGTGAATATGGGTGTGTTGAGCCAGCACTGCAGAGTGGCTCTGGGGGTGGCTGTCACTCCTGCCTTGACAGCTGCTCTCATGGCAGGCTTCTTCCCCATCTTAGAGCTGGTTCCCCCAGAAATGGGGATTATTCTCAGTAAAGGTGTGTGCCAGAGCATCTGTATTTAATTTCTTTTTTCTCCCCTGAACTTCCTTTTAAAGCAGATTTAAGGAGTGAAACACAGAGGCACTGCAATATTATGTTGAAAATACTGCCCCAGATCTCAAGTTTAGGAAGCAAAGGTGGGTATGCACAGGCTAAACTGGAGCAACTCTAATGCTGGTTTGAAATGAGATCTCACTGCTCACAGCCTCACTGATGAGATGTTTTGATGCCCCCTTGTTTCTTCACTATATCAACTCTAGGCTGCCTCAGGATTTGACCTGTGCTGAGGGAGTTCTCCTGTAACACACTGAGCTCTCTGTCAGTTTATTCCATCTGCTCAAGCAGGGATTAGAATTTGTCTCAAGGAATCCCCATTTTCTTTTTATAGCTTCACACTGATTCACCATGGGAAGGGGTTCAGTTGTGAGGAATGTTGGAGGCTCTGAACTACATCCTGCTCAGCTGCACACCTACAGCTTCCACTCATTTGTAAAAAAAGACTAACATGCATCCAAGAGGGTAATTTGGTTCTGTTCCTGTTATTAGACCTGCATGACTTGACATTACTCAGAAACAGTTTCTGGCTTTTGGACACCTGTTATTATCATTAGAAGTCTTCATTACTCTTTGTAGGAAGAGGTAGGCTTTAGAAGAAGAATAATTCTCCATATCCTCAAGTTCTACTGTTCCCTTTCCAGTTATGTCCAAACATGACAGCTGTAACAAAAAAGCCAGTCTCCTTTTTTTCATACGTGCAGGTAATTTTTATCTGCATTCTGTCCAAGATTACAAATATACCAAAAAATGTGGAGGTTTTTTTAACCTATTTCTTTGATCCAATTCCCATCCCTAAAAGGAAATCAAGCAATATCCAATCCTCCAATAAAAAACATAAAGAACAAAGTTTTATTTCACTGCATTTTTTAAAAGTGCACTTTCTTAAAAACTTCAGGTGTAGTTGATTCAGCTAGGGGGAGAATGCAGTGGATGAGCCCATTTCAGGGTCCCTCCCAGTTATGTTTTCTATGATAATGATTGGGAAAAGGATAATTATCAGCAATATCCAGTGTGAATACAGGAGCAGATTTGGAGTGCTGCCTGATTGCAAGGGATCTGTCTGACACTCATTGTCATTGCATGAGAATGCTTTAATAAGCATTGAAAACATTCAGTTACATGGACCATCTCTGGCAAAAATAGACTGTCTGATGTTTTGTGCTCTGTATAAATGCCAAGTGTTTAACACATGGACACAGTGCTACCAGCTGAAAACACTAAAACCTGTAAATTCTTGATTCTTATTTGCAACAGAAATACCAAGAATCTTTCTTAAAGAAACTTAAATGTAAACACTTTCTTTTCAGTATGGATGAATAATGACAAAGGGTGTTTTTTCTATTCAAAAATAGATAAAGATCTTATAATCATTAAAAGGACTAATGAGACTGATCTTTTTCTAGAAATGCAGATCCTGTTCTGGCACCTGAACAGCTGAGTAGGAGGTAAGTGTATATTTAAAGACCAGATACCATACAGACAGAGCAGATTCCTGTTTGGTTCTTGTACTGGTTTATCCTCAGTTCTCAGCTCTTCAGATTATATTTTCCAACCACTTTACTTCTCTCCATTTACTTCATCAAAGTCATTCAAATCTGGATTTTAAACCTGTGTTTCCACCAAGAGTTGTCTGGAAGCAGATTCATTTACCTAATGTGGAGGTTAGACTCAGCACACAGATTAAGACACCTAAATTTAGGTGTCTGCACGTAGCTGCTGACTGGGGCTGTTAGCTTGGGAGGGCTTCAGACTCACTCACTGGGGACCAGATCTGAGCAAGTTCTTACAGAGCAATTTCCCAGTGTAGTCAATCAAAGTCTGGAGAGTGGGGCTTAGGGTGGCATCAATCCAGTCACCTCTAAGTGTTCTATAATGAGCTGCCTCATGCCCTCAAGCCCTTGTCTGAGTGCCCTCCACCCCCAGAATGGGAGCCCTGGCACCTGGTTTACACACAGGCACATACACTGTGGACATAAAAATCTTAACCTAAGGCTAGGTGAGATCCATCCCACCCAAAGGGGGTTCCACAGGTAGGGATCCTCTCAGCTGACTTCTTGCAGGAGCCAGGCTGTAGAACAGAGTTCAGAACTCTGGATAAGCAGTCTCACAAAAGCAGTGGTCAGTGCTTAGATTACACCTGTGGCCCTGTTCATCCACAGCTTGCCTGGAGCCTCTGCACATACCAGGCTTTTCCCAGCTCTCCCACGAAGTCTAGACAAGAAGAAAAAAAAATTTCTTTATGGACAATAAGGGTGTGGGAGTGTGACCAACAATTCCTTCTTCCCGTGGAAAAGACCTGGAGGTGACTGATGCAGGGCACAACACTGTCCTTTTCTATCTCAATGCAGCTGTTTCAGAACAGAATTATCAAGCAAAGGCTGATGCAGCTTGTGTGACAGATTTTCCTGACTCTGTGGAAAGTCCAGCAGGTATTTTAGGTGACGCATTTTATGTCATTTAATTAACTGATACTGCAGCTATGTTTGCCCTGCCAGGGGATTTCTAAACCCTTTGTACCAACTGATTTCAGCTGAGAGACTGTACAATGAACTTACTCCATTTTCTGCGTTTTCCCAAATTCAGATTTCACCCTTTATCTTAACTGAAGCAGCAGCAGCAGCACTGTGTATTTTCCATTACCTCCTCCCCTGCTTCTAATAAAAATGCAACTATGGGTCAAATCCTTGTCTGGAAAGAGTCTATACAGTCCAGGATCTGCTTTGTACAAAAAAGTTACAAAAACAGGATGTGTTTTATTTGACTGGAGTGAACTTAATGGTCATGGGTCGTTTTCATTTAAGACACATTTTTTTTCTCATGGTATTCAAATGTATTTTGTTTCTTAAATGACTGCAAGAATAAAATGCATTTTTCTCAGCATTTTTTGTTAAGGATCTTAAGGCACTTTACTGGCAGTAATTTGCTAAATATCACAGCCTCCCTATATAGTGAATATGTCACTGCTGGCCTTATCTGCTTTCTCAGCTTTCAGGCTTATTTCCCTCCAGTGGGAGGGAAGACCTGGGAGCTTTCCAATCTAGAATTATTAAGAGGACAGAAACACCATATATTTTTATGTACTTATTTTTTATTTTTAATTTTTTTTTAATCACTTGTATTTTTCTTCACTGGTCTTCCTAAACTGAAAGCTTGGTAATGAATTCTTCCTTTATTTCACTGGCATACCATTCTTTGCCCTTGTATTTAACTACTCCCCAGCAAGTCTCTGGTTTGCCCTGTTCCATTCATTCCTTCTGGAAGGGTTTTCAAGTTTTGAAAGTTCACCACAGGAAGGTTTCATAATAAGAACTCAAGGAAAATAATATAATCTTGCTTTAAAACACTTCCTTCCTCTGTTTTGCTGATGAATTATAACAATTCACAATACCATCTGGCCAGCAAGTGGTACCAGAACTTATTTCATTGTTTTAACTGTATTTGTTTCTTTTGGTTGTAGAGCCCATAACATGAGGATTCCTTAACTGCTGTTCTGTGATCAGACACAAAGTACAACATGAGATGAACATGTGCCCAAATTTCTGCAACTGGGATAGAAATAGCCCTGGGAAAAGATCTGTAGACTTAGATGGAATTAGAACGTGAATGCTGTGGTGGAGGGCAAAACACACGGCTGAATTTTCCAGCTTGATCCATTTTCTAAAGTCAGAGGAAAATCTGAGGAGAAATATGACCTTCTCTTTCTTAGGGGGATTTTGTAGAAACTTCTTAAGTTCGTCGACTGAATTCAAAAGGAGAAAGGAACCTGTTTTTTGAATCCAGTTTTGATATAACTCAGAATAATGGAAAAAAGAACTGGACAAGACATTTTGAAGAACTTTCTACAATCCCAGTTTTAAGGAATCTCAGAGAACAGTTCATAAAATTGAGTAGTGCTCAAGTTCAAGTCTAAGAAGGACAGCCTCCATCCCGAAACCTAATGGAGAAACTAAAGTTATTCCAGTTCTAAATTTGATCACAATTGGGAGCATTAATGGTGATAAAGAGGGGAAGTGCCACATGTGAGCCTCCTCCTAGATCACCTGCAGCACTTGGTGCATGGGGGGAATGAGACCTCAGGGTTTCTAGGTCCTCCCTCCAAGCTCATTTGGAGCACTTGTGAGTATCAGACTTTCAGGACATAATTCAAGGCCTGATTCAGTGTGGATCACAAGGTGGTGCAATTTCAGCAAAACTGCTGCTTCTTATCCTACAGCTGTTAATTTAATTCACTTGTGTGACTTTGAAAGACTGCAAATGAAGAATTACTCAAAACAATCTCTAGGACTATGAATGTCCTTACAGCCCTTACCAGAAGGTGAATGTTATGGTGTACAGGTACAGAGCACTCAGCAACAGGAATTCACTGTCCCTTGAGCAGGTGCCAATCCTCAGCTCACACAAGGTTGTTCTCCACATAACCTTGCTGACCAGTGTCATGCTTGGTGTTGATTGTTTGATATAGATCTCTTGATCATCAGCTTTTTCATATAAGCTGTGGCCAGACAATAAAAGGCAAAGGCCAGTGCCACATTAATGACAGAGGGCATAACGTTCTTAGAATTTATTTTTAGTTCACCAAACCATTCTAGTCCTGAGGTTTAGATTATTTAAAGCAAACGTTGCTGTATATCCAATGCATGATATTTCCTCCCATGCTGCCTCAGTTCCACATGCTCATGTCCCTTCCACGTGAACTACAGCACACTGCAAAGCTGTGTCGTATTCTTTTAATTTTTACACTGAAGGATTTCAAATGGAACCTAACATAATTAGATTACATGTAATCTCTTCCCATTTTGATCCTATTCTCAAGAGTGTTTGCAAAGGAGCTTACTTGAGTCTTAAATGGACAACTTGAAATCACTCTGACGGAGATGAGTAAGAGCAGCACGCTCTTAGGAAAACATCCTGATGTGCAGGACAAAGCCTCAGGGCTTTATTCAGTGAAACACGTGTCTCCATGGGCACTGTCCACTTCAAAAGCCTCGACACACAATTTTTTAAACTTCTGCACAAAACCTATAGCAAGTTGATTCAGAGTCTTTCCTTATCCATTTGTCTCCTGAATCAACATGGATTCCCATTAATACCTGCTTGTCCCAAGGCTTCCACAGAGCTGTGTGGTTTCTATTCAGGTGTCAGCTATCGAGATAAACTGCAGTTCAGAAGGGTTTTCAAACAGCCATCACCTTCCCAGGAGTACATTAAAAGAGATTATGCGTTGCCAGACAGCAAGCCTTGTCAGGTCAGGGCAAAACAACATTTTAAGCCGATTGGCTCATATATCTCAAGGTATGTGTGTCCTTGCACAAATTCATTTTCCCCTCAACCCAGTATTTAAGAAAATCCACCTTTCATGATGTTGATCGATCTGAAGTGTGGTCAGATTGAATCCTGGTTATTATCTTGAGGTTACCAAAGGAGACATATCTCCGGATGTGATAGTAAATTACTGGATTGAAAGGAAACTTTGAGGAAAACAGCCTGTTATTTGTAGTTGATACCTCACCTTTCAGAAAGCTCTTCCTTGCATAAAAAGGATAAAGCGTGTTTACACTTCAAAGGTATTTACTGAAAGTTTGGGAAGCTTCATCCTGCTTTGCAGCCTCAAGCTGGCTTTGTTTGCCAAAGGTGAGTGGTGCCTTTATTAATGATGGTGGCTGTGTGAAGGGACCTTGGCTTCCCTACAGGATGAAAGAGGGTACCTGGGGGAAACATCAGTCTCAGCAAGATCTGTGACACACCTTCTGCACCAGGAATGTTACCTTATGTCCCTGTGTTTGAGCAGCCTGACCCGGGGAAATGCAGCAGTGGCCCTTCCCTGGGAAACAAACTCTGCTCCTTATGGGTGTGAAACAGCTTGAGAGAGCGTGCCCACCCTCGCTGGCTTGTTTCACTCTGTGGTTGCCATATGGGCTTAGTTACAGCAAAGATAAGTGCGACAGGACTTCCACTTCCCTGGCAAAGCTGTTCCTGCAGTTCAGGCTCCGTAGGAAACCTTCCCTGCGTTACCCTGAACAGGAGGCTGACCGAACACAGATGGCTCAAGGCAGAGGGGGAAGAACGTGTTTAAATGCAAAGCTCAACTTGCATCCCCCACTTCATGTTGTGCTTCATAAATGCTACATGAAGCGGAGCTTGGAAAAGACTCTAAATATCACATTGCTGGAAAAAAAATTATTTTGATCTTTCACAAGGAGCTTTACCTGAACGAACTGAATATATTTCTGCTCCATCAGTCATTCATATTTGTCTTTCTGCTGGTTTCAGCAGCAAATGGAAAAGGTCATAAAGATTTAACTTTTGCACTACATTAGACAAGTAATTACACCATTTTCAGGATACACTATCACAGCACGGAGTATCGACACATTTTATTGCAGGCTCTCATTTTTATTTGCTTGTAACTTCATGAGAATTATTCCCTTTGAGGCTTTTAGATTTGTTGGTGTCTAAGAAATGATTCTATTTCTGTTAACTTTGAGTTGCTTTTGTCATTCTGGTGGTTATGAGTGAGTGATAAAAAACTTTAATAGTGACTGTGCTCTGAACACTGATTCTATAAATACTGTCAGGAGATTCCTGGCTCCTTGTCTTACTGTAACTCTACATCAGATCTGCACTTTACAAAAATATATCTTTCAGCTACTCTCCTGGAAAATCACAATAAGGCACAAAAAGACGAAGCTGGTGTTTTGTTTTGTTGTGCATCATTGCCAATAAGACCGAATCTTCTGTCCTATCTCTTCTTTTTCTTCCTCTGTTTTATATTCTACTTTTCTTTGATTTGAACGCTGTATGATTTGATTACAGCTTTTCCCTCTCTTTCACCAAATCCCTTTGCCTTCTGCTGTGGGAGCAGGATGAAATCCTGTTAACAAGAATCTGAAACTCAGGTTCAGGCAAATATCCCAATTCATGTTTTAAAGGCTATTCCCTGCTTTAGTTTAGATACAGCCACACGTGTCTTCTTCAGCCAGGCTTTCTGGGTTTTGGTATTGAGCACAGCTGTGCACTGTCTATGTACTCAACGTAGAAAAGGATGTCTGGAAAGTTTTATAACATAGGATATACAGGTAAGTGATGCATTTTTGGTGTTGTGATGTTTCTCAGTGCACTGAAAAATTACTTGGTATTAAGAACGCCTTTAAAAAAGGGGTTTTGTACTGTGAAAGTGTATGAAATGTTGTTCTGTGTGTAGTTTTCATAGATAAAAAATATTGAAAGCTAAATCAACACATAAAAGAAGAAAGAAAAGGAAATGAGAGAATATTGAAGTTACAGAATAAGACAGAAAGAGGTGAATGGGAAAAGGCAAGAAAATTCTAGAGGAGACAGAAAATTTGGGAAAAAAGGAAGGAGAATTAAGAAAATCTGTCTTGACAGACAGAGGGAACAGAAATAGCCCCTTTCATCAGGCATCAAGCACAGCACACATTCAAGTCTGATTCCCATGGCAGGAGCTACCAAAAGCAGGAAGAGAGGCCTGAATGGGTGAAACCTGAACCTCAACAAACCAGCAGAGCCTGTGGACAATGGGACTGGCTGAAAACAGTTCTTTAGGAAGCCAGAAATAGTGAAGGCAAGGGCAAAGCCTCCTACTCCAAGTCCCACCTGATTCCTGCTTTTAACACAGCCCTTCCTGTGCAACGCAGCATCTCCACGTGAGCTGAGGCTCCTGTGTGTGTACAGGCAAACCTCTGCCTAAATCATCCCTTCTGCAGAGCTGGAAATGGCAATGACACGATCAGGCAAGGGATGGGCTGGAAATAACACCTGAAACCCACCACTTTCATTTTGGGGAAAATAAACAAAAGCAAACCCAGCAGGTGGTATAGCAGCTGAGTGCATTTAAGCTTATAAAATATTGAAGTTTTGAAGCAGCTTTTTTGGGAATAAAGAAGAGGCAGGGCCACTCTGATCTATTAAAAAAAAGGTTTGTGGTCTTCCTGAAGAGATGAAGGATTTAGTCACTCTGGATCTGCTGTAAATTTTGCAGACTTCTATCTGATCTGTGTTCAATATATGAAAATGAGATTAATTTTTTACTCATATTGCAAATTTACTCCTGGTTGTAATGTTGATACCTCGTTCTGCACCTTTTGTACAGCTCCAGGGCCTGGAGTTGTTACTCAGAGGCACGTGGCACTAAGTGTGTGCCTTATCCAGTTTGTGGGATGCCACCTCAGAGCTCCTGGTACCCCTCAGAGCTCTCTGTTCCCAACAGCCACCAGGGATTCTCCTCCTCTCATTTGGCTGCAGGTGCAGCCCTGGAGCTCTGCCCTGCTCCTTCATGTTCAAGTCAAGATGTTCTCCTGCTGCCTTGTCCCAAAGACTTCAAAAGTAACTTTTCTTGCAGAAAGAAGGAACAATTAAATGTTTTCTCTTCCTTTACTTCCCTTGGCTGGCTCATGGAGGGAATTCAGAGCAGAAGGAAAGGGCCTGGCTGGGAACTGTGCTGCTGGGAAACATTTGGGCAGCCTCTCTCTTGCCTTGGGGAGCACAGAGAAATTTTGGGGTCATCATCTGTCCTCATCCAGGACTGGGATGTCCCCTGCTCCAGGAGGAACAGGAGAGGTTCTCCACTTCCATTCTATGATGTGAAGCTGTGTTCTATCCATCTCCATTTCTAAATCCTGCTTGTTTTCCAGGTTCCCAATCTTCTTACACAAGGTTGTACATCGAGGAGTGGAGCTGTACCCGACCTGCTGGCTATGAGAGTGATCCCTGTCCCTCCTGGCCTGGAGAGGTTTGGACATAACATCATCCCTTCTACTGTGCCTTGGGGCTTGCCCACAGGAAACTGGAGCAGCTTTTATGCTCTGAGAGCTTCCTGTGGAAGTCATTCCTCCTCTCAGCTCACATACCCGTGCTGCTGGGGCAGAGGTGGCTTTTCTGTCCCAGCTCCTCATGTCTTCTTCACTCAGGTAAAACCACAGGTTCCTCATGGAGTGTCCCCTCTCTCTCGAGCAGGGGGAATGCCTGCTCCTAATAGCAGAGACTCTGGTCTGTACTGGTAGGGCATGGAAAATTTCCTCTTTAAGCTCCTCTAAAAGTTTCTGGCGGCCCTATTTAACTTCCTCTCTTAAATTCCATAAATCCTCTGTCAGTCTTTCCATGGATGAGATGTAGGCCCATAGTGGGGCGGAGATAGTTTCTTCATGTGTCTGGAGTCTGCCAAACAAGAATGCTCACTTCTTCTCCTTCATTCCATGCCAACACTCCCAATGACTTGGCACATGACCACATGTTTTGTGAACACTGGATGCTGTCTGGATTATTAAGGAATCGCTCATTATCTGAAAAAATTATCTCCAGCACAGCTAATTCTCCCAGGCACCAGGTACCTTCCAAGTGTTCCACTTGTCTTCCTTGCAAAGGTACCTTTCCCTCACTCTTGACAAGGTTTGCCTCCAGAGGTTGAGAGTTCCTGGTCTTTTCCTGATCCTCTGGCCAATACCTGCATCCCAGGACAGGGATTCCAATTGCTTGCCTTCATTACCATCCACTGCCGCACTGTTGACCAGGATAAGTCTTGTCAAATATGCAATGATTTAAGTGGAAATAATTTTAAATAATTAAAATCACTTCCAAGGGGAGGAACTGTTGGAAATTATCTCTCTTTCCTAATTAATTTTTTAAAAGTAATTGTTTTAATCAATTAAAAGCTGTGTTTGGTCTCAAGCAGTGCAATTTTCCACTTTAGCCAGCATGTTGCTAAGTTTCTTTTGACAAGACTTATTGTTAGACCACTGAAACTTTCAGTTTTGCTAAACTAACCTTGATAAGCTTCAATGAACAAAGGAAAGCTGGAACCAAGGATCCAAAATTTATGGCCTTTCAAAGACATACTGGAGTAACCAGAAGAGACTAACAAAGACATTACAGCATGAGCACTGTAGACTCTATCAGGGGAAAAATGATAAAAAGGCTGAAAATGTGGACTAATTAGCACTCGAAGCAATAATTAATAGAATAGTAATTAATGAAAAGAATTATGCAATTTAGAGCCAATGAACAATAATGTTTGCTGAAAATGAGTGAAAAGTTTTGGAAATTGAGCGCATGAGGCAGGAG
Source organism: Thryothorus ludovicianus (assembly GCA_013397245.1). Lineage (NCBI taxonomy): Eukaryota > Metazoa > Chordata > Aves > Passeriformes > Certhiidae > Thryothorus > Thryothorus ludovicianus. The sequence continues at coordinate 676,916 of VZTB01008702.1, read as the reverse complement.
TTATCTGGGAATAAAGTGACGCCTCCTCTCCAATACGGTAAAATAAAAAAGTTTGGGAGTTTGATTTTTGATGTTTTTGGTGTAGTACTGATGAGCCCAGAACCGGACACAGGAGAAGGGGTGTCCGTACCGAGCCCTTGGCAGCTCATGCAAATGAAATAAGGAGTTTCTGAGCGACACCGGGCACGTTTTGTGTTTTTCGCCGTTTTTCCCCACAGCAGCTCCGGCCCCGGGCAGGCGCCTCGTCCCGAGCCCAAGATGGCGGCGGCGGCGGGTCAGCCCTGTGGGAGGGACGGGGGCGGGGAGGGTTTCCATAGCGGCGGTGTCACATCGGGGCACTTCCTGGTCGGAGGCCGCCGGTCCCGGGGCAGCGAGCAGGGACGCGCCGCTGGGGAAGGCGGCGGAGGGAGGCCCCGGGAAGAGGAGGAAGCCGAGCAAAGGTAGGGACAAGCCGGGACTTTGCTCCGGCCATTGTGCAGCCCCGGGGTGGCCGGCTGGACCCGTCCATCGCGGGGCTGCGGGGGGGACCGCGTGTGTGTGCCGGACCCTCCATTGAAGCGGGCGGGCTCCTCCTGCTGCGGGGAGGCGGGCGCTACCATCCTCCCCCGGGGGGGCGCGCACCCCCCGCGGGGCCCCGGAGGA
>VZTB01008702.1:540207-676231 GCA_013397245.1 Thryothorus ludovicianus | reverse complement strand
CGCAGGGTACTGGGGTGCTCGGACTGTTCCATTCCCTGCGGAGGGGTGTGTGTGTGTGTTTGGAGGTTGCTCTCTCTGCAGGGACGGGGGCCTGCGGGACGCGGCGGAGCCGGGAGTGCTGGGGGAGCCGGGGGGAAGCCCTGTGGAGATGCCCCCGGTGCCATTGTAAGGTTGGAGTGAGGCGTGGCGGCGTGAGGGGCTGCAGTCAGAGCGGGGTGCGGAGCCTGTGGGTGTGTGCCTCAGGGGGTCGCGGCTGCAGCTCGGACAGTTGGAGCCTCCTTGAGGCCCCCTTTTCTGGCCATGTGGGAGGTGACAGTGCCGCCTTAGCCGCGAGTAGGGAGGATTTCGATGGCTGAACCCTCTAATGTGACTTTCTAGCTCCGCTCCTCTCTCTGTACCTGCTCCCTTCTCTGCTTTTTGTAATTCTTCAGGTATGTGGTGCAAAGTGCCAGGCTGGCAGCGGTGGGCTGGGACAAAGGGCCTCCCCCAGGGCTGTGCTCAGCCCTGGGTCTCCATGGCCCTCTCCCAGCCCGCAGTCTCGGCTGGGACTGCCAGCAAAGAGCCAATTATTATCAGGTGTTTCAGGTTCGTTCTGTGGCGTGGATGGCTGCCTGTAGAAAAACACCGAAGCCACTGAACTGCCTGCTGAACGAGAGTCAAGTGGTGACTTAAAAGTCACTGTCTCCAAACTCCTGTAGCAGTTGTTCACCCGCATATGCTCCAGAATAACTTTCTTTGTGCCATTTGCTGCTTGGAGGAGGCGGCTGCACTGAAAGCTGGCTGTGAGGGGAGCTGGCTTTCACTGAATCACCGTGGAGTGGAAACAAATCCACATCTGCCCTGTTCACAACAAATGTATCTCGTGGAGGATCATTTCAGTTAGGATAATTATATTAAATAATTGTTTTCTATGGTTTTCTAGCTTGCTGCGTGCCCTGCAATCTAGAGCTGCTGTGTGACAGTCGAAACTCCGACTCTACCAGGCGTGTGTGTATTAAACGCAGCGGCCAATCAGCAGTGCCTGAAACTAAAGGCGATTTGCCTCAACGCTTTGTAGTGTAAATATTCCTGCTATGAACAAAGGAGGGTGTGTCGTTTGGCTTGTTTCATTTGTACTTCCATGTGCTTCCTCGTCTGTGGCCAGTCAGTGATTCTGTGTAGGTTCTGAAACAGTAGCAATTTCACTTTGTTGTGAATTGTGCATTTGTGCTGTCTTGGGCATTTTATTGAGCTGGGGTGCTAGGAGGCTTGGTGCTATATTAGGCGTTTTTGTTATGTTATTTTTAGTAACTGTGCTCTGAAGTGACTTAGTTTTGCTCCTTTTTAACTTTTGTTATTTCTGATTATAACTTTCAAGTTAATTCAGCTGAGATTCCGTGTTAAATAAGTATTTTGCAGAACTGCCTTTTAACCAGCTGTTCCTCTGCCCTCTGATTACACAGCACAGAAACCACCAATTTCAGACTTCATGTTTTGCCAGTCAGATATCTGTGCAACTCTAAAACACAGTGCTTCTGAAATCTGTGTTTTCCATGAGATGCCATAACGTTTGGTTTAAAGAAGAGGGTGAATGACACTAAAATACTGCTTTGTGCAAGGCAGGCTCTCTTTAGACTGTTTTGGCTTTGTTTATGCAGTGCCATTGCATGCTGCTCCTGTGATGGCTGATGCTTAGGAACTGGGGGTATAAATTGTTAATGTTAACTCCTTAGTATCTAAGTTAAACAGATAACTACAGTAACACACACAGGCTAGACCTGAATCTTTAATTACCAACTTAAAAGAAAAATCTCTTCTCTGGGTAGAGTCATAGAAGTACAATATGCTGTAATTTGCTTGCAATCTGGCTCCTGCTAATTATCCTGAAACAGAGTACTGGGTAAAAAAGAGACCTGGCACTAGCTCTGGAAACAGGTAATTGAATGTATTATGAGAGTGTGTGAATTTGAAGTTGCAAAGAGCTTGGCTCACTGCAGGTATTTCTTTCCAATCTCTGTTAAAATGCCCGCAGTTTCACAGCTATTGAAGGTGACACTCCCAAGACTGAATACATGTGTCACTAGAGGAAACATGGGGTGGAACACAAGGGTTAGCTCTTCAGGAAAAGACAAAGATCAAAGATATGTGTAGGTGGGTTGGTGGTTTTTTAAAAAAATTTATTATAGCCTTGTTGATTGCAAGGGAAAGCAGAAAGAGTGTCAGGCACTGCTTTGAATTAAAAGTTTTTCCAAGATGGTGTCTTTCAGAAGGACACTGAACAAGTAATAGACTCTTCCTTTCTGTTTTGTAGCAGTTGGTAGTATTTCTGTACTACAGAAATACTACCAACTCTTAGTATTAGTTGTACAGGAAAGAACTCTGCAAGCATTGAGATAAACCAGGTTGGCTGAGAAAGCAAAGTGAAAACAGTTTAGTTTCTAACACGTCCCTAGGAAAAGCTGCTGCTATTGCAATGCAGCAGAAAGCAGGGACTGTCTGCTATTTGCCATTTGACTTTCAATACTGCTTGCTATTGCTGTACTCAAAATTATAGATAGATGACAAAACTTTCCATTTTTAAAAAAGTTATTTACAAGGGAAATGATATAAAACACACATACATAATGTTATTTCAGAGAACAGCAACTGAATTTACCCGAAGTCTGCATTGTGTGCTAAACAGATGCTAGCAATAGCTGGAGGAGGTATTTAGCCCCTGAAGGCAATCGAGGAGTAGCACTTCACTTCTCACACGTTTGGGCAGGACAGAGCTTCTGTATCGTCCCCATCTCATTTCCTCAGTGTTACGTGACAAGGTTTTTATAAGCAATGAGGGGGCATAATTAGGCTATTATTAGCCTTAAGTGGTTTTCAGAGCTGCTGTTTTGTTTTTTCCTAATGAGCAGCTTTTTCCTGTACGTATACACAATAAAATGTCATGTAACACTGATGGCTCACAGGCAAAGTATCGTGGGTTCGTATTTACAAAACCGAGGTGAGAAAATGCCTTAAAAATCAAATTGAATGGGAGGCTCTGGTCTTCCTGTTGATTATGCCTAAGATTCAAGAAGAATTTGGGCCCAAAGGTCGTGGGAAACTGGTCAAAAGTGCTTTGGACCTGGCTTCAGGGCTGCCTGATCCATTTGATGTTCTTAACATAATAGGTGTTATTAGCCCAGTGAATAATTAAATGTCATGGAAGTTATATTTGCTAATTTTGACACCAGTAATCAAGAGGAAGCTGACAAGGCTGCAGTTCTAATGATATGTTTTAACAGACACTTCATTTTTGATTGGGCTGTGTGTGTTAAATATTTAATTTAGCACATGTTCATGGAAAGTTGACAGGGCCTGCAGTTCAAACTGTTCCTCTTCACTGATTGTAGCATCTCATGGCTTTGTGTTCATCTCTGCTTATTTAGAATATTTGTGTGTGGATTTTTTCAGCTGCTTTCTTTCCATATTAAATTTCTTCCCTCAAAAAAGTTGCTTGTAATTTTTAGTCTGCAGTTTTACCAAAGGCTTCCTTTTGGCAGCTGGATTTCTTTTTTTTTGTGGTGTATGTGGCTTTGATGTTTATTTCATTATTTCTTAAATTGTTTTAGCAGTTGATAAAGGAACCGTCTTGTGATGTCCTGTGGTAGTTCCTGTGCTACTTTGCCATGTGTTGTAGATCTGTAAATGTTATGTGAAGTCATAATTTAGGAAAAATATCTTTTTATGTCTTTTTGCATTTTACTTTGCTTTTTTTTTTGAACATGAGGTGATCAGAATGGCTGAGGTCTGAAATCTCAGTTAGCTCAAGATATCTGGCTGGATTAGCACAGGTGGTGAGGTTCAGCAGGTTCTAATTGGTTTTGAAAAGAGGAAATATATCACATAATATTCCTTAATTTACAGATAGCTTCTGTTTGTGCAGGTATTAGAAGAAAACTCTCTATAGCTTAGTAGATATGTTGGATTTCTTCTTTTCATCTCAGCTGTGAGCTGAAGTTTCTTTCGTTTAACTGCTCTATCAGACTTGTATAAACTTGCTTTTAGCAGCAGGAGGGAGATTATATAATAAATTTTTCAAAATGTACTTGCTGTGCTGTCATAGTTGGAGATTAAGTCCTCTATATTTGGCTTCAGGGAGGGCCAGGCTTATTGTTAGTGAATCCATATCTGCCCTACTTGGGAATCTTTTTTTGAAATCAGTGAGGAATTGGTGGAACTGTAGGTTTATGCTTGCTAAAAATGGTGACTTTTTCAGGTGTTGTTTCTGAGAAGGAAATGTTCAATGTCAGTGCCAACCTGTGCTTGTCTAGTAATCTTAATTGATTTGCTTGTGTTTTAAAAAGTGGATTTTTGCATTGTTTTGCCTGCTGAGGTTGCTGAGGGAAAACACTACTTTGGAATTTTCAGTTACTATATCCATGTTGTAGTTATGTACTTCTAACTTTTTAACTGCTCCCAAGAGATAACAAACATTATATTTTATAGCACTTTCTTTTTTTTGCACATATGTGAGTTTGTAAATTGGTTGTTAGAAAAAGGTGCACTTTTTGAGTCATGAACTGCTAAATAAAAGCATAAAGCAGTAAAGCTCCCCAGTCATAACAAGCACATCTTTGTATTCTTTTTTTTAACAAAGAGGATGAAAAGAGAGTAGGAAAGACAGTTTATATGTAAACATATACTGTAGTGATTTGAAGTTCAAAAAATCATTTGTGCTTTCTTTTCCTTCCACTTTCAGGACATGTATACCTCTGAGAAACCTTCTCCAACAAGATACCTTGCTTCAAGATCTGTCTTGGATTATATACAAAGAAGTTTCCAGTCATGAGTAAGTAGATTTCTTTCTTTCAGAATAAAAGAAACCCTTAGTTTGTAGTTGAGAAGAACTGTACTTCTGTAGTAGGTTTTGGGAGGTAATTATTCCTCAAAAATACTCATACTGAGTGTTTTGTCTTCAGTCCTGTAAAAATAACCAAATAAAGCTGAGATTTTGGCAGATGCCATTTTTAATCTGCAAATTTTTGATCAATGTGTGCTCTGTAAGACTTCTCCGTAGTCTGGTCTCATTTTCAAGAAGTTGAGATCTGTAACAAGATGATGTTTGTTTTATTCAGTATAAATAAAACATGTAACTCTGAGGGGAAAATGCCTTGGGTTTGCTAAGAATTCCAAAATTTGTGACTGCCTAGTGAATTATAATAACTGGTAAAAATCCAACATAAAATGAATGGACTTCATTTTATAGGGAAAAAAAAATGCATACATTACTCAAAATTCAGTATAGAGGTTTGATCCCAAAGGAATTCTGGCATGTATTGGAATGATCTGAGCCATAGAAAACTGTGACTTAATATCTGTTATGGTGGAAAAAAACAGATGAAAGACACCGGAAGTTTTGGTTCAGGTCATGTCTGATGGGTGAGATAACCTCTTCTTAGTGAACTCATTTGAATATTTAAAGGTCTCATAAGTTTTGCAGATGTGAGACTTCTTCATGGAACTTTTGTCAGCAGTGTTACTTGGCCTTGCCTCGTGTGGAAATAAGGATAAAACTTCCTTTGCACAGGAACTGTATTTGTAATGTAGCTCAGCTTCAACACAACTGGATGTGCTGAAGGAAAAGCATCTTGTTTATGAGATAATTATATCCTGTGTCAGTAAAATAAGACCATGTGAGTTTCTGGGAGGAAATGAGTAAAGAAAATTGTTGGTTAAATTTCTTGTCAAACGAAATGAAAAATGATTGTTCTTGACATCTGGAAATAAAAAAGAATGATGAAGGAAATGCTTGCTAAATGCAGCAGAAGAAAAATTACACCAAAAAAAAGGCCCAAAAGAATTGCTGAACTATAGAGTGCATGCTGGTGTGGATAGAACTATTTAGGTTTTTATACAGATTTATTTCTATTTTCTTTCATATTGTTGTTCACACTTGTTTGCTTTCTGATTTTTCAAGTATTTGCTGTATTGCATAGACAATTTCCCAGGCAGTTATTCAAGTCCAGGAATATCCTGATTTCTCAAACACTGTGTGTGAACCTGCATTTGTTTTATGGAGCTTTCCATGTGCTGTCCTTACATAGAGTCTTACACATAACAAATAACTGAACTGTGCTAATGTGACTTCCAGAGTGCTGCTGTGATGATGTACAGCACACACTGACAGTGCTAGAGCAAAACACCCTTGGTTTTGGTCACATTTTGGGCTGATTTCAGACTGGAGAGTGCAGCTGTTCTTTAGGAAGAATGGAGACCCTTACTGAAATGCAGGACAACATTTTGGCAGTGCTTTCTGTGGTGGTCTGTGATGATGTTCTTCAGTGCAGGACTCTGCATTTTTGTGGTAGAGTGGATGCTTAAGCCTGTGCTGTGATGGGCTTCAAGGGCACAGCACAAAGTGCCTCTCTTTAAAAATATGGTTTAGAGAGGATTAGATGTTTTATATTTGGCTGATGTTGAATTTCTTAGTTCATGGTTTACTTGAGAGAAACTTGAACTGTAAGCACACTCCTTAGTTTTATGCTCCTCTTTCCTAAATATCTCAGTCAGTAAGGTATTGTATTTTATGAAGCTGCATTTATCTGCATAGTTCTGTATATGTGTGCTTATTCACAAAATCTGTGGGCACCCAGAATAGCTAGATGTAATAAAAGTGGTGGGAGTCTAGTATTCCTAAATTGTGCATCACCTGATATCATTCAAATGAAAAATTTGTGTAAAATGAGGTAATATCAGCTTTCAGAAGGCCCCTAAAAATCCAGAATGCTTTTATGTGCAGGCTGCATGATTGAATCCTACTTGTTACTTTCTTGTGATGTACTTGGTTCAGTACATATTTCCACTGCTCTTTGTGGAGGGCTGTGCTAGCTGCTAAAAATGATTAAAATCTGCTAGCTGCTAAAATGATTAAATCCCTTTTCTAATATCTGTCCTAAATTCTTCACAGGCAGATCATATCTACTTGGGTTTTTTTTGCCAACTTTATTCACTAGCTTAAGTAATTTTTACTGTAAAATATTTGTAGTTTACCATATAAAATTTGTTACAGAAAGCTTATTTTATTTAAATACTTTGTAGAAGTAAATCTGTGAATATCCTGGTACTTATGAAGCACACACATGCTTATTTTTAAGCAAGTGATCAGTTAATTTTTTTTTGTAAGTGAATGAGAGAACTATTTTTTTTGTTTAACTCTTCAATAGTTGCCAGGTGTGTAAGTGCATGCTTTGGGTCCTGTTGTACTGGATCTTCTCCTGTGTTGGGAAAAGCATTGGCAGAATTGCAAAGTTCACCATTCATGGTGATAGTTTCTTGTTGGACAATACAAAAAAAAAATCTGTTAAAATGGAGGCAGCCTGTGTTAAGGCTTTTATTTCTGTGGAATAGCTTTGTAAATATCTGTTTTTGTAAATAAGGATAAGACAGATCTGTATTTGAAATTGTGCTTTTCCATTGTATGCCTTATAGGACAGTGAGGTCACATCCTCAAAGGATTTGTAATAGTATCAGGTGTAGCTAAGTGAAGTTAATTATTGATTTGCTTTGTAAAGACAACTTTTCAGAGAAATCACAGTGGATGCAATCTGCCTAGAATGTCCCACCACAGAAAGAGCTGATTTAATCTACATTTTCTCCAGATATTTAGTGGCCAGAAAATGTGTAGCATCATGATAAATTCTTAATATTATAAACTCTGCTCTTTATTTTCCTGTGCTTTTCCTGTGCTTTTCTCCTTTGAGGAAAAGTGAGTACAATGAAATGATTTGAGATGCTGCAGTGAAACTTAAGGTTAATGCACCCTATTGCAACAAGCTGCTGACATCTTCATTTTTTTCCCCTTTAATGTATAAGATGCAGTGTCAACTTAGAATACAGAGTATTTCTTTCCTGACTTTGTCTTTCTGCTTTTAGTTTTATTTCTAACACTAAAAACTTAATGCTGTGTGCAGTTGGGAAGGTCACCTGCTTCTTTGTGCTTCATTTCCATCAGTTCAGGTTTTTTTTCTGTTTGACTGAGGGTAGGAACACGTTTTGTGTGAGAGAGCACATTGTGAGAGATGCTGTGCAATGTGCTCTCACATTCTGCAAATGGTTGGTGTGGCCTGGTAATGACAGGGGCAGTTTTTGTCTCACCAGTTCAAATCAAGCCCACAATGGTGTGATTAAAGGCTGCTTCTCTTTGATGGTTGGTTACATACCTTGACCTCTCATTACAGCTCTGGCTTTCCAGTCTGTGTTCACAGAGGAACCTTTTGGTTTTGGGATTTCTAAAAACATTTTTTTTTCTTCCCCTCTGTGTTCTTGCAGTGTATGTAAAGAAGTAGTTTTGGCTGTCAGTTTCCCTGTTCATGAACAGCAAATTTGGAGATTAAAACAAGCATTAAGGTCAGCCATAACACATCAGGATGCTGTGCTGTAGTGAGTTCTCTGGGCCAGGCTGGAGCAGGCCTGGTCAAGTGGAAGGTGTCCCTGGCCATGGCAAGGGGATTGGAACTGGATGATTTTAAGTCCCTTCCAACCCAAAGCATTCTACACATTATTCTTTCTGTGCTTGCAGCTCAGCTGAGGAAAGTGTTCTGGGCATCTGTAGAGCTGAGGAAAGTCTCTGAATTCTGGCTGGCTCATTTTCCCCCCTCAGCCCCAATCTCCCCTCCTGGTGTGTCAGAATGAATCTGTAGTGAACTGAGGACCAAGTCAAACTGTTTATAAAATAAATTCTGGGAGACAGACTTTTTGTTTGTTTTACCCACAGTGTAGGTGGCTGTGTAATTTATGTAGTGTGGGTAAAGTGTTGCAAATAATTTTAAAGCTGAATGATTTGGTGGAAGAGGCTTTGTAGTCATCACTCCTCTGCAGTGTGCTGAGATTAAATGCAAAAAAGGAAAAAGTCCAGATTCTGATTCACTGAGATGACTGCATGCTGGGGAAGGAAGGCTTACAAGTAAACTAAAATACTTTTACTGTATATAATAATGAATAGTTAAAGGATGCCAGGTTATTATGTTACATGCTAAGTTTTTATTTTTGAACTGTGAACCCTGAAAGCCTAGCTATGAAATACAAGTTTGAAGCTACAGTTATTAAAGTGTTTGCACAACTGTTGTGATTTCACAGCATAGTTATCTTCTAATCTTTGTAAATACTGTGACGTGAGAAATAGAGAAGAAGCTATTGTGTCTCCTGGGTTATCTTTCCTGCAACTTGAAATACTAATTCTCTATGAAAAACTGAAGCTCTGAATAATATAGAATTGTTGGATACAGGAGACAAAGAGCTGTAATGCAGATTTGCAAAAGGTGGCTTTGAAGACTTGTGATATCTTTGTAAAATTTTTAGGAGTTAAAGAATTGTAATCTCTGCAACTCAGCTATGTGAAAAAGAAGGAAACCAAAAAGGCTCTTAAATAGTAAACTCCTGTATATTAGTGACCGCCTAAAAATTGCTTCATTGACAGTATCAGTGTTTATTTAATTTTCCTCCTTTTTTTAATTGAAGTTATCAAGGGAATTCACCACTGTAACTGTAGTTGCAGTAGTTGTAGATGAGACTTTGGATCAGTAGTAGTACATTTTTAACTTTTTATACTGGCATATTGAAGCATAAAAAAGATGTTTGGCTTTGGAATTGCAGTAGGAGAACTTGTCAGCCTGTCTTGCTGCACTGTTACTCTCCTGTGTGTTGTTAATTTTTCAGATGTGTTTTCTTGGGGTGCTGCTGCTTGCTGCTCTGTCTCCTCTTTACCTGGGGCTTGTTCCTGGTGAGACTGTCAGCAGCTGGGCTGGAGACAATTTTCTGACTCAAAATACAGATTCAGAGATCAGAATTGATAAGTTACAGAAACCTGTATGGTCTTGACAAGGAAGGTTTGAACGAAGTTTCATGGGAAAGATCTGGGCTGCAGGAGCCAAGGCTGAACTCAGGGTTTGAAAATTTCATGACCTCTTTAGAACGTTGCCCATGCCAGTAATGGGTGGGTTGGTGTCCTTTGCCTGCCTGAATTCCTGCATTTTTCCTTGTTCCCAGAGCATTCATGAGGCTGGCTGGAACTGGGTGGGCTCCCAGTCCTCCTGCCCGGGACACTGCTGCCCTGCAGGGAGAGCAGTGCAGGTGGGGATCAGGGATCCCTGGGTGACGTTCTGCTAAATGCTGTTTTTCCCTTGCTGGAAGTGTGCATGGAACTGGAGCTGAAGTTGTTCAGGAATGTGGTAATCTTGGGCTTCCCCTGTGCTAAGCAAGGAGAGGCATCTCCAGAGGGCTAATCAGATCCTGCCTGACCCAGTTTCTCACCAGTACTGTAATTACACTGCTCCTCTGAATACACAGGGTGCATGAGCAGCAGTACAATAGAAACCCAAATACTTTGCACAAAACTGATGCATCACAAGGGGGAAATGCAGGCACGTTAACAGAAACTTATTTGTTTCAATATTTGCATTTTATTGTGTTGGATTTTTATTTATTCAGTTGATGTAATCATGCAGCTTCTCAGATCTTGTGGATTTTCGATTTTTTTTTTCTCATAGTACAGCTAGTTAAATAAATCAAATGAATACAAATGAAAGCTTTTTAAAATTTGTCTGTATTTAAACAGATTTAAAATTAATTTTAAAATTTGTTTTCCTAATCCTTCCTGTATTTTTGGTTGCTTTTTAGGATATTTACAGCTGGTAAGTTGTTGCTTCCCTCGCACTTAAAATTTATTTTTAGGTCAGAGAGGCAGATAAGCAGTTTTTGAATTTTATTATGTCACATATTTACTTAAACAAAGTACATCTTCGGTCTCCATAGTTTGAAATGAAGTTGCATCTTTGCAGGAGGTTGCAGTTACCAGAGGTGTGTTCATCACACACAGAAGCTGTGTTTGCAGGTGGTAGGCTCAGGTTCAGTAATCTCACCTTTTATAGGGCTTTGCTAACAAAGAGGTATTGTACATTTACTGTTTAATGTAAATTAATCAGTGTGTAGTAAAGTTAAATTTGTAAAACCCTTTGCATACATTTCAGATACATTGACTGAACATTTTTTAAAAGGCACTGTATTTATTTCTAAATTTATTTTCCCATAAAGGTAACTTCAAATTTATCCTACTTCATTTGGGCTTTTTCCTGGCAGGTTGATGGGGATTCTCTAAATAAATTAGTGCAACATGACACCTACTTTGAGATGTAATTTCTGTTTGTAAACCAAAATGTTGGCACTGTCAGGAAACTATTGTTAGTTTTGAGCTGACAGGAGAGCTGTGGCAGGAAAATTGCCATCATCAATGTTGTTGGAGTTGCAGTGTTTTGTATACTCACACTGCTCCCCAGATGTGTCCTCTTTAGGCACTTGCACTTCACAGTTATTCTGCTGTGTTTGTACTGGAAATTAAGGTTGGATTGTTGACAAATTATTGACTTTATTATACTCTGGCTGTGTGTGCCTCAAACAACAAGGGTGATAGAAAGATGGTTATGATAGTAATTGATGTATATTTAAACATTCATTGCATGTTTTATTTGCGATATATATTTGATGTAATTATTTTCTCTTTACAATGTAAAATTATATACCTACATAAAAGATATTAAAATTCTTTTATTTATGTGTTTATAAATAAAGGAGAGTAATCTTTTAACATTTGTCTGCCTCAGTGTTTTGATTGATGGCCAGTAAGGAGTGCTGAATTATTATGACTAATTGGCATACACAGGAGTACATGCCTTTGGCATGATAATATTCTCCCATTACATAGTTTTTTATTTAAATCTTAGTCTTTGGGCCTCCTGTGTGCTCCTTTCTGTGAACATTGCACAATGATGCCTTTATGGTGGGCCTTTGGTGCTCCTGCAGCAGAAGGAGTGAGTAGCACAAGAACACTGTAACCTTGTTCTCTGGAGTGAGTATCAAGTATCTGCCACTATGCAAGCAATTCATATTTCTGGGATCCTATTCATCCTGTGATAAGTTGAGGGTGGTGTTCAAGTACATTCTGAAGGGGGAAGGACTGAGAAATTCCCAACTAAAATACGGATGGAAAGCAAGAGTTATAAGTGGAGATGTTTGGGTGGGCGCCCCCTTCCCTGCATAAGGGCCTGGGTAGTCTCAGAACCGTGGGGCAGTCCCTGCAGGAGGAGCTTTAGAGGCTGCAGTTTTAAGCTCCCTAATGATGGTGTTATTTCCTGTTGAATCAAAGAATTCACAGAACAGCTGAATGGGATGAAGGATTAGAAATGGACTAAAGAAGAACTTTCCCAACAGCAGTGTTAAATGAGGTGTTCACAGGATTTTCCTTGCCTGTCGTGAGTCATGGTAATTCTCACTTTCCATACAAATGATTGAATAATATCCAGCACTGTGTAGGAAAAGTGAAGTTCTGCTGCTTATGGTGTTACTTTATCACAGATGTGAAAAATAATTGAGCTGCAGTCTCATTTTATGTTGTTATTCATGTTCATATTCAAGAAACAAAGTGCCTGATTTAAAAGATGTGTAGTTATTTTAAGCTAAGTTGACTGTGTTTCAAGAAAAACTATTTTGACATGCTTTACCCAACTACTGAGAGGAAACAACTTCTTTGATTTGTAACACAGTTGGAAAATATTTGGGGTTGTTGCCAGAAGTCGGGTTATGTAAGTAATGTCAGTGAGATTATTGGCTCCATATTTGTTTAAATTGAAGATATTTACTTAAACCATCCAGCCTGTTATCCTTTCACTGTTTACAAGGATGGTTGCAGATGTTTGTGGTAACAAAGTCGCTGAACTTAGGTGATATCCTATCAATCAGCTGATTGTAAGGCTTGTTTAAGCTCTCATTGCAAAGGACCCTCTCCTCAATAATTAGGATACTTCAATTCCTAAAATTATGTGAGAGACTGGCAAGATGGCACTGGAATTTTTTCAAGGCTATTGGTAAACCTGGACCTACCCTGCTTAAAATTTCTGAAGCAAGCACAAAGCTGTGTAGAACTCCCAAGTTTTTTTGGTTTGGGAAGCTGGTGTGAGGTGTTGTTTTCTTTCTTCTCTTCCTTTTTTCCCTCAGTTTTATTTTATGTAACACAATGGTCTCCAGAATGGAAGGCATACCAGCAGGCTGTAGAACCTCAGTGCTTTTGGCCAGGGCAGTCATTAACCTAAGAGATCACTAATGTAAAAGGGCACTTTGTTTTAATAAAGCACTTTGGTTTGCTGTAGGAGAGGATTCTTGAATGCAGTCTTTCTGTTTTAGCCTTGAAAAGCTCTTTGAAAACCTGCCCAATTCTGTGGTGGAGTGCTGAAAGCCTTACTCAGAGCTCTTTTGAGCACAAGTCAGACTTGCCAGAATTTTTAGGGACATAGGGAAGTAAGTCTCTCACCAGAATGTTCTGTTGCATTCAATATAAAGCTTTTTCATTCTCGTTTTACTTTGTAGTAGTGTCGTGATTTTGTACAGCATTGTATGAGCAACTTTGTTTTGTGGTGCTGTGTCTGAGTTACACAGGCAGCACAATGGCATCACCTTCCTTCCCTGCACTCCCCCAAATTTAGCCTTGGGGGTGACACCTGTGGGCTGCAGCTGAGTTCTTGGAGTGATGCTGTGCTACAGCCATGCCTGTGGTGAGGCTGCTCTGCAGATCCTGTTTGCCCTGGGAGCTTCAGTGCAGTTACAGCTCAAACTGTTTCGTATCTGACTGCACGAACTAGACAAGCTTTTAGCTTCCTCTCTTCCCCAGTTGCATCAAATTACTGTGAGAATGTTTGAAGGATGTCATGGTGGGTCTTGGAGAATAGGAGGGAAACAAATTTGGTCTGTTGCTTGCTGTAAAAAGATGAGGTACAAATTGAAGTGTCGGGTTTGCTTTTTATTTCCTCCTCACTTCCTTCCCTGCCCCCCACTCCTCATTTCTATGTCAGAAGCAGTGACAAAAATATTTGTATGTTTTGCTCTAAGTATGTTGTAGGAAAGTTTTCTTTTTAGAGCAAAGGCTAATGAGTAGCTTTTAGAGACATTGCAGTATTTATTTATTGCTTCTGCATTAAAACAAACTAAAAGAAATAATATTTATGTGAAACTCACTGGAAGGCTCTTGAGTGGATTTTTCCCCTCTTCTTAATGCAATCAATCATTAAGTGGAACATCCATTTAGGAGAACTAACACAATTTGTGGTTTTGTTTAACACTGTCTATTCAGTGACCTTACAGGATGATATAAAGCCAGGTTACCTGGGTGTTATTCAGTGAAATTTAATAAGGATAAACCCACTCCCTATGGCACTTCTTTTCCTTTAGCACTGCTGTAGTGCCAGTGGGAGTTACAATGCTAGGCTGCATTTTATATTATTATATAATACTATCTAATGTAGTATTATATAGAAATACAATACTGGGTAGAGTGATGGCCCTTCTTGTCTGGACCATGACAGTTGTTGGCTGAAACTTGGCATGATTTTAAATTCTCTACAGCTGCAGAGAACATGGAGAACAGTAAATACACTACAGTTTTCCATTTAGCCAGAACTGGGACAGTGTTAGTAGGTTCCTCTGTTCTTGTTTATGGAATAAGTAGGAAAGGCATTCTTCACTTGGATAAAATGATTGTCTTAAGGTGAAGCTGAACTGAAGAAGTCCCAGATGGCCAAATGTTTCCACCATTTTTTCATTGATGAGGGAATAGAACTCTTCAACACAGGAAGCATTTATATGTTTTTGTGGGAAACAGGATTGGATATGAAGAAGTGGGACCTGCTCATTACAGCACACAAAATAAATCCAGATGTAAGAACAGAGGCAAAACAGAGATAACTGTAAAGGTAACCACACCCAACCACTTAGACAGAAAACATCTCAAATACAGCTCTAGCATTAACCTTAAGTAGTCACAGTTAACATGATTGTCACATTCGAGTGCTAAGCTTGGATTTTAAAACACATTTTTTAAAACCTGCTTTGAAAGACTGCATTTCTGAGTGAACATAGAAGGAGAGCAGGAGGCAGAAGTCTGAAAGTGAACAAGTAATGGTGTCTCCCATTAGAACACAACTGCAGGAAGCAAACAGTCCCAGGTACACTTCCTTTTAGAGGAGGGTGGTTCCCTTCTGTTCTGTGTGACCTTTGGGTTACTTTCCATTGGCTGCTTTTGAAATGTTGAATTTGTTCTTCCTGTGAATGTGTCTCTGGGTAAGAGAATTCTCATCACTTAGGTAGGTTGCATTTGTGGGATTAGATGCCACTTTAGTGTTAGATTAGCCTATTACAGAGTATTCAGAAACTTGCTTTGAGAGTTTTGATTTTTCTGGCAGAGACTATTTGCTGCACAAACTGTGGCTGCAAATACATGGGCTTAATAAAAGTAGTGTGTATTTTGCTGTGGACTAATAAGGTTTGATGTTCTTCCTGCCTCTCTACAGCTGCATTTTATTACTTGGATTAAATATCAGTGTAGAAATGTACATGCAGTGAAGGATTTAATCATGCTAACAAATAGCAGTGCATAGAATTTTCTAGGTTTTCTTTGCCTCAGGGAGGTACAAGATTATTAGTCCCATTCATATCCTCTTCAAAAAGAAACCAAGTGAGGGTTTAAATTAAAAGCAAAGTTTTTATTTTTCTTCTTTCTTTGAATTGAACACGCATTCACTTTTATCAGTCTATGCCTGATTAAACTAATGAATGTACTTTGACTTAAGTATTAGCACATGTAAGATAGTAATAGTTTTGATTTTTGTTTAATATTGCAAAACCAAAAAAAGTCTTTAATGACTAGTGTGGCTTTTTTCTGTGTGCTTAGGTTTGACAGAACATTTAATGATATCCTTTAGCTTAATATAAATTTGTTGATTAGCACTACAGCCATGACCCAAATCCAGGCAGTGGAAAATTGATGCATGTTCTGTTTGAAATGCTGAAAATGCAGGAGATGCTGCATATTATTGGGGAATATATTTTAAATAGTTTTTGTTATTGTATTTGCAACTTCATTAGTATCTGATTTATTTTTGATACTTCTAGTATGGAACTTTATTTTTCTCAGAAAAATCTTCATTTGCAGCTAAAGCTATATGAGGTCTTGTCATCTAATATGAGGAAGACTGAGAAATCCTGTGGGCTGTGTGCATTCACTGAGATGAGATCTTGTACTGCCATCCTCTTTCTTCCTTCTGTTCAAAAAAACTCCACCAAACATTATTTTTTCACTTATTTAAAATGGTCTGCTTAGATACAACCTCCTTTTTTTTGGAGGGTTGGGGTCAATTCCATTGATTTGTTGTTGCTTTCTTGGCCACTTCCTGAGCCTTATAAAGTGATCATTTGGCCTTTGAAGGCATGGTGTGAGTATGAGGAGAAAGAAACTGAATTAATTTGAAGATTCATAATAAGAATTTGTGATTTTGTTCTTGCTCATTTTCATAATGCTTTGTAGCTTGCTTAACACAATCCTAATCACATAAACCCAAAAGACATGAGTACTTCTGTATCTGAGGAATTCTGCACTGCAGCTTGAGCTGTTCCTTTTGCCAGGCCTTCATGGGTTAAGTATCTGAGAGCTTTTGGAACCCTTTGAACTGTTTCTAAATGGTGCAGTTTATGTGCACTTGTACGTCTAAATCTACAGTTCTACAGAAAATATATGAGCAAAGAAGAAGCAGTACTCTTTTCTCATGGAGGTGACAAGTATAAAACACATTTATTGGGAAGAAAACATAAATTATACATCTATACATGCTTTTTTCCTTTCTATGAGTGTTTTTGTTGTTTTTTGTTTTTTTTTGAAGATTGCATCAAGACTTGCATGAACACAAACTTCTGATGCTGATCTCCATTAGAGTCAGGTGTTTGTTATCAGGCTGATAAAAGTGATGTACAGGGCAGTTCCCTTGGCTTCATCCTGGCCCTCTGGGAGACTCTGGCTGTCTTGTTACAGTCTGGAGCCACGGGCAGAATGTGTTGTAGCAAGAGCTGAGGGGTGAAAACTGCAAGAAGGGAGACAGTGAGAGCACTGAGCAGGCTTGGGATTGTGCAATGTGAAGTTTTCCTTCCCTGTGTGCAGTAAGGTCTGCAGAATGTGGCTCTGTGTTTTTCTGTCTTTCCTTTTTCCCCAGTTACAGCATTTGTTTTTCCATTTTGGGTTTATGGGGTTTTTTTCCTGGAACAGGTAGAATTACTTTCATTGACCATTTATTGAAGTTTTCCATCATCTGAATTTAATGAACAGCTTTCTTGTATGTTTAAAGTGTAAAGAAAAACAGACTTAAAAAAAAAAAAAAAGCTTTCTCTTGAAATTACTTTTCCAGCCTTTAGCTCAAGCTGCTTTCTCTTCCCAAAAAGATGCCTCCTAAATAAGGCTCCTAGATCTGCATCAGTTTCTTTTAGAAACTGAGCTGTAGGTTCATGCTTTGAAATTGGTAGCAAACCTGCCAGAAATGAAGAAAAAATATTCCTAAGTGGATGCAAATTCCGTTGGATTAAGCAGTTACTGACTCTGAAGGACCATTGAGAACACTGTGAGGATGTTTATTTATTTTTATAGATACTTTGCAAAATGCACAGCCAAAAGCAGTCATTTTTGAAAAATGAGATCCTGAATAATAACTGGAGTTGTGTCACTGGTGCAAACAGTTTTACAAGAAAGCCTATCAGAATTTCACACAGAAATTCTTGAGAGCATTAGGTTTTCTTCTTTTCGCCTCATTCATGCTTCAAAGAATGATCTGTAGAAAATATAGAAGATTTAAGAATTTAAAGTTTCAGAGATTTATGGGGACAGTTAGTTATTGATCTGGAACTCTAGAATTTTCATCCAACTACAATAGATTATTGAAAACTTAGTAAAAACTGTAGGCTTCAGTTCAGTGATTGGAGAATTAATTCAAAATATTAGTGAGAAACAATAGATAACCTACTCATAGCAGCTGTAGTAATAATTTGTATTATGATATATAGCCTGTCAGAGCTCTATGCCTAATTGTTTTGAGATAATAATTTGAAGACCAGTTGTGACAGGAAAAATCAGAGAGGAGTATAATAAAACAAAATGTTTCTGGGGTTAGTGGGGATAGTTAAGGTATTTGCCTTAGCTGCTGGGTAGACTTTATCTGAATTCATTGTTTTTTCAAGAAATAAGCAGCTTTTTTGTGAAGGGACTATGCAAATGTCCTTATAATATAATTTCCTTTTATTTGATATTTAAAGAATCTTTTTCCTGATGCCTCACTTGTGTTTCCTTAATCCCAATCTGTTCTTGAAAACTTTGATCTTTCATATGAGATAGTGGTTGCTGATGAGAAGGTCATCTTCATTTTCTGAGCCCCTTTGCTAAGGTGGGAGGGATGTTGAAGCAGTTGTGCCACGCGTGGTTTCTGAAACTGCAGCTTTTAAAGCAAACATTCCCGTGGGCCGTTAAGGTGCCCTCACTTTCGGTGATCCTGGAGTTTTTACAGCCCCTGTTACAGAGAGCCCTGCTGACTGATGGGGCTGAAACATTCTGGGTGTTGCAGCCTAGGAAGGAGGGTCCAAAGAGCAAGTGCACCCTGCTCTCTTGTAAATCCCCTTCTCCTGCCTCTAGCGTCAGACTTTGCTCCAGAACTGGCGTCACCACAAGTGTTTTGTGTATTTCTTTGCTTTCTAGAGGGCTTAAGGCTTGATCCTGCTGCCATTGAAACATTAGTGACAGAACTGCCCTGGGCTAGGACCTTCCGGGCCATTTTGTTATGGGCTCTCCTCTCCCTGGGGTGTCAGGCCTGAAAGCTTGGCATCTTAACTGTGTGTGGAGTCTGGCAGGTGGGGAAAAGGACAAAATTCTGGCTGTGGGGAACACAGGGGAGGGTGATGAAGCCAGACCTGCACAGGTTTCTGCAGAGGTCAGGAATAATCAATATGCAGAATATATGAATTCTGGACAGTTCAGGTTGCCAAGAGATGGAAGAAGAACAGTGACAGTAGCTTTGAATCTCAGCTCAAATGTGTGCAGGGCTGTTGTTCCTATGAGTGAAAGCCCTTGAGCCATTGCAGTGGGTTGGGTTTTTTTTCTCTTAGTAGCTTGTGTGTCTTTCTGTAAATGAGGACTCAAGCAGGCACTTTTTGGGTAGCTGCAGTGCTGCCTGGGAAAACCCCAAGGGTTCTTGATGGTTTTTTAATAGCCTAGACAGAATGCTGTGAATATATAAACATTACTGACTAGAAGAAGAGAGCGAAAAAGAAAATATTAAGTCTTCCTCAGACTTAAATTCTGGTCTTCCCCACCCCCTGTCAAATACCTTTGACAAATACCCACTGAGCCATCCTTCTGCAGCATCATTTGTGCTGTAAATGTGTTACCTCCTGGCAATATGCTTCATGAAAAAGAACTGCTTCCAAAGATCAGTTAATTATAATTATGTTAACGGAAGCATTTTTATTCTGAATTATGTTAGCTGACTAATCAGGATGCAGGTCATTTTTTTTATTATGCTTGGGAGAGATCAAGGGCTGTACACAGTGATCCTTAAAATCCAATTCTGGTTAACTGTTCCTTCCAATACCAATATATTTCATCGGGTTGATAACATGTGCATGATTTCTGTATTCCCTATAGTTTTGAAGTCAAGGAAGAAAAGCAAAATCCAAGAACATCATCAAGCACATATTGCTTAGCAAGCTCCCTGTTGAAGAGGAGAAATGCTTGGCAGAGATCCATGGTCTATACATTGAACATGTAGCACTACTTCTTTTCTCAAACAGAATCTACTCAAATTGTTTCACTAAATTTATGAGGGTTTCTTTGTGGTTCACCTTGTGTACCTGTGTCAGAATTGTTGTGAACTTCCATCTGGTGTATCCTTGCCCACAGTGGGTGTTTTGTCAGGATGTGTGGTCTGAGAGGTGGCAGTTGCAGTGACAGATTGTATGGAAGTGTCAGTTGGTTCAGTATCAGTCAAAGATAAGAGTGAACTATAACCAAGTTCTGACTCATGAGGAACAGATGAAATTATACAGTTTAACTAGTTAGTGTGTTTTATTTCTACAAATCTTTTTGGTATTGCCTCTGTACTAAAGCAGGTTTGCTGTCTTGTGTATAAATTGATTTGAGGAAAGACAAATAGCAGCCACCAGGCTTACTGTGTAATTCCTCGAAGTTTCAGTGATTTGTTGAAATTTCTTATTTATCATGCCTGCTTCAGATTTGCACCATTTTCTTTACATTGCATACGGAATGTTGTTTACTTTTTTCCTAAATTATTTTAAAGCTTTCTGAGATTTTCAGTTTTTTTCTACATGCTAATTGTCACAATAAAGAAGAGAGTGATAGCACTGTGCATACCAGAACTTTGGAAACTGTTTCATGTTGAGGAAGGCAGGTGTGCATGGAAATGACTTCCATTCCCAAGTTCTTGTGTGTCTCTCTTTGAAAAGGAGGACCAGGGTACCAGCAGGGTAAGGGACAGTTTGGAAGAAGGAAGGATTTCCTTTTTGCAGTTGGGAATAGGTACTGAAGTGCTTACTCTCTCCAATTTTAAATAATTTTTCACAAAAGTAGGTACAAGTCATGCCTTCTAGTTCTTTCTTGCTCTGCTCTGCCTTCCCAGCTCTTAGTTCTTGTCAGGCCACCATCCTCTCCTTGTTCCAGCACTTGAGAACGTTGGGGTAGCAGTGAGATAATCAAGTTCATTTAAAAGTCAACTGTAGGATCTGCAAGGTTTATTCTTGCTTTGGAAGGCCAAGTGGAAGTTATTGAATATTTTATTCAACCTTTATATCTTTTTTCTTTTCTTCTCCTCCTATCCATGATATGTTGACACAAGGACCATCAAAAGTTCTGTAGTAGTTGTGTTTTGTGCCCCATGAACTTAGAGTTTTTTAGAGAGAATTTGCAATGTAATATAGTTGCAAGTAATGATATTTGTTTGGTTTTATATCTTTGACTTGAAGATAAGTTGTTTGATTACCCAACTAAATAAAGAACAAATTCATCATGGTGAGATAATCATGGGAAAAGTTCTTCCAATGGCAGTTCTGAGCACTGGATTATTAAATACTGGACCTCCAGGTAAACCTTACTGCACAACCTGCATTTTACATCTTATTTAAATGTTCTGAAATTGTAGCTGTTCTGGAAGGGTCTGCTTGTAGTGGCCTTCTCCAAACCTCTCTAGGTGTAAAGTCATTGGTCTTGAACCTGGGATTTGACTTTAGGTCCAGGAGTTAGAAATTATAATTAATATAGAAAAGTTGAGGATTCTGTCTATGACATTTTGAAGAATCCTTTTTCAGGGAGGGATAAGTCATGGTTGCACAATGTGTCCACAAGCTTCCTCTTGGGTGTTTGCAGAATGGGAGAAGAAATCAGACAGCCTGGCAGGGAGAAGGATTTTACTTGTCTTTGTTTTGCCTAACCAAATAGGATAGAACTTTGGGTTGCTCTTCCTTCTGGCTGAGATCAATGGGCAGGCTGTGAATGAGGCTGACATAACAGACATGGTTTGTCATTCCTGTGCTCTGTGTGATTCAAGAGATTGACATGGATGTGGATAAATATGCCAGTAAATCTTAAAATCTGAAATGCTTGTGATGGATGAGCAGCTGCAAATGGAAAAATAGAAAGAGATGACCTCTTCTCCTCCCCCCAGTCTAACACTTAAGCAATGGGAACAGAAGGTCTAAAGGCCAGAGAATGTGGCCTGTGGTTTGTTTTCATGGTACAATTTCAAGAATATGTACTTGGCTTCCTAAATTGATCTCTGTGTGTGCAAGGCCTCGCTGTGTAGGAATTTGGTTTTCTGAAGTGTTCACAGAGCCTCTTCAGGCCTGACAGTTATTTAAAGTGATCCCATAAAACATGATTCCTCATGATTTTTTTTTTAGGGTTGGCTCTGCAGAGACTTTGACAAAAGCACTTCTGAAGGGCCTTTGTACATTTTCTAAATGTCATTAAAAATGTTGCAGGGCACATAACAGCAATCTGTCTGCCTTAAATTACCTGACAGAAGTAATGACAATACCTTTGCTGAAATAGTTCTCTGGGCCTCTGCTGGTGGGTGAGAGAATGCCTGAAATACTCCCAGGATTTCCAGTGTGTGAGAATTCCTGTCACGTACGAGGGTGTCAGAGGTTTCTCTTTGGGGGGGGGAAAAGGAACCCAGTGAATGTCTTCAGCAGGAGCTTGCTTGTGCCTGATGGAGTTTTTGCAGGCTGGGTTTATTTTAGTTCTGTTGGTGGGTCTGACGCTGCACTCGTCTCTCTTTAAGCTTTAAGTGAAATTTCATGAATTGAGACTGGCTTGACAGGAGGATGCAGCCACACTTGTTAGTTACAGAGCTTAGGGAAGCACGCTGCATCTGTCACAGTCCTTTCAAGGGTTTTTTTTTCCTTTAGCTACTTTGTGCACGTTTCCTTTAAACTTTATTTAGGGAAATCAGTATGCCTTCTCGGCAGTAAATCGTTCTAAAATGTTCTGTAGAAATACATTTAGGACTGCTTGTGGTTTTTTGTCTCCTTGTGCTGAAGTCACTTTAAATCCATCACCCCAGCCTGTAGAGTCGTCAGGCAGAAATCTTCCTGGGGAGGTAGATGAGTTCTTCCTGCACCAGTTTTGCTCGAGCTTGCTGAAGACAGCCATGTAATAAGGTGTAGTAATGAAACCTGTTGGAATTTTAGAGGAGCACCTCGTTCCTTTGATCTTGCTAACGAGCAATGATTCAAGTGCTACAGATTGTGAAGGATCTGGTGTCGCCAGCCAGACGGAGAACAGAGGCTGCCAGGAAAGGTAAGAGCAGCTCTGGGGTATACTCAGTGTTCTCAGTAACTTGCTGGGAATCAGAAATATTTTGCAGTTTGGTTTTAGTTAAATTGCATACTTGATACTTAAAAATGCTCTTTGTTATGGCATGTACAGCTGCTTTAATTTGGCTTAGAATTATATTAAGCTTTATTATTATTGTTTTTGCAACTGCTGCTTTCCCAAAGAGAATCCCAGTGATGTTTATCATGCTGAAAATTGAGTTTGTCAGCGTCTGTAACTGTTACTGTTGTACTAAAGATTTTCCTTTTTTTTTAGTTTTTTTTCTTTTGGTTTGTTTTTGTGGTAAAGACATTTTTGTTGTCAGGAGAGCTCAGGCTGTGAAAATAGCAGTTGTATTCTGTGTAATCCCATCAAAATGGTTTTTAGAATCTTAATGCTCTAAATGAGAATAAGAGCAAAACCAGTGCTTATGGAAATGAGAGACTGGAAGTACACAGCTGCACTGCTAGCTAGATTTTACAATTAGATTATTTCTAGATTACAACTAACTTCAAAATCCAAAATTCCTCTTGCAAGTATAGAAAAAACTACTTGAGATAATAAATGATTATTTTAATTCAATTGATGTTAAATGCTGTTCTCATTTACTTCAGTGTGTTGAACATTTGTTTTTTCTTTGCTAAAGTAGTGCCATCTTTTGTGGTATCTGGCACACATATCTAATGAGGAACTAATTAAACACTTCTTTTGTCTTTTACATCTTAATTATTTGCAACTGCTAAATATTTGGTTTCTAGAGGAACTAAATAATTTGTAGGGATAACTTAAAAATTTCATTCCTTTCTTACTAGAATTAATTTTCTGGACCAGTTTATTTTGTACCGAGTATGTTGTGAATAATTTAGGATTTACAGCATCTGCCTGTTACTGTGTCATTTTTCTGTTCTGCCCTTACGTGTAATGTGTGGTTATAGGCAAGTACCCTTATTTCAAAACAAATAACATCAGGCTGCTCTAATTGTTAACAAGTCACTTAATGAAACATCTCTCTAAGTAAACAAAAGGAGTGAAGGTAGAGCTGGGCTCAGCTGTTACCCTCTTATTCTGGAATTAAAAAAGGCAAGTTTCATAGTGACTTCCTTAGATTTTGCAGTGATTGGTCAAACATGCCCCCCCCCGAGTTGTGTAATTTCATCCCAGTGAATTACTCGACTTCAGCACTGTTCACTGTTCATTTTTGATTTGTGCTGCTTCCAGAGGACGAAGGGGCAGAAGTTCTGCTTCTCTGTTCTGCACGTACCTCACCAGTCAGGCAGGATTTTTATAGAACTACTGTAACACCAAAACCCATAAAAAAATACTTATTTACAGGAACAGAGTCAATGGAATCGAATGGGAAAGCTTTAAGAAACATGAGGAAATGCTCTTTCTCAGTTCTAAAGCTTTTAGGTTTTTTTTTCTGTTTGTTTTACTCCCTTGGTGAAAGACATTAATTTTGGTCATTGTTTGGGTGATATTCTCAAGCTGCTACAACTGAGCTAATTGGGTGTTGGCTCTTAGAGAGCCTGGTGGTGCATTTTGACGAGCAAGATCTTAACATTAAAAAGAATTCAAGTATTCTGAAAAAAACATTTACAAAAGATGAGAAATGCTGACAGGTTTTGGTGATCAATACCATAATTGGAGTAGACATTAGGTTTTTTTCTTCACAGTATGCAACATTAGGCATCTGGGGTACATGGAGGGCTGTATTCTGCAGAAATGACTCATTCTCAGTATTGTTCTCAGTAAATGGAAAATGGACTTGTAAAGAAAGAGTTGCTAGGAAGCCCCCTGTGAATGTGAGGTGAATCCATTGAGATGTGGGGGATGATGTGTGTTTATCAAAGTGCTTCCAAATTAGTGTTACTAAACTGGAAAGATTTTAGATCTCACTCCTCCAGTGCATCCCCTTCTTTCCCTTTAAAAAGTTTTTTCATTAGAATATCATTTCTTGGGAGGTAAATGTTACAAAGGAGCACAGTGTATCAATTGCATATTTCATATGTGGTATCAAGTTAAAAACTTCTTCAAGACTGAAGGTCCTAGCCAAGTAACTGTTTTTGTAAATAGTACAGAAGGTTGGGTGGAAAGGATTCCTCTGCTCTCCAATTTTCCCAAGATTTATTTTCAGACTGAGGCTTAGTAGCACAGTTAATAGCCAAGAGAGTCTTTTTGCATCCATCATTCAACATCAGAAGCTTGTTATAAGGTCTGCAGCAAGCACAGTTACTGTGGAGATGAAAATTCAATCCCTGCACAAGAAATTCCTGCAGAATGCCATTTAAAAGAACCCCATTACTGATGCTCCATGAGTTGAAATGTGGATTTAATGGGGTAGCTGAAGAGCCTTCCAGAGTTGTGGAGTCTAATTTTGTCTTTTTTATGGGCCAGTCTGTTTTTACGGTGGCCATGACCTATGCCACAGGTTAAATTAAATTTAATTTTCTATATCTTAAGAGGTTGATAAATAGGTGGTTTACAAGACTAAATCCCACAAAGAGTCAGGCAGTGTGAGCATGAGTGTCCACCTTGTCTCCCAGAGCAAGGCCTGTGGCTCTGGTTTTGTCCTCAGTCCTTGGCTGCTGAGGCTGACATCAGAAAATCCTTCAGCAGGCCTGGGAGTCTTGCTTAGTGAATACATTAGATGAGCCAAACAGTAGATTTTGATTTATAATGTCTCACATTTCCATACCTTTTAAAATCTTGTGCTGTTTAAAAATGGAATTTTTCAATTTTTTTAGGCAAAAAAAGTTCTGTAATTGTTTTCCATAGTCTTCCAATTGCAATGAAGTTGACTGTGTAGAGTTTGTTGTTTGATTTTTATGGGTTTGGTTTTGGGAAACTCCCAAAAAGACCCATACCACATTTAGATAATACCAGATTCAGCAGAGGAAAAAATTGCTACTAATCATTTATTGTCAGAGGGGCAACACCTTTACATGCCCTGTAAGTCTGAAGGTGAACATGAAGTTGTGAAGAAATTTAAGAGGTTGCCTTATTTTATTTATTAAATTGAAAGTCTGCTTTGAACAAAATGATAAATCATGGCAGTATAAAATTCTTTTGACAGTGTATTAATTCGAAGCCAAACATTTTATGTGATCTGTAACCTTTCTGAATTTTAAAAAATAGTTCAAATGTTACTTGTCCTAGAGAAATCCATGTAGAGTATAAAAAAAATCCTCATGTTTACTTCTTTCCTCCCTTCTCCCTCTTACAGATGGCTACAGCAGAACTTAATTGGCAACATCACCTTGATGTTAGGACATAAAAAGAAACGTTGTATTAAAACACTTGTAGCAGATGGGACAACTAAATTGAAATCACAGAATTAAAATGGGATGCAGTATTTCAGTGTGAGAGAAAACTTCAGTTTGGTGCTGGTTTTTTTTTTTTATGGAATGCCAGAGGAGGCACTGCATTGTTTGGGCCTAAGAAATGTGTAAATGTTGGGCCAGCCAAGGATAATTGTGTTTAAATTCTGCAGCAATAAATGACATTTGGGAAGTTACTGCCTGGATTCAGTGCAGACAGTGCTCTGGTGGTACCCTGGATTTCAGACTTGGACTTGACAAGGAATGAGCAGTGGTTTTTTGGTTTGTTTCTCTGGGCATGGACTAAGTTGATTAGTTGCAAGATGGAGAAAACAAAATAAAGCTCCCACATCAAGTAGTCAAGGTGTTTTCTTTTTTACCTTTGGTGACAGTAGAGGAAAAGTGTACTCAAATCAAATGCATGCCATTGAGGCATTTAATGAAATATGGGAAACTTTCTTCAATCCCTTGATTTTTCTGTCTCTTGTAGCATCTTTGCAAGGGAGGCTGAGAGGTTTGCCTCTTATGGGAGGTTCCAGGGTTACCTGGATTTCTTACTTTATTTCTTCATATAGTACAGTTGAATCCAGGTTGAGTATTTTAACTGAAAAATGTTGGATTAGAAGTAAAGATTTCTCTAGACTTGTATACCTATGCTTAAATTACTTCATTTTTTAAAGGAGACTGGCCAAAAGAACCAAGTTAATAAAAATTAATGAATCAGTGAGCTGCAAGCAGGGAGTTAAATCTCTTTTTTTTGGCCATTAAATGTGAAATTCTGCCCACAGCAGTCAAGATGCTGTGCTGTTTCTGCAGCTCATCAGTACAGGTACACAGCTTCAATCCACAATTTACTGTGGCAAAGTTTCTAGCAGTGTGACAGAATTTGACTGTATTTCAACAGCTCTTATGACATTATTTGTGCTGAAGTTTGAGCTGTGGTTTCACAAATAATTAATGCTGGCAGAAATGACTCCTCCAGCCTTGCCTCTGCTGCTCCTTTGGCATCTTCATCCCAGTTCAGATCCCCACAGGGCTTCACCTGTGTTTGTGCAGCCATGCAGTGGGACACTGTACTTTTCATTTTTGCTCAGTTTAAGTAACCCACCTGCTGGTGCAGGTACACAGAGGTGCTTGTGAGCTCCGAGGAGGAGGCAGCAGTGGGATGGGAGTGAATCCATGGGGACAGCCTTCCTGGCAGAGGCTAATGGGGAATGCTGGTGGGCCTTCCTTCTGCTGGAGTGCCAGGAGTTCACCTCAGGGTGATACAGACACCAGCAAGTAATAATACAGCTGGATCCCTGCACAGCTGGACACACAGAGGCTCACCCAGAGGGTTTTTAGCTAATATCTTCTATTTCTGTGGCTGGCATTTGCTGTGTCTCACTTTAAATTGGAGTAACTTTCATGGGTTACACATACGTTGTGGCTTTTCTATTGAATTTCCTATCCTGACATTTTATTGCCTTTTTACTTCATTTGAAATTTTATTCTTCTCCTTTGTGTGATGCCAGCTGCAGTGATTAAGAAAGGTCCTGGTGCTGCTTCACCATATGTAGCTGTTAATGGCTTTCTTTAGTGTCTGTGTGTTTGGTTATTAGGTAGGTAGCATCATTAAACAAAGTCTGTGGATGCTGTATCTTGGGAATTGGTGCGTGGCATAACAAAATTAATACAGACAGCTAGAATTCATTTAGCTATGGAGGAACTACAGAGGAAAGAAGCACTCCTTGTTCTCTCTTTGTACAGTAATGTTAGTCACAGCAAAGGTAACTCATCTTCAGCTTCCTACCATGCTTTGTTATTCTAGTATGTCTTGGGGTTGTTTTTGGGAAGGTGTGACCCTAAATCCATAAACTGTCAACTGTAATAGTCTCAATAATCTTGAAATACAATTCTAGTGTTCTTTGTATCATGTGGGAAATGTGGGAGCTTGAAATGAAATATTCCTATAGGCTTGAAAAAGAAGGAAGAGCAGGGAACAGTGCAGTAGTGTAATAGTGAAAAGCACAACAGGTTTGCAGTGATGTTTCTGCTACATCAGCAGTTGAGTTCTGTACATCAGCACAGCTGTTCTGGCATGGCTGCAGCTCATCTGAGCTGCTGTGTGGGGATCTGCAAACCCTGTCCTGGTTCCACTGCAGCAGGAGGCACCTGGCAGCTGGGGGAAAGGACCAGGCAAGGTGGGTTTGTTGGGTTCCTTGAAGGAAGAGGACAGTTAATGATTCATTCAAGTTTTTGCTTGACATTTGGGAAGATTAATGAGTTCCATGGTTTTGGGCTGGTGGGATGAGGATATTTGGCTTTCTGGTTTCAGTGACACTCCAGCTGAGACAAAGATTCTGTGTTGCCTGAGGCATTTGTCCACTGTGTTTGCAGTAGAGCCAAGATCTCAAGCCTGGATCTGAACATGGAAAAAAAGGTGTTTGAATCCTGTGCCTTTCCTTCTCTCCTGGCTTTTGTGCTTCTATTAATGTGTGAATTTTACAACTAAGACATTTTTGCTTTGGTTTGGAGACTTTTGGGAAAAGGCCAGGAAGCTCTACCTGAAGGATCTAGAAAACCAAGTCTCATTCTCAGTCTTGCATTTTCATAGTTCAGGTGAACACATTCTTCTGATCTTGATTTTGGTGGGATGGCAGTTGTGCATAGGCTGTTTTCAAGCATGTAGAAGTTTCTTCTTTTTTTTGACTGTCAAAGGGTAATGCTGATGTTATTTTACATGAGCAGGTATATTCCTTTCCTTGAAGGAAAACTTTTGCTCTTGAGATGTGCACACTTGAGGCAATGAAAGATCATCTAATCTTTTTCTTTTATGTGTTAAGTTCTAAAGTTTTCAGTATTTTATCCTCGTGCTTATGGAATTTGGAATCCAGTGTTAAACATGAATGCTGATGTCCATGTTTGTTAATTGAGAAGCTGGTACAGAATTTATTTAAAAAGCTTGAAAAGGTGACAAGTTTTTTTTTTGTTAAATTGCATTGGATATGGTTAAGATAAATGCTAATGTGTTTGCCTGTTTGTTTTCAATAGCTTAAAATGTGGCGAATATTTCAAAGTGACAGGGTCCCAGCTGGACATTTTCTACAACGGATAATTGTAGCAGTTGGGTGGCTTAGATAGGGCTTTGGTGGATATTGACATTCACAACTTCCCTGGACATCTTATCTGACTTCTTCAAAGTTTTTTTGTCCTTTTGAGCTTCTAGATCTTTTGGTATAGCTTGTAACTATAACTTCTCAAATCAGCTCTCAAAGCATTTTTTTGCTGTCTAACAGCAAATAAAAATATTGATTTTTCAGTGGATTAGCTTCCACTATTTCGTCCTTCTGTCTGCAAGTCCAGGCAGTTTCTTCTGAAGGAAATTATCTGTCAGCATTAGTATTAAACTATCCATAAAAATGTTAATTTGAACTGAATTTCCAGATCAAACAGAAAACTTAATTCATGTCAGTTAATTAAATTCTTGGTGAAAATGAGAAAATAAGTACACAGATGCCCAAGACTGCTGCTGTCTCCTTGCTAATAAAGCAGCTAACAAAGCATTTTTAGCAGTACCTGGAGGGGGCAGGTCCTTGGTGAAAATAATTTCCTCAAGGAACAGATTCTGCTTCCTTCTGCTTCATGTCCCAGGTGATGTAGGTTTTCCCCCCCTACTGTTATTTTCTGTAGCATTGTTACATTGCAACACAAATAAATAAAAGGAAATGGATGTGCAGGCACTTGATTGCACACCCTTCTCAGCAGGAGTGGAGCTGGACCCCTGTGTCAGGTGTCACAGTCCCTTAACTCTGCCCCCAAGCTGGGGTATAAATCCTGGGACCTGCCACAAGGGCTCCAGGTGGGCTTTGGTGTAAAGTGAGACTCAGCTCCCACGAGCAGGTTCTGTCCGTGTGGAGAAGCTCATGGATGTTCATCCTGGGGACTTTGGACACTCTTGTCTGCCTGACAGCACTGCTGGGTTGGAGGTGTTCTCTAATGCCACCAAGGAACAGTTCCCATGGAGTTGGTGGTTTGAGCAGGAACTGTGCACGATAGGATTGACCTGTTCCTTTAGTTTCTGTTCTGAAGACCTCGGGGGTTTGTAGCTTTTGGGCCAGGTGTCACCCTGATTGACACAGCTGAACTGTACATCCTTGGGGATGAAAGTTGTGTGCTGCAGTTGGTATTTTTCCCTCCCTTCCCACTGTGTGTGTGGTAGTTGGTTTTGTTGTTTCTTTGGTGTGTTGTTTTTTTATTTGTTAAACAGTAATTTTTTGTCTGGCACTGTTGAGCTTTCTGAACAACACATTATCACAATCTGGATGCTCCACTCCTATGGCACATTAGCCACAGGACTATTGTAATCTAATGCAGATATTAATGAAATGTAAGTGGAATATTAGGAAAAGCAGTCTCCTTATTTCCCTGTAGTTTAATTCATCACTGAAAAATAGGTTTTCTATTAAAGGATCTAAAAATCAAATGTTTTCTTAGCATTCATTGTTATAGTGGTGTGATGGCTGCACCTTCCCTTCTGCCACTGCAGACACGAGATATATCTGAACATGGAGTGTTCAAATGTAACCTTCCTGCCTATTATTCTTCCAAAACCAAATAGCAAAATACTGTAAATTTTGTGGGCAAATTTTGTGGCACAAAACTTTCTGCATTTATCAGCCAGCAAATATTTTTATTCCCTGGAAACTGAAGGAGAAATTGGTTGTTTTTTCTTTTCATTGTTTTTAGATGAGACATTTTTCTTTTGAAATGTACCTAATATACCAAGCAAGTTGAATATGTAAGCATTTGGAGATGAACATGAGTGTGAACAGGCACATTTCACCATATCACTATGTGCTAATTTTTCCCCCAAAATATTTTGACTACAGAGGACCCCTCAAGCCGTTTTTTGTCTCCACTTAGTCAGTAGTATCTAACAGAGGTTAAGGCTGAGTTTCAGGCTTATTTTTTTGAAATAAATCCTTCAAAGTTTTAATTAATAATTTTTGTTTACTAATTCCTGTCACAGTTAGAATGGAAGGGAAGCTTTTGTTGCTAAACCTCATTTTTGAGTGGGAAATGGCAGGAGTCTGAAGGACATGGTTATAATGCAGTTCACAGGTCTCAACTGGAATGTGAGAAGTTGCCTTGATCTGAGACTTCCTCTTGCTGATAGAAAAGGAAATATTGTTTGTGCTAATGAAGGGACTTTGGGAACTCAAATATGCTGTGATCTCTCCTAGAGAAATATTTTCTGTTTCACTTAAAGTCACGTTGTTTGGATTGGTGGAGCAATTCTTCATCACTTTCAAGTGTTGGGTGTTCCTGGGATGCTTCCAGGGCTCCCCAGTGTGCAATATAATTTCAGGCATTGCACTTTGCTGTGTGATGTATAAATGGCTGCACCATTGCTCTGTGTCCTATTTTTCTCCTTCTATAAAGAAAAAACCTGACTAATCCCTTCCTTTTTCTGATGGCAGCTGTATGTTGAAAAGACTTTTAAATGTTTTGAAAAATCTCCCCATCTATGCTGCAGCTGCATCAAGTCTTGAAGCCACCATGTCACATCCCTGGGTAAAAGAAAATGTTGTGTTCACAGGCTGCAGTGTGGATCACACATTGCACAAATCAAAGATATGTTTTTGTCAATTCTCTGCCGTGAATTAGTACCCTGGCTAGGTTTTGAAATACGTGGGATGAATGCTAGTCTGGAGCTTGCCAAATCTATAGATGAAAAAGAAAATAAGCTACACAGACTCCAATTCCCACTACTATTTAGTTTATAGGCGTTGGAATGACCTTCTAATCTGTGCAGTGATAATTGCCTGTTTTACATAATGTGTAAAGCTTTGCAGAGGAGTGTTTGTAGTGATGGAACATGTATTAAAAATCATTGTCTGGCAACTAATAAGAATGTAAAGCCATTCTATAAATAGTGCAGATAAGCTGTAAAAGGAGGAATGAGCAAATATACTTAGGCAAATCAGAGGACAACTGTGCTGGGGCCCGGGCTGGGTGTTTAACATAACAGTGGCTCAGGAGCTGTGTCCGTGCTGGCAGGAGAGTGGCACTGGAGGCAGAGATGGAGACAGCAAAGCTGGGAGTTCAACATTCCTCTGTGTTTTGGCAGTTTTTTCAGGTTAGATCAAACCTTGGCCTTATCCTTTGGGTGAAACATAACTTGGAGGTAGGAGTGCATCACCCAGATAGTTGAACCTGGAAGGGATCCAGCTTTGCATTCTTTCAAGTCTCTTCCCAGCACAAAGTGGAGAACAGTAAATAGAGATGATCTGGAGCTTTGCTCCAAAGCACTCTTCCAATTTAGACTAAAATGCTATTTATAGAATTGTGTGGAACATCAGTAGTCTTTATCCCAGATTTATGATCTTGGCATTGGATAGAATAGCCTAACGAGGTTTTTCTTGGAAATAAGTGGAATTTCTGGTAGGCTTGATATTTCAGGGGAAGAAAGGGGATCAAGAGATTATGCATTAAAGCACTGAAGACTGACATTTATGACTTGGGTATTTATATGCATCTTGAGATTAAGTGCTAAGTTAATGTCAGAGTTTCTGTTTGGCCACTGCACTGGACTTACACGGCAAGGTTTGGGTAGCTGGGGAGCAGAGCTGTGAGAAGAGGCCAAGGTCTGCCCCTGGGCTGGACACAGCCAGACACAGCTTGCTCCAAAACAGGCCCATCCTTGGCCAAAGCTGAGCTCACCAGTGAAGCTGGTGACACCACTGAGATAGTCAGGAGATGCTAAAAACCACAGTGCAGCAGTTGTGAGAGAGGAGAGAGGGAAAAATATGTGGGAATCAACTCTGCAGGCCCCAGGGTCAGCAGAGGAGCATGAGGAGGTGTTGAAGCACCAGAGCAGTCACTGGCAGCTCTGGAGAAGACCTTGGTGAGGCACCTGTGCCCCTGCAGGCCATGGAGGGAGCAGAAATCCACCTGGAGAGCCCGTGCTGAAGCAGGCTCCTGGCAGAAACCATGGCCCTGGAACAGGAGCCCACACCAGGACCAGGTTCCCTGGCAGGAACAGCAGCTCATGGGAAAGGCCCCCGCTGGAACAGTTTGTGAGGGTCTGAATCCCTTTGGAGGGACCCCATGGTGGAGCACGGGAAGAGTGTCAGGATTCAGGAGCAGCAAAACCCAAGTGCTATGGGCTGACCTATACTATTTTTAATTGCCAGTAAATTAGTTTTCCCAAGCCAAGTAGGTTTTTCTCATGAGTGTAACTGGTGAGTGACTTCCCTGTTTATCTTAATCCATGAGCTTTTTCTTCTTTTCTTCTCCCCCAGTCGAGTAGGAGGAGTGAGAGCAGGTCAGTGGGTACCTGGCAGCCAGCCAAGGGCCAACCCACTGCAGCAATGCTGAGGATGTGGACAGGCTTAAACACTGCAGGCCTCTGTTCCTGTGAGTTCTCCCCAGTCCAGGTTCCCTGAAGCTGCCAGTGATGGCAGCAGGAGCAAATGCAGCAGCTGGGCTCTCCTGTCATGGGTTGCACTGCACTCACATGATCCTGTTTACCAGCTCTGCCCAGAGCAGTAACTTCCAGCAGAGTGGGAGACAAAGAGCAATGATGTGGTCAACAGGCACTGTAAATCCAGGACTGGATGTCTGAGTGATGTCCTCCTGCCTTTTCCTTTATGCTCTCTTAATGTATTCCTAGGTAAAATCTGTCAGTGTTTAAAAAAAAAAAAAAAGTTAATAAGCTTTGGAACATTACCAGCTACTGGTGTGTAATAATTGGTTTTGAAACAGTATTTACTGGTACACCATTGGACATTTTTGAGCAATTTTGGCTGGTAAGTGTTAGAAAATTCTAAAGTCATTGCTACCATTAGGAAATGTCTACAAATTATCCCTTGCATCCTAGCTGTGATACAATTTCATGATATGAGGAGCTTGGAGAAGAGAGAATCAAATTAGGGCTAATGAGAATATGCTTGACTGTGAGGTGGTTGCAGGGGGCAGGTGGACAAGAGAACAAAATATTTATTTGACATATCTGAATCGTTCCAGCTGCTGTTGAATTCCTATTTAATAGTTTGGTCTGGGCTTTGTTTATTTGACTAAGCTTCCTTGGCAATTTCTGATTCCTTTTTAATTTAAAACAACTTTTCTGCAGTATTTTTTATTTTCCCTCTCAAATCTGTTTTTACCTGCCTTTTATCTGTCATGTAGCTTTCATCAGTTGAGTTCATAGATTTCTGATTAGTGGGAAAACCTTAGTTTCCAATTAAAAACTAAAAAAACACCCCACCTTAGAGCTTCATATTTGGGAATAACTTCTTTTAATACAAAGACATTGCAAAATGGCTCTAACATGAAAACTACTGCAGCTCTTTTATAATTATAAATCATTTTTTTCCTCCACAATTAAAAAAAAAACCTGCAAATGAGCTTGTTTCCCAAACATTCTTTTTCGTTCTGAGCCAAATGTGAAAAATCCTTCAATTAAAATTTTGGCTAAGTTTTACAGCCCCATGTGAAAGGCTGTAAATATTTGGTGTTCTATTTCTATGAGCTAAGAAGCTTGAACTTAAAATACTGATGGCTGGGTGATGTATCAGGGACTGTCTGATATTGGACTAGTAATGACACACCAGTTTCACTGAGCAATAGTTACCTCTGAGGTGTGAGAATAAGAAATTTGCCTTGCTTGCCCTGAAGTGGCCACAAAGCAGAGATGTATCATCATCATCATAAATATGGCAGCTCTTTGTGTCATATCCTTATAGCCTTAAAACTTGGAGCTACCTAACAGGTGACTATAAAGTTTTTGAAAAGAAGCTAGTTTATACCTTATTTGTATTCTTTTTGTGCTGGTAAATCTCAGTTGTGTGTTGGAGAAAACTGTGCTTTTCAAAATTACTTATACTTCACTGACCCTTCACACTAATTTGTGCCATAACCTATTCTCCATTTTTTTCTATTTCTTCTTCATCTTATTAAGAATGTGCAATTTTTTTGCATCCGTATTTTGCCTCTGTGAGTTTTCCTTTAGGTTTTTGATTTTAAATTTATTTTTCTTTCATTTCAGCAATGCTTGTGTAAGCAGAGATGCTGAATAGTGCTGATGTAATATGCAGGTGTGAAGGAGGAAACAGGTGCAAGGTGGTGGGAAAACTGGTACTCAGATTTGATGGAATGCTGTAATTCCATACCCCTTACTGATGATGACCTGTGCATGCTTTAACGTGACACCTAATTATATTCTAGCAATTTGGTACATCATCCTCCTAAAATGTCATTCCTTAGCTAAAACATCTCACTTCCTCCCCCCTGCTTTCTGTATCCTCTTTTCTTACTCTCTGCATTTGTACTGTCATTAGGTGTGACTTCTGAGTTGCCACTCCTCCACTTGTCAGGTCTCAGAGGGTGTTACATTGCCAGAGGACAGTGACACAGTCACTGCCTCGCTGTGGGCTGTGTCAGGTGAAGGTGGCAGCGTCCAGGTGAGCAGCAGTGCTCGGGCTCTGCTTCCATCAGCCCCGGAGCTCTGGGTGCTGCAGCTTCACTGCATCCACAGCATCGGGATATCCACAGGGATAGATCTGGACCTCTCAAACAAAAAGATTTTTTAATTTACTAAAGCTTGATTAGCTGAGTTTCAAACCCATGTATTTGTCTTGTGCCTTCGCTTAAAATCCTGTCTGCTTACCTGAGAAAAAGTGACGTAGTCTTTGTTGGAGCTGGTGATTCAGTGAAACCACCTGGGCTCAGTAGCACCTGAAGAATAATGGCTGTTTGTGATACTGTTTTAATTGAGAGAGAACTCCCCCAGGGCGTGCAACTGACTCATTTTGCAGAGAAACCTGTCATTGATGTGTCTGTTACCCTGGGATTAAGCAGCCGCTTGTACCTCAGGTACAAAGTACTCGCTGATGCTTTTGTTTTTGTACATTTATAGCACATGTTATCACAATAATGTGAACCACTGGTTCCTGTTGTCAATGCTTAGGCTTTGTGTGCTCTTCCAAAACAGTGGGTGGTGGCAAATAGAGTATGTGTGAGTAATTTTATAGTGTTTAATAGTTACACCCTTGGATTTTTCTCTGCCAGGGAATACAGTGAGCTAGAGAAGGATTAAGTGTAAAAATTCTGCTCACTATTTGAGTAAGGCTTATACTAATGGCTAATGCCCCTTAAATTCTTGTCTTTAGTGTGGATTGTAGTAAAACAAATTTAAGTTGAAAATTGTAATTCTTCTTTTTCCCCAGCCTTCAGGAAGATTGAGTTGTTTGTAAATTCTTTCAAGAGCTTGCTGTCATAACAAGAAGTTTGTTGTTAAATTCAGTGATTTCAGAGAACTCTAAAACAGGAGAAATATTTGGTAGTTTTCATTCACTTTCAGACTTGTGTGACAGCAGATGACAACTGTACATCTGCTGAAGAGGGAAGAGTTGATGAGAGGCTGTTGGATTTTCATCCAGCTCGAAGCCCTTGGAGTGGAAGCTCCTTATCCTTCCAAAGAGTTGGAATTGAAGGAGCATTGATTATGTTCATCCTCTTTGATTCCCATTCTGTTGCTTGACCTTTCAGGAATACATTTGCAGAGATGGTTTTGGCTTTGGCTTTGTAGTAACATCAAAAATGCAAAATTGTCATTTAAGCACATACTGAAGAAATGTCTTCAGTGGTAAGAGGGAACCATAATTCATAACCAGAATACAGTTTTCCCTTGCAGGTAAATTTGAGTTTAACTTTACTGATGAAAATGTCACTGATGAATTTGCTGAATTTCCGTGTGAGGTTGATGGATTTCAGAATGAGTCCTGCCCCTCATGGGAAGGTTTCATGCCTGACTACAGTGTCCACCTCTCCAAGTCAAAAAAGGATTTAAAGGTCATACAGGCTCATGTAGAGTTTTGACCTCTGAGTTTTCTCTCTGCAGCTCATTTTTCTTAGAGCTCAGAGCTGTTGTCTTGTGAAGGTTGGGTTGTTTGGTTCATGCCTGGGTAACCAGTCAGCCCTGTTGCTCCTGGTCTGTCTGAGCTGCACAAACGAGAACTTGAACCCTGCCCAAAGTGCTGAATATCTTAATTGCATGTCTGCAGACACAGCAGACAGTGGGTGGATGTGTTTAAATCCCAGCTGGTGCTGTTCCTCCTGCTCCCTGGTGCAGAGGACAGCTCATGTCTGCCCTAGGGAGGGCTCTGCAGTGGCCCTGCTTTTCCCAGGGAACTGGATCCTGTTTGCCAGGTGCAGCTCCACAGGCTCAACCAAGTCGTGACTCCTCCTGTGCATTTTGGTTCTGTGGGGGATATGAAATTCACAGAGGTTGAGAGGGATCTGTTGGGAATGAAATAGGTTACATGGGCTGGACTGGAATCCATAAAAGGCTTTATTTGTGCATTGTCCTAGAGCTAATGCTTGTAACCTGGAATAGGGATTTCCAAAGTACTGCATCACTGTTTGTATTAGATGAAGTAGTAAATGAGCTTTAGAAGAGCTTTCTCAGTTTACTGTGTTTAAAACTGCCTTTTTTTTTTTTTTTCTTTTAATTTTGGGTAATTTTCTGCTGAGATATGAGAATCTGTGACAAATAGATTTTTCTGGGTTATGGGTGGTTTTCTTTGGTTTGGCTTTTTTCTTTAGCAGAGTGTAGTGGTTTTAAAACAGATCATCATTAGTAGGTTCAGTGCATTATTGACTTCAGCATAAACAAATAGATTTTTTTCTTGATGCCTGTGTATAAGGCTTAGACTAGAATTAACATCATGTTTGTTTTGCAGTAGGAACTTGTTAAGGTTTCACAGCATGTGTTTGTAGTCCTTCATTTTGCATTGGTAATGAAATAAAAGTACTGATATTGAGAGAAGCATTGAAAACGTGATGGTTTGTGTTACTGAAGTACCTCAGTGCTTGTCTTCTAAGTCAATAAAAAGAGTGTTACTGATATGCCTGTTAATGCACTGATTATTAAAGTTATTGTTTCTGTGCAACAGCAGTATAAAATAATAATTGTCATCTTAGGCCAACACTGAATATTTGTAAACTGTTTCCAGAGTATCCAAAGAATGAGCCAAATGGCGCCTCTGTGATCTCTTAATTGAAGGGGATTTATAACTTCTTGGGAAAATTTTTATTCTGATCCTGTAATGTCCTTTAAAATCAAAGATTCAAACAAATGCCTTTTCATTTTTGTTTTGTGGTCTTTTTCTACTACAGCTTTGTGCCTGCCTCTCAGTGGTGCTGACATCTCTGTGTTGTCTGTACTTAACTGGAGTCAAAGGTCGGGGAAAAAAACCAAGACTTTTGGTGGCACAGTCTCCTAAGTTCTAGGGATGGATTACATCTAAAATCTAATTTGGTGCTTCCTCTAGCAAAAAAAAAAATAGAGGTGATGGATATAATATAGGCAGATAGTTTTTCTTACTGGTACAATGTTCTGTAGATACACAGCCAGAAAGTTTGTGATCTTTTTTCTTCCCCCTTTCTCCCTGCCTTTGGGTTGTTTTATCCAAACTCTGAAGTTGTTTTATATTGACAGAGGTTTTAACTGGTGCAAACTGGGTGGAGGCAAACCAATTCATACTAGTATTGCTAATGAGCAGTATGAATGCAAGCTGATTGTGCTTTGGTGGGTATGGCACCGGGGTTTATTGGGCTGTCCCTCAGCTTGGGGCTGGGACCAGGCACACAGGACAGCCCTGAAGGCCCTGATTCCTGTTTTGTATGGGAAATGCCATGGCTGTTTACTTTGTTCTGTTTACCAGTCCTCATTCAGTGAAACTGAAAACAACAGAACCTTCTTGTCTACCCCTAACTTCCTTTTCTCATAGCAAAGATGAAGAAACTTCCCCCGTTTCTGCTGCCCTTTGACAAACTTTCATCTGGTTGTTTACCTTTTATCTTGTCTCTTTTATGTTGTCTCTTACTCCTCCAGCCTTTCCTATAACTGCTTTATAAACATAAAAAAACATGGATCTGCCTGACACTTAGGATGGTTTTCAATATCCAGAGGGGATTTCAACATTTTCCCTCTCTCTTAAATGTAATTTTAGTTTTTAATTAAATAGGTGACAGATACTGTAAGTAGCCAGTTTTTCAGCTCCGTGCTGTGTAGACATGACTGGTACAAGCTGGCAGGTATCTAAATTTGCCTTGATGTCTTTGTGTGGACTTACTCAAACTTATCACAGAGAAGGTTTATCAAGAGAAGGTTTAGTGTCATATGAGCTTCTTGGTGCCATTCAAACTTTTCAGAGGATTCCCTTAGAGGATCCTATTTGTACTTAAGGTATTATTACTTCAGTTAAAATGTTTAAAGATGTTTAAAGCTCAAAGATGAATAGCTCAGAGACAGAGTAATTGAAGAAAGCTGTTCAGCTCTGGTGAACTGAGCTGCAGTGTGTAATTCAGTTTTGTTTGGTTTTTTTTTGTGAAATGCTTTTAAGTATGTTAGGATTATAATTAAAGTTGAACAGAAGAGCCTTGCAGCTCCTCTCACTGTTACTGTGCTTTTTGGTGGTTCCTTCAGTGTATCCCAGTGGTAGATGGAGGGATGCCTGAGATGCACACTCTGGTATGGATCCTTGTCTGTCCAGCAGCTGGTAGTAACTGGTGTAACTTGTGTAACATGCTGGAATAAAGCAAGAAGTGGTTTTTCATCCTGCCACAACTTTCACGATATTTAAGGCTTTATTTTCCTGTTGTGTATCGGGCTGAAACTGCATTTAAAGCTTGAAAATGAATGCTGAGGTCTCCCCATGTGCCACAGGGGCAGAGCTGGAGCTCGGCATCGGGGATGCTCCAGCTCAGGTGGCAGCAGAGGCTGCACGGAGGTTTCCTCACGCTTTTGGGCAAGGACTCAGCCCTGTGTGCTTCCTGTTGTCCCCTCCAGGAGAAGGCAGGAAGGGCAGAGGCTGGTGGCAGTGCATGTGCCGCTGGGGAATAGGAGCTGCTGCTTTGTGAACGCTTCCTTTCCAGAGTCACGGCGGGGCAGCGGGGTTTGGGCAGTGCCTGTGCCCGGGGCTGTGGGCACCGGGCAGCTCGGGGCAGCTGCTGCTGTGTCCCCATGTTCATGTTCTTCTCCTGCCACCATCAGTCAGAGCCCGCGTTTTCCTGAGCTGCCTTGGAGCTCTTTAGTGTTGCTAAGTGGCAGAATAGCATCTATTACAAAAACAAACCCTCCTTTTCTTCCCGTTGTAATCAGTTAAATGGGCTGTGTAATTAAATGATGAGCTGGACTGTGAGTATGTCAGTGTATTCAAAGCTCTCTGTGTAGAAGAACAAATCTCTTTATTTTAGTCAGTATAAAACGATACCAACATAGATGAAATTTTGTAACTAGAGACCTATTGCAGCTTCTCCAGCCATACAGAAGAAATAAACCAACTTCCTCAAAAATTAAGAACTGCTCTCTTTTAAAAAACTTCATCCAGAGTCTGTATGAGTGTTGTCTTGGTGATGTTTTATACTGGGAATAGACTTCACATCATTAACGCTGAATTTTAAAATATAATTATTGTTTGCTTCATTAATTTTGACTAATGCAGAGAGAAAAATGATTAATCAGGAGACTTAACATAATTAGTGCAGTGTGGCAACTGACTACTTAAATATAAGTCTGCTAATGTGGGAAGCATAGCTCTTGTTATGAAATGTTCTGCTTTGTGTCAGAACTGAAAATATTAGAACCATTTTACTCTTTCAATTGATACGGTAAATCTTAGTGCTGTGAAAGCATTCATATTTTACCACTAATTATGATGTTCAAAACAGGAAATCTGAAATTATGTCAGAAATAATGTCAACATTTCAGAGAATTTTTTAATGTTCTTTGATTTATGTTGCTGGGAAAAAAAAAAAGATTTTTATATGTCATTCTGATATATAACATTGGGAAAGCAAAGAAGTAATTTATTGCAGAGAACTGCTACGTTCAGTCTTGCTGAAAGATGGTTTTGCTTGTGTGTTTAGTAGCCTGTCATAGTTATAAGAAGTATGAGCAGAGTCAGTGTACAGAAGGGATATTTTAGTTCTCAAAAGCCTCTGGGAACTGCAGGCATAATATACTTTTAAAGTACAAGGGATCACAAAAAAAAAAAGGCATTTTCAGCTAAATTTGCTTATAAAATTATAACCAGTACCTGAAAAGCCACTGGTGTAAAAGGATGTGTTGACTTATATTAGGTGGAAGGTAAAATTCCTGAAATATTTCTGCTTTTCATCTGTCAATAGTTCTTCTGAGGTCAAGTGGCTGATCTTACCCTATAATGCAGCAGATGATTTACAGCATATTTTATTAAGATGTAATTGTAAAGGCTAGGGCTAGTGCTGGGAAAGGTCACGGATTTCAGAGGGAGTGTGGGAGTAATACTCATGAGCTGGAGATGAAACAGATTATATATTACAGTGGGATCAGTTCTAGCCTCAGTAGGAGTTCTAAGAAATGTCATCTTTTGGTGGAAGACCATGAAGTGATTTGCATGTAATAGAAAAGCTGCTGTGTTTCCATGAGGGCTGTGTCCCTGTTCTCCCTGGGTTACAACCATGAGCTCCACACACAGGGCTCCAGGTCCCCTGAATGCAGATCTGCTCCCATCCCCACTGGAACAGCCTGGAGGGCTGCAGGGCTCAGCTCAGCAGGGTTTGCATCTCCTCAAAGACAAACGTGTAGGTGAGTGGCCACAATGCTGCTCTGTCATAGCACTGAGGAAAGAGAAAAATTGTGATGAAAAGGCCAGATGCCAACTACACCCTTGGGAAGAGAAGAACAAAGGATGACTTAAGCTTAGACATAAGACATGAGCTCGTTGTGGCACAAGTCAGACCAGTCTTTACATACTGGCAAGCCCCAAATTATACCCAGCCTGAGTTTTTACATGTAAGTTTATTAAGAGCTGCCATAAATGTTTCAGGTTGTGGTGACAGAGGTCCGGGCATGAGGATGGGTTTTGTCCCCTTTCTTTCAAGAAAGGAGTGTTGTTCAAAATTGGGCTTACTCGTTTCAGTGTAGCTTGTTGAAAATTGGCAATTACGGTTTCTTCTGGCTTTGCAACTGATTGTGTTAACCTTCAGCAAATTAATTATCTTCTGGNAGCCATTTGGAGAGTGGAGGTTTGTTTCCTCCAGGTAAGGAGAAAGATTCCTGTTTTGTCATTTTTTCCCTAGCAGGAATACCTGTCTTCAAACTAAGACACTCACGATTGCACACAACACTTGGTAGAATGGAATTACAGTAGGACCCTGCCAGATCTTGTCACTCCACTTTGTAACCCTTGTGGGAACTTTCATAGGGCTCAGCAGTGAGGTGATGTCATGAGCATTCCACCTGGTTAGGGGTAGGCATTGCTGATGGAGTGATCCAATTTTAAGGTGTAATTATTTACATGAAATACGCATGAAAAACAAATTGCAAATTAGGACTAATTAAATGGTCAAGTTGTATTTTATTAGAGTATGTACTTTTTCTGTTTTTATTCAGAAATAATAAAGTTTTGTGCTTTCACTGCTCCATTAACTTAGTGTTAGTAATGCTGTTATTAAAAATAAAATGATGGGCATATTGCAGTAACTGATTAATATTGGTAAATTTTCTATAAGCCCTTTAGTCCATTGTTGATTAAAAGCAAGATAGAGTATTTGATTTAAATTCTGTGCAATACATAGACTCCTAAATTCTCATTTCATATTTTGACACAGTGATATTCCTCTGAGGAATATCACTTAGTAGAGCTGCCTTGATTTCCCTGCTCTTGCTTTGAGTCCTTTGGGGTTCACTTCAAAATTGATTTGAGAGGGTTTTTAGTAGCAGTTAATTCTACTAATTTCCAAAGTGACCATTCTCCATTGGTGAATGTGTGATGTCTCATAGGGGATGTGATAAAACTGCAAGAGTTCTCCCATAGTGAAACTTGATTTTTCATTAAGATGAGAGTTCAGTCACATTTCTTCAAGGAAGTTAAATCTTTACTTTCATATTTTGCACTCATTACTCCTCATGGCTGTAAAACTACAATAGCATCTACTCTGAATGCTGATTATTAAAAGGGGGAGGGTGTGTGCATGTGTTTTGCTTTTGCAATGGACGTTACTTAGTGCAGAGCATAATGCAATACATTGATTTTACAGAGTTTTACTCTATCTTTTAGCTTTTTTCTTTTCTTTGGAATAGAGAGATTTTAATTAAGCCAAAATCTTACTTTGCTGTGTGTAAGTCTACTTGAAAA
Organism: Thryothorus ludovicianus; assembly: GCA_013397245.1. Lineage (NCBI taxonomy): Eukaryota > Metazoa > Chordata > Aves > Passeriformes > Certhiidae > Thryothorus > Thryothorus ludovicianus. The sequence goes on along the minus strand of VZTB01008702.1, from coordinate 633,056 downwards.
ACATCCACAAAACCAAAAATGCTAAACTTGAGAGACATAAGAGAAGCATCAGTATAGATATCTCTAGTATAGCTATAGTGTATATATATCTATATATGTGTGTGTGAGTTACATGGCTTGTTGCTGCCTGGGATTGGTGTGTGGTAGAAGAGCAGCAGTGATGTTAAAAAGCAAATTGTTGTGAAGGGGTGAGAGAGTTAACCTGGGACAAATGCTTGTGTTCATTGTGTCTAAATTCTTTTCATCCTCACCACAAATATGCTCACAGATAAGGAAACAACAGTACTCAGCTGGTTTCAGTTCAGTAGTTCTGTTATGAGCAAAGTGCAAGATTATTTCTGTGTGGCAAGGATTGCTGCTGTGTGTCTCAGCAGTAAGAGAATGCTGCTTTTGAGGGAAATGTGCCTGGTAGTGGATGTGGCACTGGCTTAGTCTAAACTCATACTGATTCCAGAGACTAAACTTTTGACACCTGGGCTTGGGTGGGATCCATGAGCAGTAATCAGTGCTAAGGACAAAGGAGCTGCTGCTCATTTCCAGGCTCACTGCTCTGCCAGACCATACAGGGAGGAAGGTTAAAACAATTGAAGGAACTGTTCTTTTTTCAGTCTCTGGGTTAAAAAGAATAGTCCAACACGCTTGATCAGATCTCCTGTTCCTGGCATTTTAGCACTTGTCTGAGTGCAAGAAAACCACAAAAGGGTTGAGGCTGGAAGAGACCTCTGCAAGTCATGTGGTCCAGCTGGGCTGTGCAGAGCTGGTGCCCAGGACCATGTCCAGGCAGCTGATGAACATCTCCAAGGATGGAGAGAGATTCCCGAGCCTCCCTGGTAACCTGTGCCAGTGCCACTGATCATCTTCCAGCTGGCTTCACAGACTGTCTGGTAGTGTGTGTGCCCTGCCTTCCTTAGGTGAGCTATGGCTGGTTCCTGGCTGCTGGCATCACACAGCAGCAGAATGGCTGTGAGAGAGCGTGTGAGAGGGCTGAAATCTGTGCAGGAGAATGGCTTCGTGTGTTTGTCCTGGGTTATTTGGTATAGAAATCTAGTTTCAGGTTTTACCCCTGAATTTTTGTACTTTTATCTACGAAAATGTTCGTGCCAACTCCTGATGTTCTATGTGTTTCAGGTCCCCAGGATATCCTGCACTATAAAGGAGTTTTGATCAGAAAATGTGTAAAGTCTCCATCCTGCAAGTAGGGAATGCCAGTTACAGAATCTAAACTGTATTTTTAGAGTTACTTAATTTTGTGGTTTCTTAGGTAATAAGCCAGAAGGAGGGTACTTCAAGCCCCATTTCTAGTAAGTCCTTTCAGTGAGATGTTTTTCCTGCAGCACTTGGAAAACACCAGTACGAATTCTTGCCCGAGAGTATAACAGTGATGTGTGACAGGAGCCCTGGCCTCTGAGGCTGTTTGTTCAAATCCTTTTGTTTATTATGAGCTGGAATGCAGGGCCGTGGGCTGGGCTGGAGAACACCAGCGTGGTGCCTTCGTGACACTTGGCATTAACAAATGGCATCTTTGTTCCAGCCTCTGCAGCCCCTGGAGCTGTAGAGGGGCAGTGTCTGGAAAAAGGAGCACGTGTCAAGTGGCTCAGTTGTGTGGAGCAAATGCGGCCAGTGGAGGAGGAGAACTTTTCCCCTGGTCATTTCTGATAAACACACTGGTTTAGAATATGGTCTAGAAGCAAACAGATTTACTTCATGAAGACTAAAACGGAGCTCTACAAGGACTGGGAAGAAAATGACAGTCTGAAGACTGGTAAAGTGTTGTGTTTTCTGTACTGGTCTTTAGTTGTTTATATTGTGCTGTCTTACTTCTCTCTCATTTCAAATTAGTGATAGCTGAATTTTGAATACTTAATAATATTTAAGGGACATTTGTGTTTAATGGTGGAAGAAATGTAGCTCAGATTACTTCTGGAAGTATGTATTTCAGAGAAAGTGTTGCTGTGCAAAAGAGATTTGTTTTTTTCTAACTAATGAGTTCATTTATTATTAAAAGTTCTTCTCTGTGTTAGAAGTTCTCTCTGCATGATGAGAAAGTGTAATAAATGAAAATCCCTTTTGTTCAGAGCAGGTTTAGTATTGATGTGCAGGTATTTACCAAGATTGTTCCTTTTGAACATCGTGTACCCACAACAAAATACTATTAAGTGTACGTCATGGCTTTTATTTCATTGTTTATGGGAATGAACTGGAAGGAAAATAAACAGCCTGAGTATTTAAGGGATTTTCTGCTATGACCAGAGACTTTGTTTATTGCCCTGCTATGTGCTTTGAATGTGTAGATGTGCAGCAGCTGGTGGCAGTGCCTGCAGATAGGAATTTGTGCCAGTGCAGCTCTTTGAGCAGTGGGATGTGTAATGTGCACATAAGCAAGAATTTTACTGGAGTAATGGGAAACAAATTAACATTTTCAGTTCTTTTGGGGTTTTCAGAGTACTCTGCAGTTGGAGAGACAGTGATGTTGGGTTAAAGGACAAGAAGGGAGGAAATGGCCTTTCAGAAATTGGGATAAGGGTACACAGGATGCTCTTAGTATATTGATGCCCATGGAAAGAGGCATCACTTCTGAGGCTGCTGGTCCACGGTGCTGAGCCTGAGCCAGTGTGTGGCCAGGAAGGCCAATGGTGTCCTGGCCTGTCCCAGCAATGGTGTGGCCAACAGGACCAGGGCTTTGACTGTCCCCCTGTACTCAACACCGATGAGGCCACACCTCAAATTCTGGGATCAGTTTTGGCCCCCTTGTGACAAGAAGGACGTTGAGGTGCTGGAGTGTGTCCAGAGAAGGGAATGGAGCTGTGACAGGGTCTGGAGCACAGGTCCTGTGAAGGGTGACTGAGGGAGCTGGGGGTTGTTTATCCTGGAGAAAAGGAGGCTCAAGGGGAAAACTTAATGCTCCCTACAACACCCTGACAGGGGGCTGGGCTCTTCTCACAGGTAACAAATGACAGAATGAGATTAAACGACTTAATTGGGGTGCACTGGGGTGGTTAAATTGGATATTAGGAAAAATTTCATTCCCAAAATGGTTGTCAAGCACTGCAAATANTTCGTGTGTTTGTCCTGGGTTATTTGGTATAGAGATCTGGTTTCAGGTTTTACTCCTGAATTTTTGTACTTTTATCAACGAAAATGTTCGTGCCAACTCCTGATGTTCTATGTGTTTCAGGTCCCCAGGATATCCTGCACTATAAAGGAGTTTTGATCAGAAAATGTGTAAAGTCTCCATCCTGCAAGTAGGGAATGCCAGTTACAGAATCTAAACTGTATTTTTAGAGTTACTTAATTTTGTGGTTTCTTAGGTAATAAGCCAGAAGGAGGGTACTTCAAGCCCCATTTCTAGTAAGTCCTTTCAGTGAGATGTTTTTCCTGCAGCACTTGGAAAACACCAGTACGAATTCTTGCCCGAGAGTATAACAGTGATGTGTGACAGGAGCCCTGGCCTCTGAGGCTGTTTGTTCAAATCCTTTTGTTTATTATGAGCTGGAATGCAGGGCCGTGGGCTGGGCTGGAGAACACCAGCGTGGTGCCTTCGTGACACTTGGCATTAACAAATGGCATCTTTGTTCCAGCCTCTGCAGCCCCTGGAGCTGTAGAGGGGCAGTGTCTGGAAAAAGGAGCACGTGTCAAGTGGCTCAGTTGTGTGGAGCAAATGCGGCCAGTGGAGGAGGAGAACTTTTCCCCTGGTCATTTCTGATAAACACACTGGTTTAGAATATGGTCTAGAAGCAAACAGATTTACTTCATGAAGACTAAAACGGAGCTCTACAAGGACTGGGAAGAAAATGACAGTCTGAAGACTGGTAAAGTGTTGTGTTTTATGTACTGGTCTTTAGTTGTTTATATTGTGCTGTTTTACTTCTCTCTCATTTCAAATTAGTGATAGCTGAATTTTGAATACTTAATAATATTTAAGGGACATTTGTGTTTAATGGTGGAAGAAATGTAGCTCAGATTACTTCTGGAAGTATGTATTTCAGAGAAAGTGTTGCTGTGCAAAAGAGATTTGTTTTTTTCTAACTAATGAGTTCATTTATTATTAAAAGTTCTTCTCTGTGTTAGAAGTTCTCTCTGCATGATGAGAAAGTGTAATAAATGAAAATCCCTTTTGTTCAGAGCAGGTTTAGTATTGATGTGCAGGTATTTACCAAGATTGTTCCTTTTGAACATCGTGTACCCACAACAAAATACTATTAAGTGTACGTCATGGCTTTTATTTCATTGTTTATGGGAATGAACTGGAAGGAAAATAAACAGCCTGAGTATTTAAGGGATTTTCTGCTATGACCAGAGACTTTGTTTATTGCTCTGCTATGTGCTTTGAATGTGTAGATGTGCAGCAGCTGGTGGCAGTGCCTGCAGATAGGAATTTGTGCCAGTGCAGCTCTTTGAGCAGTGGGATGTGTAATGTGCACATAAGCAAGAATTTTACTGGAGTAATGGGAAACAAATTAACATTTTCAGTTCTTTTGGGGTTTTCAGAGTACTCTGCAGTTGGAGAGACAGTGATGTTGGGTTAAAGGACAAGAAGGGAGGAAATGGCCTTTCAGAAATTGGGATAAGGGTACACAGGATGCTCTTAGTATATTGATGCCCATGGAAAGAGGCATCACTTCTGAGGCTGCTGGTCCACGGTGCTGAGCCTGAGCCAGTGTGTGGCCAGGAAGGCCAATGGTGTCCTGGCCTGTCCCAGCAATGGTGTGGCCAACAGGACCAGGGCTTTGACTGTCCCCCTGTACTCAACACTGATGAGGCCACACCTCAAATTCTGGGATCAGTTTTGGCCCCCTTGTGACAAGAAGGACGTTGAGGTGCTGGAGTGTGTCCAGAGAAGGGAATGGAGCTGTGACAGGGTCTGGAGCCCAGGTCCTGTGAAGGGTCACTGAGGGAGCTGGGGGTTGTTTATCCTGGAGAAAAGGAGGCTCAAGGGGAAAACTTAATGCTCCCTACAACACCCTGACAGGGGGCTGGGCTCTTCTCACAGGTAACAAATGACAGAATGAGATTAAACGACTTAATTGGGGTGCACTGGGGTGGTTAAATTGGATATTAGGAAAAATTTCATTCCCAAAATGGTTGTCAAGCACTGCAAATAGGCTGCCAAGGGAAGTGGTGGAGTCACCATCCCTTGAGGTATTTGAAAGTGCTTGGGGGCATGGTTTAGTGATGGGCTGCTGGTTGGACTCAATGATATAAAATAATATAAAATAATCTAAAAAAAAAAAGCGCTAATGTATTTTCCAAGCTAAACATATCTGTGATTCTTCTTAAATTTATGGCACATCTGAAAGAGGCAGTTTATGATGCTGATGCATGAGCACTGCAATGTACCTTGTACCTACTACTCCTTCAGTGTGAGGAACTCACTGAGGCTCTTGGCACTCATTCCATACCACCTTCATGAGGGAGCTAATCCATGGTTGTTGCCTTTGACAGGTGGGGTACAGCCTAGTAATCCTTTGGGCTGTTTCAGAGAGAACAACACTGATGAGTCTGAGTAACCCCAAAGACCAATCCTGTATGATTACTTTTGTGGGGGCTGGAGATGTCTGCTTGGTGGATTGCACAAGGAGATCTCTTCAAAACAGGCCGTTCCTTGCTGGTTTGCAATTCTGTAGCTGAACAGGATTAGAAGCCATGCAGGATTAGACAAGCAGTTCAAAATATGGGCACTTAGTAAACCTTGCAGAGCAGCAGCTTTTCTTTTTGTGGGAAAGACCAGTGTTTTACTGTCTCTGTCCCTCAGCAGCAGCTCAGTTCTGCCAGGCAGTGATGAAAGCCAGGTGTAACTATGGCTCTGTGTTAGTCACCCCAACCAGGAGCAGCCAAGCTGCTGCCAGGCTGTCACAGGCTGTTCAGCTCCTTCTTGGCTACTGGAAACATAGGGGATAGTGCTGCCAGCTCCCCCTTCTTTATTCTGGAAAACTGAGCTACTGCAGGGACTGCAAGAGGGATCCACAGTGTTTAGCTCAGTGATTTAAGTGAATACAGAATTATATTATTGTAAATTTTCCCCCCCATCTTCTCCCTACTTCCACCTTAAAACAGTGTTTAGGTGGACTATAGGGGGTCCTTGGGTCGAGATTCTTTGGTGTCTGTGGGTGACTGCATGTACAGATACTCTTCCTCCATGTGGAGCAGAAGAGAGGAGATGGTGTGAACGCAAGAGTAGGGCAGGATGTTTTTTAGTTTCATTAGATCATCAAACCATAGCTCTGTTTCTTGCAAAAATCGCTATCCTTGAGGAGTTTTAGTAACATTCAGAATTTAATTTTTACATCTATTTGTGGGCCACAACCGTATGNATAGCTCTGTTTCTTGCAAAAATCATTATCACTTTTATATCTATTTGTAGGCCACAACCGTATTTTTTTCTTTACTAGTGTTTATTTTTACTTGGATCTGTTGTTTTGCTGTTAAATGTCACTTATGGCAGTCTCTTCCAGGTAGTTTAGTATTCATTAATAGAACATAATGTTATACATTTTTAATTTGCATTATGTCTGTTACTCCTGAGGAGATTCAGGACACTTTGAAATTTTCACAGTGAGAACAACCATTGGAATGTTCTCCCCAGGGCATTGGTGGATTCCCCAGGACTGGACATTTCTAAGATTCAGCTGAACAGGGTGCTGGACTGTCTTGTCTAGACTGTGCTTTTGCCAGGAAAGCTTGGACTAGATGGTCCTTGAGGTCCTTCCAACCTGCCATTCTGTGACTGATGCTGGGCAGGATTTTAGCCATGCTGCTTGTACCTTGTAAGCTGGACTGATTTTGAGGGGACTTGAAAATGCTGTTTAGCATGCCATCATTAACAGAATTTATCATCAGGTCATTGCAAATATATTTCCCCCTTTTTAGTTCAAATTAGTTCTTCATAACTACTTAACTGATTGTATATTTATTTTGACCTCATTTGAGATGGCATTGTTTCCTGTATAATCTGTAATGCTAACTTTTAATTAGTAAATTTAATCATACTTGTATCATATCTCTGCTTTCACTGAGATAACACTGAACAAAACTGATAAGATTTTAGGATACCAGTTATTTGCCTTCAATTTCTTAGCAATGTATTCTTGTGCCAAAGAATTTTTCTTGTTCCCACACTTTATTGGGAATCAATGTGTAATTTCTAAGTTGGAGATATTTAAATATTTCCTCCAACAAGTTAAATCATGTTTAATGCTTATCTCCCAAAATAAAACCTCTTGCCCCCATCTCGAGCTGTTTTCTGGTTTTTCAGTATCGATGGATTGGTGAAACATTGAACTATCTCAGTGCAGCTGGAAGGTGTGGATGATTCTGGCAGCAAGCAAAGAGGATTACTTTATAGGCAATGAATATGATAATTTTACACACTAAATGTAATTGAATTGTCATGAGACACAGAACATGCCAAACTTTGATTCACACATTGCTTATGCAAAGGAAGGAATGGTAAGCCATGGCCACGTTTTCAGCATAAATTAGGAACTTGCTTTCTTGTGCAAATACAGTTTGGCATTCTTTTAAGCAAAGGTTTAAACTTTTTTCAGCTTACACTGTTATTCTGTCTGTGTTTTTGAAGATCTATGCATGTCCTTTTGAGCACATTTTAAAATAGAAATGGCTTTTAGTTCTGTTTAAAAAAATGTATCAACTACATACTATGTGCATGTGCTGACTGCTGTGTATTACAATATTATCTGCTTGTATTCAGCCATGCTCTTTCACTCTTTCTCAGATTAAATCTAATCTCTTCTACTTGGAAATTAGTGCTAGGACTTTTTACCTATTTCTTGAAGCTCAGCAGGTGTACTTTAAACAAGGGCGCTGTTCCTCACAGCCATAATGTCCCCATTGGAGAAGTGGAGATTAGAGTCAATCAAACTTGAAGTTGCTGAAGGAATGTCAGGTTTCTAAGGAACTTAAAAGTTTTTACTTTTTAAAAACCCATAATTGGTCTTCTATAAAGACTTGCTGTAAGCACATATCTGTCTTACAGAAGGAAACACAATTTAATTTTGGTTACAATTCCTTTATCTTCTCACTTTGGAAGTAAAACCAGAGTTCATCCACTGCTTTTTGTCAGTGTTGTAGCTTTGTCAGTTCAGCAGACACACTCTGTGTCAGCTAGTCAAGATTGGGAACCAGGTTGTTGTAATTGTGCAGGGGAGGGGAATGCCCTGGCAGTGCTGGGGAGTTGTGTCTGTGCCCTTGGCTGTGACAAGGCCCAGGAGGGGCTCTGCAGGGCTGTGGGAGCTTGCTCAGAGCTCACCTGGGCAGCCAGGGAACAGAGCCCTGCAATGGCTGTGAAGCTGTGTCAGAGAAAAGCAAACCTGAGACCCAACTGCTTTGTGTCCTGAGCCCTCTTTCAGCTTAGGAGTAAAGCTGGATCCAGCAGCTGAGAGCACAGCAGGAGCAGTGCCCTGCTTGGACACACCAAAGCCTGAGCAATATGAAATTATTCTACTCACCCCTTACCTTACAGGGGGGAAATAATTTGTCAGTGGTGTAACTTAGAGATGTGAAGCTTCCACATGCAGCAGATGGAATGATTTATGATTTTTTTCTCCCTCAAATAACTGTGTAAATACACGTGTGCTGGTTCTGCTGCACACTGGAAAAAACGACAGAGCTTTATGTATTCTTAATAAACAGGAGTAATATGGCTGGCAAATGATGGGGACAGAGGGGGCCAAGTGAGGGTAACCAGCTGTGACTTCTGGGGATCATAAATGAAAGCCTTGAAGAAGCAGCCAGGCTTGCCCTTAGGGGAGCCTTGGGACAAGCAGATCTGTTCAAATGCTGGTGCTTGTGTCTGTGCTGGGTCATGAGGATCTCTCAGCATTTCCCTGGAGAAAGGTGGAGTGAAAACAAGCAGAGACCATGTTAAATCTCTAACAGATGGCTCAGAAGGCCACCTTGGCACAACTTCTTGTCTAAATGTTGAGAAATATATAGGTAACCTTTATTAGAAAAACACTAGGTTTAAACAAAGAATTGTATTAATGTCATACGATAGAAAACTGTAATATCTGATCTGTTTTTCTATTTCATAGCCCAGATGGTTGGTATGTACAATTCCTGAAGTTCATTATGTTGCCATAAACTAGATAGTGAAAAAACCCCACATGCTTGGAGTTATTTTTATAAGTGTTAGATTGAAACATATTTTAAACCTTTTACAAGCCTTGCTTTATCTGAAGTATATCGCTTTTTAATAATCAAAAGAATTTAACTCTTAAATCTTTCATAAACTTATTAATTAAAGGTGATTTACTTCATTGGTTTGATAGAATTATGTTTGGGATATTGAAGTATGCTCTGTTGTTGGATATTAAAAACAGCAACTTTTTCTTTCTTGGTGCTCTCTGTGCCTGTCCATGTCCTAGAGATGATTTCTGCTCAGGGAACAGGACTGAGCAAAACTTGAACTCCACTCACGCAGTAAATGCTGCATCTGCAGTGTCCTCATGTCCAGTGCTTACTCACACACTGGTTTTTTTTCTTGCCTGTCAATCTTCCTGTTGTCATATCCTTACACTTATTCCAGCTCTGGGTCGCCCAAGATGCAATTCTTACACTGTAATGAAATCCTTTGCTGTTTTCTGAGAAATAAGTTTTAGGCAATTTCTAAGAAGTCATGCAATTTCTTCAGTGTTCCAATATCTCTACAAATCATGTAAATACTTCACATTTTTTTTTTTTAAGCCAGTAGTGAATGTTTTAGCTTTCTTTGACTATTAGAATGTTTGTGAAATTGCCAATTAGTGACCTTTAGTGCTTTCTTCAGTCTTTCAGTTAGTGGGTTGTGCAGAATTATTTATTGTATTTAATATCTACATTGGTGGAAAATCAGAAATACTCTAAACTCAGCAATTGAGGTACTGTGCAGTAACTGAGCTTTGCTTTGAGCAGTATTCAAGATATGCACCAAGGTCATATTTTGCTTTGACACAATAGTTTTGGCATTTCTCCATTGAAGTAGTCTCCCTGAAGTTGATTTTCCAAGTATTTGGCTGCAGCTCTTTTTTCACAAGGGAAAAAATCTGAACAGCATAATTTTAATTCCTCTACAGGTGCAGATGCTGAGCAGGATGCTGCTATCAAACTTGCCCAGGAACGAGCAGAGATAGTTGCCAAGTATGACAGAGTAAGTGAACTTTTTAGTAATTTAAAAGATGTTTTATAATGAATCTTAGTAATATAATATGTCTGTTTAAAAACTGAATCATGATTCCAGCTAGCTGTTGTTTAGTACTCTGTTGAGTACTAATCTGATGTGTAATGATACACTGGCCTCTGGGTGTATTAAACTCTCCCTCCACAGGGAATATTCTGGAAAATGACTCAACTCCTTTTTCAGGTGCATAACAAGTGACTTTGGGATTATTTCAGGGAGTGTATTGTGTTAGAAGTAGTGGAAGTGGTGTGTTTGAGTATGCTCAGTGTATCTATGAGATCAGAAGGACTCTCATTTTACTTTTTATTTATTTTATCTTTGGTTATGGTAGTACAAACGCTGAAATCATAGCAGAAAAAGTAAAAGATGAGTGAGCTGTGTTGTTTCTGATATTCTTGTGGGGAACTAAAGAAATGCCCTGATCATACCACGTTTGTTCTTGGACCCCTTGTCAGGAAAACCCAGGCACAGAGTATGTCTAGAATGCTTACACAATAGTCAGTATTTTTGTATCACTTATGGACTTTTTAAGTGTCACTGGAGTACAGAGCAGTAGCCTTGTTTGTACAGTTCATGAAGTGTTTTATCTGCCAGACTGATGTGGTTTGCACAGTGTGCAGTAAATGAGTGGCTCTCCTTGGAATAAGGAAAAACCTGCTTGTGTGTGGCTGGCTGACACCAGATGCTCCTCAAGGCTGCTCAGCCACTGCCATCCTCAGCTGGGCAGGGCAGAGAAAATTCAACACAAAACTCATGAGTTGGGAGAAAGGCAGGGAGATATCCTTCACCAATGACTGTCATGGGCAAAGAAGACATGAGCTGAGAAAATATGTTTAATTTATTACCAATCAAATCAGAGTAGGACAATAAGAAAATAAAAACTGGATATAAAATGTTTTCTCCCCAGCCTTCCCTTCTTCCTGGGCTTAGCTTTGCTCCCAGTTTTTTCGACCTCCACCTGAGCAGAGAAAAGGAGGATGGAGAATTTGGGCTGTGGTCAGTTCATCCCACATTGTTGCTGTGACTCCTTCCTGCCTGGGAGTTTGACTCCTTCAAACTCTTCCCCTTTCCCCGTGTGGGGTCCCTCCCACAGGCTGAAATTGTCCCTGAATTCAGTGTGGGTCCTTCCCATGGGCTGCAGTTCTTCAGGAGCTGCTCCAGCCCTGGTCCCTCCATCAGGGTCAGTCCTTCAGGCACAGGTTCTCCAGCAGGGATCCCCCATGGGGTCACAAGTCCTGCCACCAAACCTGGGCCATGGCCAGTGGCAGGGTCATATTGGAGCTGGCTGACTTTGTCTCTGTTGGATGTGGGAGAGGTTTCCAGCAGCTTCTCAGAGAAACCACCCCTGGAGCCCCCTGCTACTAAAACCAGGCCACACAAATCCAATACAGTTTGTGTTCTGGGTGGTGGCCTGATTTCATAGGCAGTAGCCTGTGCATAGCCCATACCAGAAGTAAATAGTAGTTATTTATGAAATGTAGTTGAACTTCTGTAAGACTGGCAGTTGGAGACGAGCAATGGGACATGGATGAATGCATAATTGAGGGAAAACTCAGTGCTGCATTGTTTGGCAGCTGCTGCAATCAGCATGGACATGAACTCAGGACTGTCTGCAGGATGTGCTCTTGCAGGTGATGGTTAGGAATGATGCATTTGGGAAATGAAACGAGTAGAGGGCACTCTGGGGACCCTGATGGATTATTGTGGAATTTAACAGCAGGTGTGAGATTCCTGTGACTCTGGTTGAAATGTATTTTGTGTATAGCAGTGAGCAGAAGAGATTTCCTGTGATGAAAACCCTGCTTGTAAGAGCTGGGACAGGTGTTCTGCTCTCCTTTTTCTTGGCTGCTCAGTTTAGGACTGTGTTCTCCTCCCTCTCCTCTAACCTCCTGCCACTGTGTCCCAAAGTGTCCCAAAGGTTATGCTTTCAGTGGTTGAATGCTCTCTTATGTATCTTTATTGTGTCATAAAATATAATTTGGCTTTTTTTCTTTCCCTTTAGGGACGTGAGGGTGCTCAGATTGAGCCGTGGGAAGATGCTGACTACCATCTTTACAAAGTCACAGATAGATATGGCTTTCTACAGTAAGTAGCAAGCTTGTAAAGAAAATAAGATTAAAAGTTTGCTACTATTAATGTTCAGACTTTTTATTGTATTACCTATTTGGTGAAAGTATTGTTATGCCTTTAATAGATATTTTGGAAACTGCTTTGTAAGTGTTACTGCTGGCTAATCTTTCACTGTGGTTTTCAATTCAGATTCTATCTGGGTTTTTATTTCTGTAATTTGATCTTGCATAGGAAGTGAAATGTTTTAAAGTATTTTATTGGAGAATGAAAGTTGATAGTCTACAAAAAACATATTTCAAGCTGAATTGCAGATAAATTTTGGTTGTGAATAACTTGGATGTAAACAAACTTGAAGTTGTTGGAAGGATTTATAAAAATTTTGTTGAAATGTTGAATTTTAAAAAGATCCCAACACATTAAGGATCATTACTCAGTGGTAATACACATCACGTTACTGAGGGGTTGTATATGAGCAACAGTGTATCTCAGTCCACCAAAGATTAGTATCTTCTGGGCTCATATATTTTTTAACCTTCCTGAAAAGTCTGCTGATTTGGGACCTAATGTTGGATCAGCTTTAAGTCAGAAAATGCCAGAGTCCAGATGCAGTTCCCCTATCGGTGCCTCCTTTGTAACAAAATCTGTTCCTTTTTGGCAAATAGAAGATTAGAGTATTGAATTGTATTAGGACTTTTGTGATTGGCAGATGTAAATATCCAGCTTGCAGAAACTCAGCACAACCTGAATTGCTACTTTTGATGGTATTAGGACTCTGAGGTTCTTGGTGTTTGGCACTTTCATTTGGATACATGCAAAGCAGTTTAAATGCAGAAAAACCAGTGATGAGTGGAAAACTCAGTAATCCCTATGCAATTCATGGTATTGGGAAGGAGAATGTGTATGTTCTGGTTTTGGGGCACTTCTTTTCCTTCTTTCCTTTTTGCAATGTTATTGTTTTTACAAACTGTCTGTTAAAAGCCATTTTTACCTGCAGACTGCTTGTGCTTCATTGGGGTGAGTGAATTCAAAGAGATTTGTTTTACACAAAGAGGTCCTTGTGTTGGTAAAGCCCAGCTGCAGCAGCACATGCCTGCAGTTGGAGCATTCCTAGTGCAGAATGGATGTCAGGGTTATTTTATTTCTGGGACAGAAGGGATGGAAGCCTCTGCAGGGTTCACCTCTGACTTTGGTATCCTTGTGAGCTCCTGAACTTTTCCTGTTATTTGTGTTGTGATATTTGCATTTTTCAGTCATTACCTCAGGCCTCTTGCCCAGGAACATCTTTACTCACCAATTCAGAATTAATTCTCTATATAGTCAACTTCAAGGGATGAAAGCTGAAAGATTTAAATTACATAAAGACTGCACAGGTTAACAGTGTGTGCAGAAAATCTCTTCACTAATTGTGCCTATTTGTAGCTTATCCATGTCTTGTTACAGGGCAGATTTCACCTGGGACAGCTCTCAAGGCAGCTTTATGATTGTTTAAGACAAATTCAATGTCTTGCAAATGATGTTTTTATTTTCCTGAGAAGCAAAAACTCTCCTAATAGAAGAAATAGAATTAGAATAAACATATCAACTGTCTTGTCCTGAAATGATAATTTATATTGCATTATAGATTTTAACTGTGATCTGGATCATGTGTGCTGTCATACTGGGCCTGTTGTGTCTGAAAGAAGCTGCTCTTCTATGAGAGTTAGAAATGCAGCAGGATGTACCAAAAGCCTCAGAAGTTTATCATCCCTGAGAGCCCCAATTCCCTAGGACCTCTCAGGTGTTTACAGTGTAAATTAGCAAACAGGCTGATGCACACTGAAAACAAAATCTGGGGAGAGTACCAGACTTTGTGTCCTAGTTAAGGTCTGCAGGGATTTGTAATCTTGTTTATATTGACATCTTAAAATACTGAGAGAGGTGTCTTTTGTGTCAGAAGGGTGCTGGGTGTGAGGAACCTGATACAAAATTAGGGCTTGTTTTCTCAAGTACAATAGGCTTTGATTACTATCAGTAGTTTTCTGTTTTTCCTTGTCTGTGTCCTGTTTGCAGCTTTCCTTGGCTCTGTGAAGAGGCATTCAAAGTTCAGCTGATTGCTGATAGAGCAGAAAAGATAATTTTGAGGCAGTGAAGCATTCAGGCTGCATGTGTAACTTGCCACTGGGTAGAAGATGGGAGAATATAAAGGCTGGAGGCATTTCAAGAGTAGATTTGGTCTAGATCTGCAATTCTTCTGATGTCCCAGTGTCCTTATTTGTGTGTTAAACTGGGAATTTGTATTCTTGAGGGACCTGAAGACTTAAACTTCTGTTGTCTTCCTGTTGCCATACCAGTAGAGTGAGCTCAGGTTTTCTCAGAGAGGACTGAGAGGTAAAGGGCCTTTTTATTTAACAGAGAGAAATTGGATTGTGATTGGAAACAGATAAAACATTTCCCTTCAAGTAAAATATGTCACTTTAGCCTATTTCTAAGACCCTCAGTTCATGTATTTGGCATCTTTGGTCAATTCTAAGTGATGTAATATTTATTGTTTACAAGAGTTAGGTCCATCTTTACCCAATATTGTCTTAAATTTTTAGTAGCTGCTGGCTCAGAACACAATTTAATTTGTTTACTGCAGTACTTTATTTTGCAGTTCTGCAAATGAATGTGGATGTTCTAGTTGACTTTGGATATTAAAAGGAAAATAGTGTGGATAGGTTATTAATATAGCTATTTAAAACAAAAAAAATAAATAGCTGAGTTAAAGAATTTAAGGAACAAGAAAGTGTGTTTAGTGAGAAGTACCAGAGCATTATCAAAATGAGACTTATTTGAAATGAGTAAAGGGAAGTTTTAGAGGGAAGTTGGATGTGGGAAGAAGGTTTCCAACAAAGCTAAGCTGTGAAATAACCTGTGGGGAGCCCAAGGGGACTGTCTCTTGAGATGTTTAACACCAGAGTGTACAAAACAAAATGCAGCCAGGAGGAGTTTGTTCCGTGGCACTGACTAAATTGTAGCAATTATGAGCTACTCTACTGAAAACATAAATTGTACAGTAGAGGCATGCAGGAATCTGGAATCATTACAGGCTAAACTGTAGAAAATGTGGCCTTTGCCAGGCACTGTTGTTGCAAGGCTGTAAGGAAGTGGTGGGTTGTGGTTTGTTTAAGCCATGTAGTGTTGCAGGCAAACCAGACTCAACTTGGAGAATTTTTTTAATAATTTACTGCCAGATAACATGACATTCTGGCTGCTGACTTGGATGCTGGGTAGGAACACTCCAAACCATAACCCTCTAGCAGGCACTTAGAGCAAACACCTCCCCTGTGCCTCCAGGAGAAACTTCCCTTGCTGCTGTGGGTTAGCCTTGGATCACCCCAGTTCCTTTGGTGAGGGGACAGGCAGTGCAGGAGCTCCTGCACATGATGACTTCTTGCTGCTGCTCCTGGTTTCTTATTTTCTCCTTCTGCTCCTTGTTCTTGCATGTTTTCCCCCACCCTGACACGGTGTTCCTGCAACTGGGAGTAAATCTCCAGCCATGTTCTCAGCATCCCCTTCCACCTGTCTCTTCTGTCTCTCCAATTAGTGTTGTTCCTCTTAATTAATACAGGCTTGTTTCTTGTTGATCTTCCTCAGTGTCACCTGATACACTTGGTATATATGGAATAGTATATTGAATTAATGCATCAATCAAATAAGCTAAATTTTGCTATAACATGGAATAGCCTATTAAAAAAATCCTCTTAACTTCCATAATGTTTCTTTCAGAGAATCCCATGTCAGGGAGCTTGTCTTAGTCATGACCATGTGTATTGACAGAGCAGACCAGTATCTTCTACACAAGTGCAATATTGTTACCAATAAACCTAAAAATATTTAAAGGAAAAAAGAAAAGACAGCAATATCCCCTTCCCAGAAAAACTTCAGGCATGGTCCTTATTCAATGCAATTTGTTTTCCAGTAAAAGTCCTGCTGCTGATTTCACATGATAGTGCAGGAATGTTGAGCAGTCAGGCTGATGTGAAAAGTGCTGTTCAATTTTAAACTGAACATTTTTTCTCTGAAGTCTAGCACCAGTGTCTGTGTGTACAATCTGCCAGTGTTTGATAAGATTGGATATTCTTTCCTAGGAGGTGCAGGAGATGGATGCTTCGAGCTGTGCCTGCAGCTGATGGAAATCCAGCAGCCCATCTCTGGGGACTCCCACAGGGCTCACATGAGGCTTAGCCTGTAATAGATGACTTCTGCAATCAAGTATTTTAGGAATGGGAGAAATGCCTAAGATCTCTTCACAGATAGTCATAACAAAATCTCTTTTTAGCTGGTTTTGGAAATGAAAAAGGTGGAATGTGTTTGGTGTTCATAAAAAGCCAGGGGTTTGTTGCTCAGTTTTTCCTTTCTGCTTTTTTCCCTCTCTTGTTGGATATGTTGTATCTTTTTGGTCAGCATTGTGTGAGTGTTGACCCTGCACCCTGCAAATAAACCAGTTCCTCTCTCTTCTATCTTGGGACCTGGCTAAATTTTAAATTAAATGTCCCCAGTATTTTCAGTGTGGACTGTTCTTTCACCAGCCCTTTTCTTTACCTTGTAGATAACTTCTGTTTGCATTTTTTTTCTATCAGCAGTGATAAGGGAATAACTTCAGGGGAAAAAAACCTTAAGGAGTTTCTGAGTGTCTTGAAGCTCATAGCAGGCATTCCAGTAATGCCTCAGGATCTGGGATTTCCCCCTTCCCCCTCCTTGAATTATTTAGGTGATTTGGAGCTGCTTTGGAATGGTTTAAAAAGCTACTAAAATAAGTATCTTATTCCTTGGGTGGTGACAAATTCCCTCATACCAATAGGAATGTTTTAAAAGGTATTTTATTTCTTTAAACTGACAGTTTATATAATATTTATATTGATTTGTCTATTTAGAAGTGACAATTTTATGTGTTACTTTTATAGTTAAAAATCATTATAGGTGTTTAGACAGTAAAAGAAAGCAAGAAATTGAAATGGCAGTATTTTTCTAAGTAAATAAGAATTTAAGCTTTAACTGTCATTGAAGAACATAAAGATATATTTTTCTTGAATATATCCTTGTATTTATTTTTTATGAAACTTTTCAGTTAACTACAAGGACAAAATAACTTGATTCCCTCCCTTTCCTCCCTGCCCCACATAAAGTTGAGGTTGAAGGGTCACAGGAGCATTGGCTGATTGCAGTTTGCAATCCAGCCCAAACTTTGTACGTGATCCTGAAGGGGGGTAGAGGCTGAAAACAGCATTTTGCAACTGTAAAGGTCAGCTCCAGTTTGAAGAGCTGATCCTCTTTGGGGCCTTTCAACACCAGGCCAAAAGTCAGAGCAGGATAAAGCCCCGTGGCCTCGGTGTCTTCCTAGAATGGCACAGGAAGGTAAAATTGGAGCAGATGTGAGCAGCATCTTCCTGCCCTTGGGTCACCACACCCACACGGTCAGTGTGCTCCGGGTCCTCAGGGCTTTGTACTGAAATCTGTAAAGCCTTGAGAAGAAACATCAGCCAGGGTCATGCGTTTGGTACCTGCTGCTATTACAGATTCCAGCCTTTCAATCATTTGGAGATCGAGTAAAAATATTTCTAAAAAATAAAATGTCCCACACTTTTAATTTTCAGCTGTAATTCAGGATTTATATTATCTGGTCTTCTAAAGCATCCTTCTGTGTGTATATTCTTGATGATTCTTTTACATTTCTCTCTCTGTATATCACCCAGCTCACTCCCAGAGAGGGAGGTGTTGTATTTTTTTTTTTTTAATAAGAAAACTGTTCAAGACCACAGTTTTACTTTTCTAAGTAAAATATAAAAAAACCCAAAAACAACTGGCTTTTGGAATTTGGGGCAGGTACAGCTCAAGTCCAAGTTTTACTACTCCTTATTGGAAATATAGATTTTGACTTAATATATTGTGTAAAGTGTTTTAAGTGTTCAGATCTTAATAGTTATGATGCAGGAGTAACAGAAGAAACTGCAATTTATTTACTGCAACTTTCCAAAAGCTTTTTTCTTTCCACTGTTCCCTGATGAATGCCAGCAACAGAATTGTTCTGGTAACCTTTGATGAGCTGTGAAAATCAGAGCAGACATGACAGTATTCAAAAATTTAAAAAGTAGTTTTCTTTCTTCAGCCTGCATCATATGAGTTCTTTTCAGACCTTGTTATTATCAAGGTTTGTGTTAACTTATATTAAAAATTGTTATCTTTTACAGCAAGAACCTTTATTATTACTATTTGTGGTGTGACTTGGGTGTGATTCACTTGAAACATGTTTTTCCTTTAACTACCTGCTCAGTAAATGGAAACTGGGGATGTGTATTTACTGTGGCAGATGCTGTTGTGATAAATATTCCAGGATCAGCACAGTGAGATTGGGCAGCTTGGAGGTTTTATTTTGCAAGGTTGTTCACGTGTGTTTTTATTCCCGAGAGACTAAAGAGTGGTACAATAGAAGTACCAGTGGTAGAAAATACAGATGTGGTCTGTCCCTCCCCCGTTCAGGAGGGTCTCTCCAAAATTTGGGTTAGAATTCTTGTGCTACTCTGAAGTAGCTGTGTGCTGATCCTGATGGAATTGTACCAATTCCCAGCAGCGGAGACTCTCTCACCTCGCTCTGTGTCCCATGTCAAAGCAGTGAACACCTTTGAGAACAGTTTGCTAACGATGGAGATTATCACACTGCCAGAGGCGCTTTTCAAATAGCAGAATTCATTCTTTTACTGAGACTTACCTGCTCTTCTCTTTCAAACTTCCCTCTTTAAAAAAACATAGTGCCTTTTTATTAGCCCCAGTGCATTTCTACAGCCTGCTCCAAAAACCGAGTTAGGGGAGCAAAGAACTGGAGAGTTCAGTCAAGGATTGAGATACTCCATTAAATGAAACGACAGGTTTTTTTTATCCCTCCAGTATTATCATTTTATCCTGGACTTCTTGATAGGCAGCAATATGATTAGCAGCCAGTTACCCCCTCTTGGATTCTGTTTCTTGGTAATTTGTATGTAGCTGTGCTGGAAAATAGTCCTTGTCTCTGAAGAATTCTGTGTGCATTCCTTTTTATTTTCCCCCGTGTGCCTGTTGAATTGCATGTCCAAGAGCAATAACTTGTGCAGCTCTCCCTGCTGATTTGGGTGGGTACACAAGTGAGTTCTCTCCGGATGGGAGCTGTAAAGACAGGTCTCTGAGGGTTCTTGGCAGCAAAAGAAGTTATGAGATTTTGGGTAATAGCAGTTTAAGAAAGAAAGAAGCATGGTTGATGTAATTTGGTAATAATCAAAGTAGCATTCAAAAAAAAAATAGGGATTTTATGTAATTTTAATTTCAATTATTAGTAGGAGACTCACAGAATCAGGGTTGGAAGAGTGCTAAGTTCATCAAGACCATCAGTAAACTCAGCACCATCACTGCAAGCCCATAACCACTAAACCACATCACCCAGTGCCAGATCCAGAAGCCTCTTAAACACCTCCACACCACCCACCTTCCTGGGCAACCTCTTACAATGCCTGACTGAAACTCTAAAACTGACATTTTCTTTTTCTAATGTACGATCTAATCTCCTCTGCCTTGGTTTAAAGCCATTTCCTTTAAAGGCTCTTAAATCTACACATCAGAGTTCAAGGAAAGAGCTCCAAGGTTACTGGAAAAGTTGCAAAGTTACTGCTCACAGCGATATGGAGCCACAATTCTTAATTTTCTAGGTGCAATAAATACTGCCAAATATGTTAAGTGGTGTGCTAAAACGGCAATGAAAAGTTTTTTAACATTTCAATTATAAATGTCAGTCTTGCTGCATTTTATTTATGCTGGTCATTCAGCAGGGACTTGCTGTCATTTTCCTTTTCTCTGCTTTGTGGGACAGGGTCAGACCCTCTTGTCGGGAGAGTGGCTGAACTCTTCCCTCTCTTGGGAAGAAATGTGCCAGGTTCAGCCTCTTTCAACTGCCAAAGTCAAATCTTTATTTAAAAATAAGTTCAGATCTCTCTTATTAGAGAAAAGTTGTGTTTCTCTTCTCTTTTAAATATACAAATATGCCTCATTTTGACTGTCTAGAATTTTTCATGAGGCATTATAAAGATTTACCATGGGAACTCCACTGGATTCTCTTCTCTCCATTGGAATTTTGTATTATGTGCCATGGATTCTGCCTTCTAATATGTGATACACTTGCCCTTGACTGCAGAATGTTCATTGCCAATCATATTGAGGAACTGCTGTTAAAAAAACCCCACAAATTTCAGCTTAATTTAACTTTCTTTCCTTTTGCCCTAATATACCCTGAGGATATAATGTTTATTTAAGGAGAGAGGTGGTAGTTTTCTTGAGTTAGTTATTGAGATTCAAAATGCTTTATTTTAGGTCCATCTTCCTAGCACTAGACAAATCCTCTCTTTTTTTCTTTTTTTTTTTCCATTTTCCTTCTCTTTGCATGCCTCCACGGGGAACTACTTCTAAAATAATATTTTAATTGTATTTCTGTATGACAAAACCTGTTTTGAAAACACAGCAAACTTGTGATTTATCAGTTACAGAATTCCTGATAAGTTGAAATGAACCCTTGCTTACGATGCAGTTGTGAAGTGGTGAGGCTGGTTCAGAGACCAGGGTAAATAGGTAATTTTATTTAAACATCCCTGACAGTGGAAGAGTACATTGGACCTGCTGTAAAATTTGCTTAGTCCTCTCTCTGTTCTGACTGAGTTTACAGCTCTGCTTCCATGGTGGACAGTGAACACTGTTCTGTGAATTTGTCTGCACTCTTGGTTGTGTTGTGAATCTCCTCTTTGCATTCAGGCATTTGAATTTGTGTCCAGCAGCCTGAGCTGTCCGTGGCAATTGGCAGCATTTGCTTCTTTAGAGGGAGGTCTCATTTTGCAAGAGCATGTGGTCAGAAGTGTTGCTTTAGAGGTTGTTTTGGTTACTACCAGGAACTCTTCAGTGCCTTTGTTGTTCACTTTTTCTCACACTTGCTGCTTTAACAAGTATTCTTTGTCAGCCTGATGGGGAAAAGGGGTTGTTTATTGAAAGCTGTTCATGAAAATTGTGTGAACCAGACGTAGCAAAGGGAGAGGAACCAGACCATCTCTCTGGTGGTCACCTGTGAGCTTTACAATTGCTTATATTTGCACATCATTTGTGTATTCACTGGTAGGACTTCTCCAGAAGGAGGAGGAAGTGCTGGAAGTTACATGTCTAGAAGTTACCAGTGAATTTTTCTGTGATTTGGACTGTGCATTTAATTTCTTTTGCAACAGTATTTAAGAAGTTCTTCTCTTTAATTTGTTGTCTTCCCTTTCTCCTTGTGTTATTGTGATGGTCTGGTGTGTGGTTCTTTAAATTCCATGCCTGTTCTTCCTGTGGAAGGAAGAAATGTTCTGTTGTTGCTTGCTGTAATTCAGAATGGTATGGTCTTTTTTTCTTCCTAAATCTGTGTCACAGTGTTACCCTTTTCTTTGGCTTAGCTTTATTCTATGCCTATTCTTAGGACTGGAGTTGAAATTTGAATTTTAAATCCATTCTTTCAGCTGAGTTGGTCCAGGCTGTCACTTCAGCAATCCCCTGCAGATACAGAAGGAAATGAGGTGAATGCAATCCTGCAGATTTGATGGCAAACACAAAAATAAGCTGCAGGATAATTCTGCCAACTAAGGACAAATAATTTGCTTTTTTGTTAGCAGCTGCTGCTACTTGATTTGAGTAAAAGATCACCCAGTGTGTACTAGGAATTCATAAAGTACTTCCTTGTATGAAGAGAGCTATTAGGTAGCAGAACTGAAAAAAATGATTGACTATGTTAATATGGTTTAATTTATACAACATTCATAAAGCAATGTGCAATGGTTTTGAGTCTAAAACACAAGTATGTAGCATAATCATTATTACCTCATATATTTCCTACTAAATTTAGAATTTCTAGAAGATGAAAGTAACTGAATGTAGGGAATGGCCAGAGTGTGTTTCACTGGCACAGATTGTAAAGGATGCCAAAAAGGGGGACAGTTTTTAGAAGTGCAGAGATGCTGCTTCTCCTGATCCAATGAAGGACCCACCAAAATGAGATTTGAGACCATTGAAGTTTATTTCCTCAAAGAAGCAAGTGTAGGTACATAACACTTTGAGCTTCAGCAGTGAATGAGTATATATTGGTGCAACAATATCATCCAAGTTAATTTATGTTGAAATAGGCTTTGCATAGCCCATGAATTTTAATGCAGATGAAGCTGCCAACATGCAAACCATGGATGGCTGTTAATTTATGGTGTAAGTGATCTGTGCAGGAAGTAACCTTCGAGCAGTTCTTCAAAACAGGAGATATGAGTTTAAGGAGAAAATCCTAGGTGTTTTAGACATTTATCAAATGTAAATTAGAAGCAAGGCATTCTCAGTCATTTGCCTTTTAGACTTCTGGGAATTTTAAGATGGCTTAGACTAATTTTTATCTTTCTGTAGTGACATGATTCTGAGAAGACATTTTTAACCTCTGTGTTCATTTTTGGACAATTAAAGTGACATCAAAAATCACTAGAAATGCTGATGTGCTCAATTAAACAGAGTATAGAGTAAAGCTGGGGAAACTTTCAAGTTTGCATATAGAACATGCCTTTTCACTAAAAACAGAGGAAAGCACATATTTTTAGCATTTGGTAGTGAAAACAGTTCTGTATTTTTTGCTATGAATTTCTTGATTATTTTTCATATTGGCAATAAAAACTTAACAGCAAAGTCATCTTCTTTCAAGCAGAAAAGTACTTTACTAAAAAGTCACCATTTTGAGATTTAGTTGAATTTGATAAACTTTGATTTTTATCTCATTTCTCACAGTGTGCATTGCTTGAGACTTTCTGGACAGGAGCTACATGCTCATGGCACTGTGCTGTGCAAATTGGCAGCAACATCCACAGAGTCTACAAATAATAATTGCAAATAAAACCCAGTCACAAAATCACATGTGGTCCAACCTTTTGCCAGCATTAAATTCTTTCTTGCAGCATGTTTCCTGATAATTATATTGTGGAATGTCACACTGGCTTATCCCATATGTTAATTAATTGCTTTGGCTTGCTTACGAATTTTAACAAAACTTCTGAAAGCTGTTTTTTAATCTGCTGTAGTCACTACCCCCGTACTGTGCAGAGGTTGTTTGGTAAGAATTCCAAGTGGATGATTACAGTAGCAGAGTTCCAATTATTTTGAGAGACAGACTCAATCAAAATTGTGAGTTTGTCAGTAAATTGTGAGATGGAAGGAAGGAAGTGAGCCATAGAATTTTATCTGTGAAAAGCAACAACTTTCTTACCTTCTCCATAAGATTTTCAGAAACCTTTTCCATATATTATTGATTTTGAAAATAACACTTTTGCTTTAATTTCCTTTGAAAAGCTGGAAGATTAAAGCAGTATTCATAGGGAGGATTCTTCTGAAAATTGCCTCGAAGGTATGAAGCTGTTGCAAAGCACTGTTCATATCCACAACACCCATACTGCCCTGACAGCTTTATGTGCCATGGATCAGGCACTGAGGGGGAGGCAGAGCTCAAAGAACACCTCGTTAGTGTGTTCATTGCTGGAGAATTGGTTTCCCACGGTGAATATACTCATTTTTTTGTGTCTAGTAAAGCCATAGACTCCTACAACTCACTCCTGACAAATCACACAATTTAAAACTGTACCTATTTGGGAAGATTTACTTTTTCCTAATATATCTGGATACTGTAATGGTGCAAGTTATTGCTTCAGCAATCTGAGTTTCATATTGTATAGCACGACAACTCCATTTGTGCTAAAGCTCTTTGTATTCAGGCACTTGTAAAGGGAATTCTTCCCTTCTCATACCTTACCTGTGCATGATCACTCCTACAAATTTATTTCATGTCACTTTTGGTTTTGAGTTTTATACTCTACTAATGTTTTTGTGGATGTTTCCTCCCAAATTTCTTAATTGTGGAGGTTTCAAAATGATACAAATGACTGTTTTTAAAAATTTTTAAAAATGCTTCCTTCCAAATAAGTCTCCTGAGTAATAGCAAGTATGTTTTCCTCATGGATTTAAACACTTAAAAGTGCATCAGAAATGACAAGCTGAATGCACAGCGGTTGTTTTTTCATGATTAATTCAATCAGACCATGAAGATCAGTGTTCTGCAAGAAACTTCTCTCACATTACATTTAAAATGTGACACCAGATATGATTTTGAAATACTTTTCATTTAAATTTAAACTCTGTGCCGTGGTACAAGGTGATGCTATTGCACTTAGAGGAGAGCATGAGAAAATAATTGAGTAATAGTTTGAGAAAACCTTTTGCATGGGTACTGCTTTGCAAGAATTATGAGGATTAAACTTTTTTAATATATGTGTTACACTGGGTTCAGTAATATAGAAATATTGAATGTAATTGACTTTTTAATTAGATGACTTGTGTGTATCACAGTTATTCCCACAAATGTTTCATGATAACAAGCCCCAAAGTTCCTCACTGTGCCCTGGCCAGTTCAGAAATAGAAGCTGAGAAATAAAAATACAACACACCAAAGGATTTTGAACGTTACAGTTCTACAGGCAGTTAAGCTTTCTAGTATTTTTGGTCTTATTGTGGTCAATTTTTGCCACTTTGTTTTTTCTCCAGTGAAAATTTTTTTGTCAGGCCTTGTCCAACTTGTAGTTTTGAAGTAATGAGTTGATCCTCTGGCATTTGAAATTTTGGGGTGACTGGTGTACCAAGGTTGATTATTGCACTAAAGATCTTCCATCTTCAACTGAAGCTGCAAAGGACAGAGGAGGCTTTACATTTCTTAAACTAAAGCCAAACCAGAAACAGGAAAATTCTGTGATTTGAGTCAGCAGGGAGCATACTTGGGATTTAAATACAAATGTCGGAAAAGAATAAATCTGCTGAGTGTCTAATATAAGAAAGTCTTTCCTTGTGTTTGTATTGAACAAATACATCAAAGTGCTGTTTAAAGATTATTGATTTAAACAGCAGCAGTGGGTAGGGGACTGTAAGCTTGTTAAGTCTTTGACTTTTCAATTTATTTCAGCTACCACTGTTACTCAAGGAGGGTAATTACACCACGAGCTGTAATGGTCAAAACCACAGAACTGCACCTTTAATGTTCTGAAGTGACAGATATTTATGCATTTGACATCATTTAAAAAAAAATTTTCTTGAAACATTAATGAAAACCTATGTAAGCCAGCATGGTGGGTTTAAAGATGTAAGATCAATTCATCCCTTATAACATAATAAAAAAAGGCACTTTCAATCAGGTCTAATAAATGAAGTTTTGTCTTTGACTTTAGGGACCTTCTCACCAGAAGGTGGAAGAAGTCCACACTGAAAGATGGGGAGGTGGCTTTGGTGCTGCACATCACCACCAGTGAGGACCATGGGCAGGGATCCCAAGTTCCAGCCAAGCCTTGGAAATCCAGTAATTACTTTCTTCCAGTGAGACACCTTTGAGGAACCTCGTAGTAGGATGACCATCAGGCACCTTACTGTAGCTGGGATTTGATCTTGCAGTGGTTTGCAGCTCCCAGACCTGGAGACAAGATCTCGAGCCCTTTCTCCAAGTGCTGTGGCTCCAGAGCTGCTTGGCAGTGACAGCAGAGCCCCGAGCTGCCCTTGGGATCCGTGTGGCTGCAGCTGGGAGCTCTTGTCTTCATGGCAAGGCACAGACCAGGTGTAGTGATTGTTAATTCCTGCCTCATTCAACAGCTGACTTTACCTGTTCAGATTTTACTTTAGCTGGGACAGCAGAGTGTTAAGGTCTCGTTTCTGCTGAGTGAGACCTTGTTTTCATGATTTCAGCTGAAAGCATCCCTGTGACTCCTCTTTTGGATATCCGGGATTGTGTGGTTCCAAGCTAATTATGTTAATCAGTTCTGTTCTCCCTGGATCCCCTAAATGAATGTTACTGGAGCTATTAAAGGAAAACAGACATCTTAGGGCAGAATATAGCTATATTATTTTAATACTGCTTGCTTTTTCCCATTATTACTTGGTGAAGTATACAGATAAAAACCATGGAGAAATGCAAGTTTAAATAGACTGGGAATGGTTGGAGAAGATTAATTTTAAAAAGTAATAATTAAGTTGTAACAATATTAGATTGGCTTGGCTGGGGAAGGAAGGGAAAGATTCATCATTATAAAGAAGAAATTAGAAGGAACAATAAAATAACAGATTCATAGACACAAATTGATTTTTGTGTCTGATCCTGCCTAATAAAGGAAAATATCTAAGGTTCTTCTGCATAGAAGACACACCAAATGGAAATATATTTATTTAAAATACCTTTAGGAGTTTGAGAGTTTGTGTGCCTGCACTGCCTTTCTTTCAGTCCTTGCAGGGTAGATTTTAATATTTACATATGTGAGTTAAGGGACATAGTTGATCTCATCTTGTTAATGGAGAGGGAGATCTCCAGGAACTCCTGCATGTCCGGTGAGTTACTGAGCAGCCCCAGGCAATTCATTTGGCTTCTGTGCTGTTTGCCAGGTGCTCAGCAGTGTCTCAGGGAATAAAAACACGGGGCTGCCTTAATGTGCTGCTGTGCAGTGTCAGTGTGGCTCTGTGGGATTAGTGCAGAGCTGTGCAATTCAAGAAAATAATGAGCAATCTGGGCATAAATCTGATGTTGGATTAATTTAGTATCTGCTTCCCAGGACATGAGGGCCACCTTTTCCTACTCAGGAGGTTCAGCCGTGCCTTTTCTTTGTACATTCATGATACCTCCCAAAACCAGCAGAGAGCAATTCCTTCGTAGATTACTAAAACTCATTCTCCCTTTGTGAAAAACAAGATTTGATTAATCTTTCATGTGATCAGCTTCTGCAGCAGTGTGAAGATAAGCTGTCAAGTGGTACCAGCCCAGCAGAGGAGCTGCTATGGCCGGTGTGAGCCCTGGGGGATGCAGAGCTGTCAGATCCTTGCCTTGCACGCTGCAGGCAGCACTGGAGGAAAAAGGGTTTGTTGTGTGCACAGGCAGCTGCTGCTGTGACCTCCAGGGCTGTGAAGAATGAGGCTGCTGTGGGAGGCTCGTGGAGGGTAGGCAGGGCCTGCCACTGTCACAGAAAAATTGGAAATTTTGAGTGATGTGGGAAGGCCTGGCAGTCTTTGTGCATCAAACCAAACAACCAGCCCAAGCAGACTGTATTAGATTGAATTTTTTCTTCCCTTTTGCTTTTTCTTTCCACTTGAAATAGGCTGAATTTCGAGGTGATATTTGGCATACAAAGGGCCTGCTTTCAACTGATTTAGTTATGAGAGTGTGCACAACACTATAATTTTGTTAACATTTACAAATTGCACTGACTAGAGGTGTTTTCTACTGCATTAGATGTTGATTGAGAGTTTTTTGGATTATGTTGTTGTTCAGCAAGAAAACTTTCAGATATTTGTTAAGCGCTTCTAAATGAGCGAGGTATGCTCAAAAGTCTTGGTTTTAAAATTAGTTTCTGAGCTTGGACTAGAAAGTTTGACTTGTGTGTGGTCTCTGTGAAGGTGTTGATGGGAGCAAGTTTTTCCATTAGGTGGAGTGGTTCAAATGTATTTCTTTATTCTGTATTTCTTTATTCAAATATAACTTCTGAATCTGAAACAGCATCTTAAAAACGAGATGAGATTGAATACAATTCAAGTGTTTTGCATCAGAATATTCCTACACTGACTGCAGCATTAACTTCTGTAGCCTTCCCCAAGTCACCCTTGCACAGACTGGGTACAGGTCTGAAATACTGGGTTAACAGTGTCTCTGTAGAAAGCTATAATCATAGGGATATGAGGTTTTTTTCATAATATCAAGACTCAGTAGGAATTTTTCAAAGTATTTCACGTGTTTCCTGTGTTTTAGTCCCTTTTAAACATGGTTTTGTTGGGTGTGTTATTTATCTGACCTCCAGAGCAGAAGGGAGTTGTTTTTTTCAGTTGAGTTGCTGTATTTTCAGAAGCTGCAGGGGAAGGCATTTGGCATCAGGATGGTCCAGTTACTTTTGAGAGGAGAAGCACAAATTTCTTTGCTAAGAAAAACAAGTCAGAGGCCTCAGAATGAAATGAAAGTAACAGAAAATCTGAAGATGTATCAGGTCAAAGCTTACAATTCCTAAACTGCCTTTTGAGGCTTAGCATAAGAAGTGAAAAAACTTCAATTATTAGTATTAATTAGGTACCTGATAACAAAACTAATTTATTTTTCTGCTACTTCCTGCTTGTTACTTAGAGTGAGATCTGTAGTTTTGAGAACATGTGGGTTGAACTCTCCTAAGTCAAGCAGTTTCAGTGTCTTTCCTTGAGCACAAGGGTAAAAGAGGAAGGGTTTTTTTGTTTGGTTTTGTTCGTTTTTTGTTGGTAAATCAGCTAACAATAACATGGTCAAAAAAAACCGAAAAAAAAATAAATTTGGGTTTCAGTTTAGTAATACAGCATAGAGTTCTTTTACAGAAGAAAAAGGTTTCCTCAAGCTATGCAGTGTTTTTCTTACATTATGCAACTACTTTGATTTAAAATCCTAGTTCTGTACTCAAAATATTAGTTTTTCTTTACAGTTCAGAATTCTTATTCACTTGTTACTATAAATTGCTGGTGTAAGTGCTGACTTTTAAGAGCTCATACAGAAATGATTTTGTGCCAGGATCAACCAAGACTAATAGAAACTTTTTCTTTATTTTCAGTCCAGAGGAGCTTCCTGTCCATGATGTGATGATAGAAAAGGTAAGTCCAATGTCCTCTAGGATTTTTTACTAGTAAATAAACATTTACAGATTTACAGCTTTTAAAAATGCAAATCATTGTGAAATGAGTTGATGAAGCATTTTAGTGATAGGCTTTTCCAAAGAAGCACATTCCAAGTCCCCTGAGAAGTGTCACAGATCCCTGGGGCGCTCCTGTCAATTCGAGTGAATATTCCACACCTGTTTTGTGACCTAGGGAAGGAAATGGAGCTGTTTGAGAGCTCACACCCAGCTCTGGCCTGGGAGAGTGAGAGCTCAGGGGCTGTGTGTGGGGATGGATGATGGGGGCACTGACACCGAGGTGGGTGCTGCTGTCCTGAGGAGCCTGGGCTGCTCTGCTGCTTTGGGAAATGGTGACAAATATCCTGCTGCCACCACTGCCTGGTGACCTCCCTTGTAATGCTGAGTTGCTGAGCTGGGTGTATTCCAGATGTGCAGGTTCTGTTGGCAGCTGCTGCATGTCCTGGTCCAAAAATCCTTCTGCTGCTGGAGGGTTCTGGGGAAGTAGTTTGACAACTGATGTGTTGGGAATGTGGAAAAATAATGGGGAACTGAATTTCTGCTTGTCTGTGCCTGGTTACTGTTGGTATTTCCCCTTGGTCAGTCAGGTCTGTGGTTACTTCCAAGACCAAATCATATCAGAAAATTCAAGATAAAAGTATTTAAAGCTGTAAATTTAAGTTAGCCCTCTTGGCTGCACAAATCAGTAGAATACATGGAAAAAGGATGGAATGACTTATATCAAGGCAGCTCAGCTCCTTGAGTGTTAAGAGCAGCAGTGCTTCTGAAAATTAATTATTTTGTGCTTCAGTTATATGCTGAAGCTGGTAAGAGATGCTTACTGTAAAAGAGCAGAACTTGTCTCTTTTGTTTTGCCTTGGTTCCTGTGTGGTTTTGCATACACAGCCTGAAATAGTTGTGTTTTCCTGCCATATTTCATTACATTTAATAACACAGTGAGTGGATGTATAATTTCATTTCCATCAGAAGGACACAGCAGGGGGCTGAGTCTCTGAGCAGAAATATTAGGCAGCTTGCAGCTACTATGGTAGATGTGTTTTGAAGCTCTGAGTCACTGTGGCTTTGTAGTTAGCCTTAAATTATTTGGGGGAAATAGCATCTCGGTTCTCTGTCCCAAATTGTGTTTGTGCTGTCTCAAAGTGGCAGCATAGGAACTGTATGTATGGAGTCAGTGTTAAATTGCAGGTCTAGTGGGTTTTTATAACCATCCAGTGCTGCTCCTGCATGAGAATCCTGGTTACACTCCTGATGGTATCCTGACCTCTGCTGGTCTGAGCTTTATCTGGCTCCTGTCAGCAGGGCTTGAATCCTTGCAATTTTCAAGATAGCATTCATAAGGATTACTGCATTATGTTAATGTAGGCTAAGATTAAAAGCTTTCTGTACAATGTCTTTTGAAGTCACTCAGCAGAACTATTTATGCTTTCCTTTTGCCTTGTGAATTTTAAAAAATAATTCTAACTCAAGTTTTCATTTCATTTGCAACTTACGTAAAAGGTTGATATCCTTGTGAATTTGGAATCTGTGCTTCAGATACAAAAAAACCCTTAGGTTGGGATTTCTGTGTGTGTGTTTGTGTGTGTATATTTTTGGTCATTGTACCTTTACAATGCATTTAAAATAATAATTACTCATTTTGGTGCTTCATTACTTTGCTGCACTAAAATCAAATTATTGTCCTAGTTATGAACTACTTAACCTTGAAAAGAATCATCCAGCACATCTCAGATAAAACAAGGGGACAAAAGGAGACAGAGAACTGACCTCAGGAAATTTAGAGTCCGTGTTTGATTTTGAAGTTTTATGAAATGTTTTGTAATAACTTGCAGTTAGGTTTTGTCATTGGGTTACTTGATTATAAATTCTCTGGGGAGCAGTTTAGCAAGTTCTGGTTTTGTCTGAGGATTCTGCTGAAGCATTGCTTTGAGCCTCAGCCCCTGGCTCATGTGCCCTCCAGGAGAGTGGAGTACTGCCCATGATT
The DNA here is from genome assembly GCA_013397245.1 of Thryothorus ludovicianus. Classification (NCBI taxonomy): domain Eukaryota; kingdom Metazoa; phylum Chordata; class Aves; order Passeriformes; family Certhiidae; genus Thryothorus; species Thryothorus ludovicianus. Next base: position 602,089 of record VZTB01008702.1, on the reverse strand, counting down.
TTTGTGCTTTCACTGGTGCATTGTGTACTGACCTGAGAGTAGGAAGCCAGCTCTGCTTCAGTTAGGGATCCTGTCACTCCCAATGGCAAAAATGCTTCAAAGTGTAAAATGTACTCAGAAGACAGATAAATGGATTTTTTTTTTCTTTTTTTTGGTGACAGCTACATGGAACTTGTCTGAAAGATCAGCAGCAGCATCTCTGTGCTCTGCAATGAGCTGCCTCAGATCTGTCTGTGCTTTCAGTGTTGTACCTGTGAGACATGAAAGTGAACATAATTCAGAGAGGGGAAGAAATAGCTAAAAGTTTTCAACAACTGAACGCAAAAATAATTGCTATTTTGACTACAGTAGCATCACTTGAGAATGGGTAAATTGACACAAAGGCATAAAAGCTTGAACAAATACACAGTTCAAGTGAGCTTCTGGCTCAAAAGATCAAAAATCTTGAAAGCAGATCAGACATACAAACAAAAAGACTGTGGAAGCAGATAGGGTTTTATTTTTCTTACCAATTACATGAACAACCTGTTGAGGGCAGAAACCTTTCCTGACTTCCTGATATTCCTGCAGCATAAACTATGCCTGAAGAGCAGCTGCTTTAAGAGATGCTGAAAATGCTGATTCCTTACAGGAGTTGCAAGTGTGAGGGAGAATCAGAAACAGTGTTGTGAAATCTTGGAAGCAATAGTTTTTCTAGCCTTCCCCTCCAACGTAAGTCTTAAGAAACGTCTTTTAAGTAAAATTTAAAAGGCAAGTATTTGAGATATTGCCCAATCCAGCTAGAACCTGAGCAGGAGTGGGCAGTTGATTGCAACACGAGTAGTTAGATAAGGCTGAAACAGTTGAGGCACTTTTCCCCCCCCATAACATTTTTATACTTGTGTCAGGCTTACAGAATTTGAATTCAAACAAAAACAACTTGAAAACCCAAACCAGCTTATTTCCAGGACATTTTGTTGAGCTATCATAGTTGAGGTGGACCTAATCTTCATAGTTATAGTTCATATAATCTTCAGAGTTATAGTTCTGCTAATGCAAGGCTTTGGGCTCCTGGATGAAAGAAGTTCAGAAATTAAAGAAGCCCTTTTTATTGCATTGATAGCCAAGAAAGAATGTACAAATTCTGATGGGTAAAAGCCAGAATTAAAATTAGGATTCTATTGGGACAATAAGTAGTAATTTTCTTTTATATTTCCCCCAACATTCTGGATGCAATTGACTTATAAATACTTAATGAAAGTATTAATAACTTTCCAGCATCCTGGGGAGTTTTAAAATTAAACTTTTACATTGTTATCAGTTTGAATCACTAACCATGTGAAATTCCTTCCTGTCTTTATTGATCCTTGAATTTGAAGTTGGAGGTAGAGGGGCTGTCCTTTACAATAAACCTAAATATTTGTTTATATTCAACTCTGAAGAGAAAGGAGTAGACACACACATACATTTTTCTGCTTTAACCTTTCCAGTGTGGATCTTCTGCTCCAAAGCTTTATGAGAGTTGAAATAGTCTAATTAAAAACGTGTAAAAACACCCAGCTAACTATTAACTTTATAATATAATCAGAGACACTTTGCAAAAGGAAAACTGAGCTGTAAAAATAAATGCTAAAAGTCTTATCATTGGAGCTAAAAAAATACAGATTTTTGGCTGAGTAGTGCCAAAGTGCCTTGAAATTCCATGGACTAAGATGGCTGATTCCAAGTGCTTGTTTGATTCCCAAATTTGAGAAGTTATGGCAGCTCTGGCAATATTTTCATAGACTGAAGGGCAGTCTCTAAGGCAGTAGGGCTATACTTGCTACACTACTAAATATAACTCTTTATTTTGAGAAGATGGGATTTATTTTGGTTTGGATTCTCATTCTGTCACCTTCTTACTGAAATATTCTTGTCAGTAATAAAATTTAAGCAAATAGATCTTCAGAAGAAATCCTTGATGTTAAGTTACAGGGTAATTCATGTGAAAATGTTCCATACCAAGGAGGAGAGTTATGGCAAGGATTTCTAGCTTTTAATGTCTAAAAATTAAAGCTTATTCCCACTTCTGCTCCTGTGCTGTCACTCTTGCATGCACTTGTTTTTATTCCTTTTCAACTTTGCCTTTTAAGAAGGGATGGTTTGTGTGATCACTTGCAAACAGAAGCTAATTATGTTTAGGGCAAGTCTGGGTAAAGATCTTTTCAGAGAAAACTAACTTTTAAGTGGCTTGCAGCAGAAATTATTTACCTGAGAACTAACAGAGTATAAAAACAAATGGAAATTGGTTTTGGTTTTTTTTAACTTGCCAAATATGTAAAGAAGCAACTTCTAGAAATCTTGTACTTAATCTCCTCTTACAAAATACAATTCTTCCATAATCCTAGAAATAAGAGTTTCCATATGGTTTTTGGTTGGCTGCTTTTTGGACATTTTAAATGAACTGATGTTACTCTTTGCTGTTCACAGATTGTTGAATAAAATGTTCATAATGCTCTGTTAAACTTTTTCTTGTTATTTTTAGAAAAACATAAATAACTTTAAATGCCTTTGTTTTGGACATACTAAAAATTTCTAATTCCTTTTCAGCAAAAGCACCTTGAAATTGAAAGAACTACAAAATGGCTTAAGATGCTGAAAAGCTGGGAGAAATACAAGAATAGTGAAAAGGTAAAATTCTGCATGCTTTTGTCTTTGGCTGTCACTTCTGAAAGAATGTATACTCTGTAATTAGATTTCCTTTGAAATATATATATATTTTTTTTTCAAAAAATAATACAACGACCGTACTGAAATAAATATTTTTGTTCTTCCAAAATGCAGTAATACCTAATAACCCAATAGTAATTACCCAACAAAATTGGTGATCAAATGCAAGGAATTGTGTTCAATGTGTTCATGTGTGCAGAATAATCTGTGGACAGAGTGGGTTATGTCAGATGTATCATTAAGTGCTAAATACTTTTACTTGCTTTCAAAGCTAGATGGAGACTTCCATGTGAACAGTCTATTTGCTGAAATTGTCATTGTGGTCATCTTAAAATTATAGAAGAATTTCTGCTGGAAAAAAACTTACTGGAGAGGTTGTACTCTCAGCACTAAGTTCTGGGGGATTTTTCATAGCTGGTCTTGTGGCTGTTTGGTGGATTATGCACAGAATCCCAAATTCAGATTCCATCTTGTCTTCAGCACAGCTTAAGACTTGCATTTTCTGTTGGGGGTTCTGTTGGTATTTTTTGGTGCTGCTGGTCCAGCTGTGCTGTGCAGAGCAGCCAGGACAGCTCTTACACATCCCAGGTCCCTGCCCTGATGGCCTGGACTGGCCTTGCTCCCTTACTGGCCTTCTGCTAAAGTAAATTATCTGCGCAGAGTTGAGACCTTTGAAGAGACAGGTTGGCACCAGAATACTTGGTAGCCTGATGAACAGAGAGCTGAGCTGCTGCAAGTAAAGTAGAGGGAGGAATTTACTTGGCATGTCCCCTGCTCATCCTACCTGTGTTTTTGAGACTGGTAGCTGTGTCTTGCTCTTTGCTTTTGTTAAAAACCAAAGGCACTGGTTGATCTCTTTCAGGGTATAGAATCTGGAAAGTCCATTTCCTTAAAATATGATGTGAGTGCATGAAAAATAATTATTTGTTCCCAAAATTTTTCTTATAATCCTACTTTCTGTCCTGCCATTTTCTCTGGGAAGAGAAACTAGAAGTCCTAACTGTTGTCACTTTTTCTTGTTAATGTGGTGGTAAGGAGATTTTAAGATCAAACATGTTCCCAAGTCAGAGGGACCATAAAAAAACTCTGTAACAGCTACTTTGTTTGCAAAGAGAATGTTAAATATTGACCTTTCAGGCAGCACAATAACCACGTGTCATCTAAGCAGCAGTGGTTGTGCTCTTCAGCCATTGGTGGCATGGGACACTGACTTAAATAAATAATCTCTCTCCAGCAGGCATGCAGAAGGTCTAGCAGATCAGCTGAGCAGAAAGAGTTTCAGTTCATGTAACAAATTATAGGCTGAACTATAAATAGTGGCCGGAATAATTCAATATGTTCATAAGGGGATGAACTTCACTTCAGGCTAGGAAAAATTCTCACTCATTGTTGAACTCCAGTGAAGCACATGAGATTTAAAAAAACAAGGGTGTTTTCCTTGTTCTATCTCACAATCTCATGTGCTAAGTGAACCAGAAGATACAGAATAATGAATCAGCTTCCTCCTCCTCCTGAGCATCTAGTGGAAATCCAGACATTGTCACTGCACTTTGTGGAAAGCCTGGCCATGTTCTTGGAGTTGTTCAAAACTCACAATTAGGGCCAGCTTTTATCTGGAAGTGTGTTGGAAGAATGCACTAGCTTTCCAAGCTCACGTTTGTTGCAGGAAGAGTTCCTGAGTCCTGTTTTCTGTCTTCACTTGGCTGGATAAAGTGGTTAATGCCAGAGGAACAAATTGCTAAAGAAAATGAACAGCCTGTGTGTTACAAGACTCACATCACCTGACACTGCCATGGTTCGTGTGCAGTCAGGCTGCTCCTGAAATGAGTGTTCTTTAGAAACAGCACTGAAGGGAACATTGCAGCAACTACAACAGCAATAATGTTATAGGATTATGGGTTATAATTGTAGTGATGGCTTGGTTTAGGAAAATGGCATATTTGAGACATGCCTGTGCTCTTAAATGGGTGGGAAGGGAGACTCAGAGAAAGTGATGGTCCCAGGTATATAACAGGTATGTAGAAAATACAGGACTCTGGACAGCCTATGTGTGATGAGCCTTCATGGTACACAGCTAAGAGAGCTTTAGCTTTGCCTTGAAGGAATGTGTTCATACTGTACACATACTGTAAATGAATCCATATATTTGATTCCATTATCCCAAACTGTCACATGTTTAATTGCAAACTACAGTTTCATTCAATACCCTTGCAGAGCTGCCTATAGGCTGCTTCTCAACTTTCTTTTTCCTGTGATAACTTCACAAAGAGAATTGATGAGAAAACATTAGCACAGTGCTGAGTGTGTGTGTGTGCATTTGAGATGCTTCAGTTTAAATCTTGTCTTGGTCTTGACTGCTGAAGAATATTTCAAGAAATAGATGAGATGTCTGGAAACTTCACACTATTTTCCCATTATTGTGCTAAACCTTGTAAAAATGATGGGGAGGGGAATAGAGATTAGGAATGTGTGACCATGAGGAACTGGAAAAAGATGGAAGAATTGTCATATTGAGACTAGAAATGTGCTAGGCTCTATCACATTTGGGTCAAAGTTTAGAGGTAGTGAAGTATGATGTAATAAAGTGAGCCCATGTACAGCTCCATAACAATGTAGAATCACAGAATGGCCTGAGGTGGAAGGGACTTTATTGATCATCCATTTCCAGCCCCCTGCTGTGGGCAGGGCCACCTTCCACTAGACCACCTTCCTCTGAGCCCCATCCAGCCTGGCCGTGGACCCTTCCTGGGATGGGGCAGCCACAACTTCTCTGGGAACCTGTGCCAGGGTCTCACCACCCTCACAGGGAAGAATTTCTTCCTTATCTGGAAGGTTTTCTTGTTGCCTTTATGTCCCTGGCCAGATTTGATCTCACCAGGGCTTTATCTCCCTGACCTGATCCCTGGCTGCTCGGACAGTCTCTCTGTATTCCTCCAAACTGCCTGTCCTTGCTTTCCCCCCTAGGCTTCCTTTCTCTGTTCATTCATAAAGGCCTCCTGGTGCGTTTGTGTCTTGCTCTTTGTGTGTAAAACTCCTTGATTCCAGTGTGGTTATTTAGGCATCCCTTCCAGTGGAGTTGTCATGGTTCTTACAGATACCACTCTGAAGTGTGTAACTGCCCTTGTGTCTTTGCTTGATTAATATTTGTCACAAGAAAGCTTTCATCTCCCCATCAGTCATTTCTTATGCAGGAAGTGTCACAGAGCAGCAAAGTTTATGTTTCAGCGTGGTCCTTCTCTAGTTTGTGCTTTTATTTCCTATTTGTATTCTGCTGCTTGGTAGTTCAGGGTACAATCAACCACCCACAGATAGTAAATCCTTCCTGGCTTAGTATGATCATAACTTTCAGGAAAGATTAAATAAAACTGTTATATGTTGTATTCCCATTTGAGTATTTCCACCAAAGTATTTCTGTCTTTCCCTCTCTGCCTTCATCTATCTGTGATTGAAGTTGCCTAAATTGAAGGGGAAAGGAAGAAGAGAAACAATCAGGGTAGCTGCCATTTCCAGCTGTTCTGGCATTCACACACAGTATAATAATCAAGTCTCCAGTTCGTTTGGAGTCTGAACACAGAGCCTTAATGAAGAACCCTCTCTGCATTCCTGAGATTTTTGAATGAGATAGAGCAGCTCTTCTATTTGCACTTTTTCTTCCTTTTATGCAACCCACAGAAGCTGAAGAACCTCTAAAGGCAGCAGCCTTTATAAATATATTTTCTTTTCATTATAAATATTCTTTCTTGTGGGACTTCAGATTTTAATTCTTATGCTTCTCATCACTGATTCTTTTTGAGGTGGCAGAGTCCCTTTGCTACTTGTGCAGCTCTTCCTGACGGCTGAGAAAGTTTTATTTTCAAGAAAACCAGCTTTATATCTTGCAGGAGCAGTGATGCCAGTTGCCATTCTTCAGGCCAGTGCTGTGTGACAGTGGCCTCATTTCTTGTCCAGAAACCACCTGGGTTTACGAGCTGCAGAGATGGGGGCCAGACAAGGAAGGGAGGTTTTATGTTTTCCAGGTGTTTTTGCATTTTGGACAATATGACCTTCGTTGAGATGGTAGCTAATTTTTTTTTTTTGTCTTCTTGCTTTATAAAGGTTTTAGTTCATTCTGTATATTCAGTGTATTTAAAGGTCCAATTTGTTTTTGCATGAGAAGCTCCTTTGAATTCCCAGGTGATAGGGCCTCATTTAGTGTCAGTTTCTCCTGCCTACTTCAGGATCAACGATCTTATTAATAATTGCAAGAGTTTGCTGTCCTTGGCTGAATATCAGCTTAGATGTCCTACATCTGTATTTTGTATATGTTAACCTGTATTTATATATGTATCAAAGATCACTTTCTTTTTTCTATGTGCTGAGAGAAACATCCCAGATCCCATAACCCCGTTCTTTGAATGATGAATATTTTTCATAGATGTGCATTTTTATCTGAACTCTGAGTTTATATATTGGTGCTTTGTTTTGAGCAATTAAGAAAGCCTTAATCTTCACAATTTTTTAAAAATTAACTCAGTATTTCATCTTCCCAGAAGCAGAAGAAAAAAGTAACTTCCTGAATTTTTTTAATCAATTTGGAGAGAGCAGAAAAGTAGAGGAGAGTTCTCCAAGTATACAGATACAAGCAGTATTTCTCAGCAGATTTTTTCACCTGTTATTACATAAGGACATAAAAGACAGCAGAGGGCACTAGCATGGTGTTTATGGTAAAGGCATTCAGCTAGCTAATAATCAGTGTGCTCATTTATATTTTCTTTAACTATTTCAAGTGACCGAATGATTACCAGAAGTGAATTTTGCAGTGGAGTGTGAGTTCTCCCCCACTCCCCAAGATGCAGCACAGCCGTGTCATTCTCACAAAACTGCAGCATTGCACAGGGTCACAGAAAGGCTGGGCTTGGAAGGGGCCTCTGGAGGTCACCTGGTCCAGCCCCCTGCTCGAGCAGGGCCACCTCCAGCTGCCCAGGACCATGTCCTGCTGGCTTTTGAGCTTTCCGTGGTTGGAGGCACCACAACCTGACTGGGTGACCTGTGCTCTGTCACCCTCACAGTCAAAAATGTTTCCTGATGTTCAAAGGGAATCTCCAGGGTTTCAGTTTGTGCCCATTGCCTCTGGTCGTGTGACTGGGCACCACTGAACAGAGCCTGGCTCTGTCCTTTTGGCACTCTCCCTTCAGGGTGGTGCAAAAGACAAATTGATAAGATCCCCCTGAGCTTTCTTCACTCCTGGCTGGACAGTCCCAGCCCTCTCTGCCTCTCCTCACGGCACAGATGGTCAAGTCTCATCTTCTCTGTAGCTCTTTGCATGATTGTCCTGTGTTGAGGGACCCAGAACTGGAGGAAAATTTCACCTCCCTCAATGTGTTGGGAACACTTTTGTGTGATGCACCCCAGGATACCATTGGACATCTTTGCTTTAAGGGCACTGCACTGGCTCCTGCCCAGCTTGGTGCCCACCCAGGTCCTTTTCTTCTGAGCTGTTTTCTGCCTGGTGGCCCCTAGAATGTTCTGGTGCCTGGGGCTGTTCCTTCCCAGGTGCAGGATTTCACACTCCTCCTTGCTGAACTCTCTGAGGTTCCTGGCAGCCCATTTCTCCAGCTTGTTAACATCACTCTGGGTGGCAGCACAACCCTCTTGGTGTGTCAGCCACTCCTCTCAGTTTTCCATCCTATGTGAAATTTTTCACACTTGTTTCCATGTTCTTGTTTGTGCAGTGGAGCCTGTGCCATGACTGACATTTCTCTCTCCTGTATCACATAGTGAAAGTCTTTGGTCTCGTGTTCTGCTGAGTCTGGCGGCAGGATCTGGTAATGGCTTGGGATGACTGAGAGCTTTTTCTCTGACTCAATAAAAGAATAGATGGAACAGCAGAGTCAGCTGAACACAGATCTAAAATGGTTTGCAAGAAGCTGTGAATGTTATTTGTGTTATTTGGGTTTATTCTGTCAGGTAGTGCAACAATTCAGAACTTAGCTACTAAAAATGTTTACTTTCTTTTGGTTTTGTTTTTTTCTTTTTTTTCTTCTTTTGCATAACTGTAGTGGGCTGATGAAACTGTTCCCCTCTCTGTCCTTTCTGCTCTTTTTAAAGTTATATTTAAAACTCGCTTTTCAAATGCTTCTGTGAAAAGCACTTCCACAATTCTCTGCCTCAGTTTTTACTTACTGCTTTAGGGACTTTTCTAGCATGTGGCTGTTTTAATCTAGGCAGTGCAGAAGATGGGAAAATTGTAAATGCCATGGACTCCTCTGAAACTGGAGGTTCTTCTCCTTCAGTTTTATTTTCCAAAACACCTCTAAACAACTCTACACTTTGGATGGATGTTTTGAATTTTTTTAATTCTGTTTGGATTAAAAGCTATTATTATAAAGGCTTATTTCTGGCCTTTTATATCCACCTGACCTTCTTCCTAAATACTAATTTATACAACAACAGTAGTCTTGAGAATTTATTCTTCAACCAATTGTCTTCATTAATAACCTTTTGTTCTCAGAGACATTTGAAAATGACTTAAAAATTTTAATTAGGTGACAAAAATGTTTGTTGTGAAGGTACTTTGTTGCTGGACATGTGTCTGAGGAATAAAACAGATCACTGCATTTTTTTCCTATAGTTTTCTTCCAAATTTGCAGAAAAGGTACTGCAAATTTGGCTCATTCTGCTTTCCAGTAGACAGGCTAATCTTTTCCTAGGATGACTCCACTGCAGTTGAGGTGTTTGGTTTCAAAAGACTGAATTTTCTTCTCTCCCACAAGCAGGTACCTTTGTGTCTGTGTTGACACACACTGAAATCCTGTGTGACCTGAGCCCAGGGTACCCATCTGTAGAGAAGGCTGCTTTGGAGCTCTCTGTGTTCTTCATCTTTACAGAAGAAGCTGTTCTGGCACAGCTGTGCTCACACTGCAAGTGGGAGCATTCTCAGTATTAATGCAGCAAAGAAGTTTGCTTTATGAAGCACAACTTTTTTTTTTTTTTTTTTTTTTTGGCAGCCTCCAGGATGGCTGTTGTATCTTATACAAGTTCATGTTTTTCATTTGAAAAAGGAGCAAGGGAAGAAACTCATAACCTTACTTGTGCAGGAGTTACAGATTCTGCAATCCAGACACAAATCCTTGCTGGCATTAAAGACACCTTTAAAGAGCTGATATATTCCAAATGGCAGGAGGTTTGGAAATACACTGCAACCAGGGGTTCATTAATTTTCCAAAACTGGAGATGGGAAATACGTGAAAAGAAAAACAATCCTGTCTTTGAGGAGGACTTTGCTTTTGAAATATTTCTTACTGCAAACATAACTTTTAATGTTTAATGGAAGTGGTAGCTTTGTCAACTGAAATTTTTAAGGTCTAACTTCCACTGTAGGATAAACATGAAGAAAAAATTGGAGAGCAGTTGTGTGTGGTTTGTTCTCTTTTAAACTTAATTGTCTCCCTATCTAATCATTAGAACAATGGTAAAAACATAAATTCAGAAAGGTTCATTTTCTGTGTCAGAGTTGTCTTTTTAAATTTTCCTTGTCTTAGATATATCTTCAAAAGCTAACACCTTTTTGTGTTCTTTTGTTGTTTTTTTTGCAGATATTTTAATATGCATGTAGGAGACTGATAATTAGTTTAGAAATAGAATGTGAGATCTGTTAGCTTTAGAAATGGCACATTCTGGTTTTTGTGATTTCACAGTTTGTTTCCTTGCATTCATACATTTGAGCATGCTGTCGCAGTTTTAGAAGAATTTGAAAATCAGTTCTGCTTTTGAGTTTTTACTGATAATTTTTAAAGCTTTGTGATTTTGCTGCTTGCTTTTTGCTGTTTCTATTTATAGACTGTAATTACAGTGAGTTATTTGTGGCTTATCCTGTAATAGTATTGCTAAGAATCTGATTTTTGGCATCTAAATTACAAAATTTACTGAGCAAAGGTGATACAATTTTGATAGACCTTCCTAGATGCAGAAGTCCTGGCTTGAAAACATCACCTGGGATGGTTTGGCCTGTGTGTCTGTTTTGTCCCTGTGCTTTTGGATTCTGTCAGGAGGTCCCAAATGCCATTGCTGGACTTGTTCCTCAAAACACACTGGAGCACTTTGTCCCCAGCAGGTCATCCCTTTCCTAGGGTGCCTGGTGTAATTGCATTTTTCTCTTTTGCATGTTGTGCATCACTAATCCTTTTATTCTGAGCATTGTAAACTGTGCTACATTTTTACCTTCTTTTCTTTTTTTTTTTTTCAGTTTCATAGGAGAATTTATAAAGGGATCCCACGGCAGTTCAGAGGGCAAGTCTGGTCTTTGTTGCTTGATGTTCCTAAGATGAAAGAAGAAATGAAAGACTTTTATAATGTGAGTTTGTAGAATTTCCACTTAATTAAAAAATATCAGATACTAAAGCTACAGGCTGTATTAAGCCTTTGCTGTTATGCAATGTTAAAAATATAAATTAGAAATTACATTGCACTCTATTGCTTGTTTAAGCTAGGCAAAAGGCTGTGTATCCAAAAGCTGAGCTGAGATTAAGTCTGAGTAGATGAAGAGTCTTGTGAAAGAAGATTGGTGTCTAAATTTTGGTGTCTTGTTACCTTCCTCATATTTCTTGCCCTTTCATCTAACAGGCTGCTTTTTCTGAATGTTATATTTTCTTTAAGTTCCTCAATAAGAGTAGTAGGAGATCCAAAGGAGGTGAAACAGGTCATGCTGAATAATGTGGGAAAGAATGCCCAAGTAAAGAAATGACTAAGTAAAATTAGAAACATTTAAAAATAGGTGAAATAATATTTGGGAATTATTAATGTCATCTAATGCTCAATGCAAAACAAAGAAGTGTTTGTAGTTCAGCTGAGAAGTAAAAAGAATTTCTTCCATCGTTATCTGATTTATTTGTGATAGGCTCATCTTGCTCCTCTCTATTTTCCTGTTTCCTTCCTGAGTGATATTAACACTGCTCATTGCAAGTGTCACTTACAAGCTGCACACCCTAAAGTCAGAAGGATAATACACATTTATTGTAGGTTAAATAGCTTCTTTCAGTTCTCTTTGCAGGGGAAAGACCAGTTCTTAACCTTCTGTCCTTCCTGTTTCTCAAAAATTTGGTACCTTTCTGTTCTCTCCCACGTGAAGCTGCCATGATTGCAAGGGCTCAGGGTGCTCCTTTTCCTGTATTCCATCAAATCATAGCTGTGCAAAACTAGAAATTTTCCCTTTGCTGCTTTTCTGTCTGTCTGGGGGACAAATCATTCTGGATGTTTAGTTTAAATATTACTGAAAGGTGCACATAGCTGAGATTGTGGTTAGGATTGTGTTGGTTCAGTGACTTAAAGTAATTCCTCATGTGCCTAAAGCTTCTGGTTGTGTTCAACAGATTTGATGCATGTTATTGATCCCTTTGTTATTATTATTTCTGACTTTATTTTCTTGCATCCAGAGTCTGTAGAGTTTTGGCTGTCTGTGGTATTCTCTAATAGTCAGAAGTAATGTTTTAAAAGTACCATATTGAACCCAGGGTCTTGCAAACTCAACTTTTACAGACAGATGTGTGAATAAATGAATGAGAGTCAAGAGAAAATTATTCTAAGTGCAAAAAATAAGGTGTCAGTCTAAAGCTGTGCAGGTTTCATAAGTATTCAATTACAAAAATGGATTTAATTATAAAACACTAAAGCAAGTGCTAAAGTAGACATATTCTACAGCTAAATTAGATTAGAACAGAAAGACAGAGGAAATTACCAGAGAAATGTCCATTATCTATATTTAAATAATAACTGGCAGCTATGTAGCTATTACTTCTGCTAGAGAAAAAGACAGGAAAAGCATGAAAGCCACACTAAATCATTTGTGTAAAGCCTGCTCTAGACCACTTGCATCTCAGATTCTTGTTTCTGAGTAGCAAAATGAATTTTTTTCTCTAGTGCTGTGCCTGCCTGAGAAATGGCAATAAGAAATTTGAAATGCTGAAACAGCCTTAGATATAGGTAGTGAACGATGTGTCAAGAAAAAAGTGTATTATGGGATTGTTCTTTCTGCATCTTTACTCTGTTTCTGACTCATACAATTTGTACTTGTATGTGCTTATTTTGGAAGTTCAAACTGTTAATCTTGTGAGTTGCTATCCTGTATTGTTTTAAATTAGATGATGGCAATTAATTCAACCTAGCTGTCAAGCAGGTTTCTGCTTTTTTTCGAGTTCACAATATTAAGCTTCTGTTCCTTACTGTGCTCCCAGAAGCTGAAGTGTCAAGCACGGGGCTGTTCCCCGGACATTCGGCAGATTGACCTGGACGTGAACCGCACGTACAGAGACCACATCATGTTTCGGGACAGATACGGTGTCAAGTAAGGAACCTTTAATCTTCCCACAGATCTTAGCCTTCCTTTGGACTTGATATTTTTCTTCTCCTCCCAGCATCTGATTCAGAACCAAATAAAGCAGTATTTCTGTATGTGAGCATTTAATTATTTATAATTGTCGGCCATAATGCTTTTGGATTTCTTCAAGATGTTTTGTTATTTTTTTTGCTGACACTAGATGAGGAATGTTAGGCAGCTGTCATCTTTAAAAATGCTTAATAGTGAAAAAAGTGGGGATACAAATACAAATCAGTATTGTTGCTTGCTTGCAGCATCAGCATCCTGCTGAGAAGAAGAAGGTGTTTTTCCCTTTCTTTCTGTGTATTAGTTCAGTTTTTAATCTCCTCTTCTTGCCAAGGCAGATTTTATGGTAGTCTGCTGTTCTCAAAAAGTGGCACTCAGAGCTGTGGACTTTAATGTGACAATAAAAGAAACATTTTCTTACATTATTATTCTAGATGTTTTGTGGAAAAATCCTAAAGTGGGGGAATTCCTCTGATGGCTGTAAGGAAGGAGCTCAGAGCAGAGATTCCCAGGCTGAGATGGTTCTGTGCAGCCAGTGCAGTCCAGATCCATTTGTGCAGGGCTGGCAGTGCCTGTGCTGCTCAGGCCTCTCTTCCTTCTGTGCACACATTTTGGATGTCAGCAGAAGCTCCTTGCCTCACCACTTTGGGGTTAACAGGAGCAGAGCCAGCTCCAGTCCCTGTGCCTGCTGTAGCCAGGCCCTCCAGTCCACAGGAAAGCCTTTGGCTGCCTCAAGCAATTTCACACTTGGAATAGATCTCAGAATTACTGTACATATATTATGCATTTCCAGCAATGCCTGGATGAAAAATTCAGAAATCATTTCACATAGCAATGAAATAAAGTCCCCTGGGTAAGTCAATTGCTTGTTTGACTTTTAAGTAGACTGTATGTCTTTGAAGGTTCATTCTTTTATAGATCTTCAGTGCTACCATCTAGTGTAAATAATACTGAAATCACCATTATTCTGTGTATGGAGCTGTGAATGAGACTGAGCTCCTGTGCTCAGTTTCTTATGAGGGTACAGGAGGTTCCTTTGTACACTGGGGACCTGTTCCTTGTCATTGTTAAATGAGGCTCCAGCTGAAGTGTCTAGAACCTTGTTACACTTTCCTTTGATTATTGAAGAATGGCTAAACTTCAGTTCTGCAGGAGGATAAACCAAAATGCCACAATGCAGGTGTTTTGATAAAATTCTCCAAGTATAAATACTCAAAAAAAAAGAAAGCACCTTCTGGCTTATGCTTTCTTATTTTTAGCCTACTAATATCTCTTTCCATTCAATGATCAGTAACAGGGAGAAAATTCACTGAACAGAAAAAGGACAATATGCAAAACTCTGCTGTTAAATTTTAGTAGTTTTACTTGTAGATGAAAGTAGGCATTCAGGTATCCAGATTCTCTCCTGAACAAGTGACAAAAAGTAGCTGTGAGTTTAAAAGTTGATTGGGAGAGCTCTCCACCTCTACTTTCATAAATAACTTGGAAAGAGCAGAGTTGAGCTGGCTGGCTTGGTGTTGTGTGAGGCTTCTTGTCTGGCTACCTTCACAATTTAGACTGCTCCACTGAAAAGCCTTTTCTAATTCTTGCTCTGAAATACCCAGAGAACAGCAGAGGGCTGAGCACAGGATGCTGAGCCAGAGTTAATATTGTTTTTCTTCAGTTTGACAGTAGCAGTCACTAGAGCAGACTTTAATTTTGATGCCAAGATTAAGACACCTTTGTGACTGCTTTGTGTATTTCACATCTTCACTTCTACATCCCTGTTTGGAATCAGTAACAGATGTTCTGTAAGCAGAGAAATCAGGTTTGGGGAGTTTAAATTTTGGCATTCAGAATAAATCAGTGTTTGAAATGTCACCCGTGCAATGTTTCACTTTACCTGTCTTTAAAAATTATGATGTGCCACCACTCTCTTCTAAAGTATATTGATACTTTTTGAAACATTTCAACATGTAAAACATCATAAAGGTGCTAATTACAAAATAGGCTTGAAATCAGAAGCACTTAGCATTGTAAAGTGTGGTTTATCCTGTTCTTTAGTGCTAGACAAGTTAAATTGGGAAAACATTTCCAAAATCCAGTTTACTACTTCTGTGTTTTTGCAGAAGATAATAATACTATATTTTTTTTCATTTTCTGCTCTTATTTCTCCAGGCAACAATCTTTGTTCCATGTTTTAGCTGCATATTCCATATATAATACGGTAAGCTGTGTTCCTTCACACTTAAATCTGGTTTCCCTGAATGTGCTGTATGATAATAACTGGAATCTCTTTCTCCTTAAGAAAAAACACAACAAACATTTCAGAGACCTTTGGAAGTACATAGAAATAAATTATTTGTTGACATATTTTGAGCTGAAGTTAAAGTAAAGCACCTGAATTATGAGTTTTATTGGACAGGCTAACTATGCTTACAATTTATCTGAAGCCAAGGGTTGTGTCTAATAAGAATAATGAATTTGTGTTGTGCTGGAGTGTTATGTGACTGATATTTCCCCCCATTATATTATCTGCCTCCTTTTCATTTGAATGATGGGGAGGAAAATACTGCAGAAAGATGCATGTTGGAGCCCACAGGTATATTTCATAATCTGAAAGGTTCTAAAAATTTGAAATTAGTTTAAAAGGTTGCATCTTCTTTACATAAGCCCTTGGTCTTGGCTGCAGTCCTGAATGGGGATTTATTAGAGGGGGTTTCCAGACTGTATCATAAGGGTTAGGAGCTTATGTATTTTGTAATGTCTTTTGGCTGTATGCTAAAAACAGAAGAAAAAGAAATGCTATCATGTCCACATTGAACTGTGGTTTTAATGCACTGTCCCCTCATTCTTGGGCCCATTTTGAGCATTTCTCTACATTTTCCATTTTATATCCATCAGCAACTCCCTAGAAGTCAATATAAAAATATGTTAACTTTAGAAGAGGAAAGGGAAATTAAAGTAGTTACTTGAATTAAATAGTGGTTTGTTTGGATTTTTTCAAAGTTCCAAGAAATGTAACCTTTCTGTCTGACCTTTTATACTTCCTATAAAACATTGGACTGGTATTTTCAAGTTGCATGATTATGTTTAGAGTCAATCATCAAAGTGTAATGATGAGAATATTCTACTGAAGGTTTTATTTTGCACTTCTGTTGTTGTATTTTTCCTCTTAATGTGTAGCAGTTCTTATGCTTTGGTTTTATCCCTAGGACAAAGTTATGCAAACCTGAAAAATCTTACTCAACAATTAAGTAATTGTCCTTAAAAATACTTTATTGATGGGGTTATCTTTGCAGGTGAATGATAGTGACAGCTGGTTCCTGGCATAAAATTCAAAATTAATAGCAGAGGAAGTACTCAAGTTCAATTTTGGAATGATATTTTTTTTCTTTGGGTTTATTACAGTTGCTTGCTATTGGGCTGCTAAACTTCAACAAGTTTATAGTTACAGGTCACTCTTGGAAAATCCTGTGTTTATCAGATGGTGCCCTGACTGTACAGCAGAACAAAGCCAGATACTCTCACCCTCCATAAAACTCCCCAAATTGCAGCTAAATGGGAAATGCATCCATTGGACAAAAGGATGATACAGTAACTTGAAAATATTAGTACTGAGGATTTTGTTCATCAGTAGTGGGTTCTAATGAGCAATCAATACTTCCAGGTTACTTTTCAATTGGAGGGTTGTGCATCATCCCTTCTATCTATCAATATTTTTAATGTTAAAATATGAAATGTGTTTGGTGGGAAGCTTTGCCATCAGGACAGGCACCATCTCTCCTCCACTAACTCAGGGAAAAGCTAAAAGCTCGTGACTCTGAGGCTGTTGTTTCCAGCATTTTAATATTCCCACTGTATGATTTTCAGGAAGTTGGATACTGTCAGGGAATGAGCCAGATCACAGCTTTGCTCCTGATGTTCATGAATGAAGAAGATGCCTTCTGGGCCTTGGTGAAACTCCTCTCTGGTCCAAAGCACGCTATGCACGGTATGGAGTTTCATGTCAGGATATTTAGGTTTCAACCTGTCCTATTTAAGCTGTAAATTATTTGAAAATGAAACTATTCTGTTCTGATTGGTCAAAAATACAACATAATGGGAGCTTTATACTTGGGGGAGGTATTGGATGTTTCTGGAGCTCTCATCCAAAAGAGACAGTAATGGTTTTTATATGTGATATCTTTCAGATAGTTCTTAATGAAAATCAGATGGTTTCCTCTTCTCTTATTCTCTCAGGGAATGTAACCAATTGAAAACTGGTTATGTAGACATCTATATGGTAATAAAATAGTAGTGGAAACTTAATATAGAATGTGTTAAATAATATTGCAGCTGTGCTATCGTTTGGTAGGGCAAAAATCTACTGTAAAAAATGGACTTGTGTCTAGTCATGAACTTCAGGCTTCTCAGTTTTATCTCCATCTCACACAGAATTTCCTGCTCTTGTGATATTGTTGCTCTTATGTTATTGGTAGTTCTCTCTTTCCATGGCAGTTTGAGTATGATCTACATGTATTCCATGGCTATTGGTATGGAACAAGTCCAGGAATTCCAAAACCTTTGTGATGTTACAATTCTGGTAATTCTAAAAAACTGTGGCTCTTGGAAGCCTGCAAAAGTAATTGTCATCCAGAACTTGGGCTTTTTAGCAAATTTCCAAAAAGTGCTAGCTGCTTTTCCCTGCTGAAGAATTTCTCATTCTGTGATACCTTCCTTCCTTTTTTATTATTCCTGGATGCTCTCCACCCCCAAAACAAAGGGATAGTTTGTTATTTTGCTGTTTACAGTTCTGCAAAACTATTGACTCAGGAGTAGGAAAAAAGTGTGATCTGATGTCAGTGTCATAGATGAAATTCTGAATTCATCAAATGTAAAAAGATTTTCTTGGAGTTTTACACAATGAAAACACTAAAAGCATCTTACAAAAAAATCTGTAGATCTTTTAATAATCCGAACCTGTGCAGCCATGTAGACTATTGAGCTCCTCAAAGCTCAAAGCTTTTGGGGGAAATAAGTCAAAATCATCTTATTTACCAAATCATGTGCATGATAAACAAGAGGATAAACACAGGCAGATGCATGGCTTGGGATGTTGCAGAGCTCCCTCCTTCCCTCCTTTATTCCTGTCACGCACCTGTCAAGTGATGTGAGAGGGAAGGAGGGAGCTCTGAGTAGCCCAAGGCTTGAGGAGCTTCTCCACAGGGCACATGAGCCATTGTGCCACAGCTTTGTTATACACACTGAAACTGTCCTGGCAGTGCCTGTTTGGCAAGTTGGCATTTACAGATATGTTGATAAAACTTTAATTATAATTCTCATGTTCCAAATTTATCATTTATTAAATGTTGCCTACTAGTCGAAGGTTCTGCTTTCAGGAGGTTGGCCCAGATAATCTCCAGAAGTCCCATCCAACCTGGATTTCCTGTGATTCCTTGAATGTATCTGTTTTAAATATCACTATGCATCTGTAAATACCACTGTAGATTCTGGAAAGGAAACTTTAAAACTGACTTAACTGATGTCACATTACAGTTTGCACTTTCTATGTTCTTCTTTGGGGAAAGTAGCTTAAAGCAGCTTGTCAACTCTTTAAAGCTTAAGTAATTTCAATTTCAAATTGCCATGAAGAAAAACTTTTATAGTTGCACTTGATGCCACTGACCATCAGATAGTTCTCTGAAATGGGCCTCTCCCTCGAGAAATCATGGGGCTGGGCTAAGTAATTAAATTGGAATCATATTGGCAAGATTAGGATGGTTTTGCATGTGTTTTTCACTTTTACCTGTGATTACAGCAACTTGGAATTCTTTTTAGATGCAGCCCATTAGCCAGACTTGTTTCTAGTATAAAACTACTTGAAATCAAGAGATAAATTTGGCCTCCCTGGTATTTCATATTGTATGGATGATGTAAAGTCTCTAAATGATAACATACAGACATCTGACCCTGAAAATTATCTGCTTTTTTGGAAGCTCTTTCCATTGATCTTTCTATAGATTTAAAAATTCAAGATAATGAGTTGTTATATGTAAATGTGAAAGAACAACCTTCCATGGAAAAAGAACCTTTATTGTTATTGTTGATGGCTAATTAGCTTTGATGTAGTCACTGTTTACAGGAAGGAAAAAACCAAACTGTTATTGAAATTTCCTAATATGCAACCTGACATTTAAGTATTGTAGAATTTGCATTTGTATCTATGAAATACTAAACCTGTGTGAATCTGAGGTAGGAAATCTTGTGTCTTAGTGCACTGAATTGCAGTTTCCATACTGCTTAAAATATATTGGAGATTTTTTATAACTTTAACTCTGCTGATACCTCAGCTGGACAGGGATCTTAGAGATTTCCTTGTCCATGTGTAATCACTAAAACAATTAGATGGGGTTTTTTATGCCCTTCGTTTCATTTGTGTGAGCTCACAGTCTTTACTTACAGGATATAATCATGATATTTGTCTTTCTAGAATATCCCTCTTGTCTTTTTTATGGTCTTTTCTTCAATGCAGACAGTTCTACTGGATACTATGCTGTTTGCCCATCTATCATTAATTTTCTGGGCTGTAATTTCAGTTTTAGTGGGTGAGGGTTGTGATTCTTTGTTTTGGTTTTCTTTTAAAGAATAATTATAAATGTGGTTTCCACATCATCCTATATTGGTTTGACAATACAGGAGCTGCTGTCATTTGTCTTTCTGATCTAATAATTGTCATTAAGGGAATGCATTGATTGTAGCTGTTTAGACAGGAGTATGTGCATATCTGTATAGAGAAATCAAAATATTGTTATGAATATCTGTTCAGATCCAGTGGTCTTATAGAAGGATCATGTTTTTGGAGCCTTAATGGCTTTCTAATATAATTTCATAGTACAAACACTTTTTAAATGATCAACTTCTTTTCTTAGGATTTTTTATTCCTGGTTTTCCAAAACTGTTGAGGTTTCAGGAGCATCATGACAAAATACTGAAGAAGTTTTTGTCCAAACTTAAGCAGCATTTGGTAAGTATTTATTTCACTATACAAGCAATTCTAACTTACAGCTTTCTACTTTGTTTCAGTTCAGGTGACCCCACTAGATCAAGAATACTTGAACCTCGGGAAAAAATGCAGTTTTAAGAGACAGAAGTGCTGTTATTTTCATTATAGACAAAGTTATGGTGTATCTTGACAAAGTTATGATAGAATTGGATCCTGAGAGTGATTAATTTGGGTGTCTGTCTCACTTTGGACCTCTGAGTTAAGGACAATGTGTAGTTCTTCTATTTGGCCTTTTGTGAGCTTCTGTAAGCAAAGTGGTGCTTGAACATTTTCTCAGGAGTTTTTTGTATATTTTTCTTTGTGGCTTATCTCTGGACAGAGGTGACTTTAGGACCAGCCAGTTTTTAATCTCTGTTTAAAAAAGAACCTTTATAAGAGGGGTTAATGGTCCTTTTAAAATACTTCCATTTTCATGAAGCTGCAATGTAGAGTTTTATCTTTTCTAATGCTCTTAAATAGAAAATAATATGCCTTTTTGTTTAATATTTGCTATATTTATTCTAAGATGTAAATTATTTTTCTAATGGGAGAAAAATGCCCTTTCAGTAGGCATCAAGAATTTCCTTTTACAGTGCATTGGTACTGCCAGAATCCATCTCCAGTTCTTAAAAGGTAGTGTAAGAAAGGCTCACTTGCAGCAACATATTTTTCTCATCCCTTCCTGTGTGTCACTAAAATGAGCCAATGTTAACTCCTGAAAGACAAAAATAAAGCCTGCTCATAAACCAAAGGGTTTGGCCCATTGTTTATTCAGTTTGTACAACTATGTTCTCAAATTTGGTCAATAATTTTTGGAAAAGCTGTGTCTGGCAAGCATAGAATATGATGTTATCCCCCAGTTAAAATTCAGGATTTATTAACTTTTCAGCTTTTACTTTGGCTTTTCTTCTTACTGTGCAAAGGACTTTGAAGAGCTCTATGAAGCTGCAGAGAAGCTTCAGCAATATTTGAGTGGATGTCAAACCTGATAGATTCTCTGTACTCTAGGGGTAATCAGGCCCCTTAATCAAGAAATAAAATTCCTTATCAGCCTTCATCCTGCTTGAGGCCCAGTGGTCAAAGAATTTGGTTGTTTTCCAGTAATTTCTGGTGGATATGTAAATTTGTAAGAAAGTCCTTTCAGCCTTTGTCATGAATTGGGCAGCCTTGCTACAGTGAAATGAGAGAATTAATGAACCCAATGCCTGAACTTGGGTTGCTCCAGAATATTGATTTATTTTCTTGAGAAAGGATTTTATCCTCTGCTACCTCTGTCCCAAGAACGTGATAAAAGTCTTGGATGTATTAATACTTCAGCACCTCCAAGTGCAGGTTCTTCAGGTGGTGAAATTGATGAAGAAAAGCTGTAAAAAGCAGAAATTGCATCTGTTGGATTGAAATAACAATGTCTTATATAGTTAAATTAATTATTTATGGTGACTATAGAGTACATTAGCCTCAAGGGGAAAATGTTTTTTCATGGACAATGCAAGGCATTACTTGGATTTTTGAAAGTATTTTTCAACTTCTGTGTTGTTTACAGGACTCCCAGGATATGCCCACCAGCTTTTACACAACCAAGTGGTTTTTCCAGTGCTTTCTTGATCGTGTGAGTATGTTTTTCTTTCTGTTGCTGTTTTTAATTGTGACTTGGGGCAGACTGTTTTCACAGAATTGCTGATTCTGTCATTGCAGACTCCCTTTACATTAAGCCTCAGGATATGGGATATCTACATACTTGAAGGAGAGAGGATTCTCACTGCTATGTCTTACACAATTCTGAAACTGCACAGAAGTAAGAAATCTGTCAAACATTTGAAACCTAAACAGAGGTTCAGCTAGTTTTGTTCTCATTTTGTGTAGTTTGACCTTAATGTGTGAAAATCTTAGTTTCCCAGGTGCCTTGGGCTGCTTCTGACGGATATTTTTCATTCCTTATGCACAAAAAGTTAAAAATCTTTGCTTTATTAATGTGTGTGTGTGTTATGGGTTGATCTTGGCTGGATCCTGGTGCCCACCAAGCTGCTCTATCCCTCCCCTCCTCAGCAGGACTGGGGGAAGGAGAAAACAAAATGGACCTTTCCAGACCCCAGTGCACAGCACAGCACTGTGAGGGCAGCTGTGAGGAGAATTAACTCCATCTCAGCTGGGCCCAATGCAGTGATCCTCAAACAGGAGTATTTATTAGAGTAAGGAAATTATTTGGACCAAAAGTCAGTTGTATTAATGACTAAACACTGGGGAAAAGTGTGGTATTTCGTGGTCTGGAAATGGCTTCTTAGCCCCCACAGGATTTAAATTAATCAAAAAAGCACACAGAGAATCAAGACTGTGCCACTAAATGCTGTAAATGTACCAGTAAATACCTCAGCAATGAGGAATCACGAGTCTGTGTCACTTTATACCATTGTTTGTCCTTAAATGTAATTAAAATCCAGAATTTCTCTAGCCTGTGTGATGATTGTCTCCTTCATCTCTTGACTTTGGGTGAAGTAAAATTTGAGATTTTGAACAGAACTGTCCAAAGTATCTATGCCTGGTTCCCCAAAGTGACTCGGCATTCTAAGTTCCAAGGACCCAAAAAGCTTTTGAGGGTGGATGTTGACTTCTAAATAGATTTGAACATTCTTAAGGATGATATCTTGTAGCTTTTTGAGGCTTACAGACACTCCTGTGGGAATTTGGCTTTCTAAGTAAAGTCATTTGACTCTGTGTAAATGCAGAGGTCTGAGTGGGGCCCATGGAATCAATGTTGTACTTTCCTTGCTAGTTTATCCTTTTTGAACTGTGGTGATAGTACCTCACTGTCTCTCTGGGATGTTTTCATTAGTGTGTTCATAAACAACTTTGAAAAATGGAAAAAGTTACCTTCTACATTATTGCACTTGAGAAAGCTAAACATTTAGAGGCAAATCATTTGGCTTAACATTTTGGTTTCCCTTCTTTATTTGCAAATAGATATCTACTTGATTTTTTTATTTTTTAAATTCTTCACTCTTTTAATGGGAAGATCTGAGGAAAAAATCTGAGTGTGGATTTGCTTGCTTAGCAAGTACACAGCAATTTCCTCCATGATCAAACACTGAGATGCTCATGGCAGCAGAGGAGATGAGAGGACTGGCAGAAAAGCTGGCAGAAGACAGATTCTGATTTATTTTCCAATTTCTTGTCTACCCTCAAAAACATGGATGCTGTAGCTGTTCAGTCAGTGTCATTGTGGAATGCGTACTAAGAGCACTTTTATTACAGCACCAAAACATTTTTTAATGGTTTCCATGTTGAAATTATATATCTGAAACTTTTGATGACATACAAATGTTAGAAAAGAGACATAGGTATGCAGTTACAGCCTTGCTATCCACATGGCCTTACTGCTGTGTAAAAAGGGAGAGAAAAATAATCTGATAACTGTAAAATGACTTTCAAAATATGACCTGAATTTTCAGAGAGCCTGAAGCAACGGTTCTGAAGTGTGAACTGCCATCATCATTTCATTGGGAGTTAATTCAGTTGTGAATGTGGGTACTGTAAACAGCGACTTCTAAAATGTTTTTCTGCTTTGCAGAGCTCCTAATAAGAGAGATGATGGATGTTACACAGATCCACAGCAGTGGTTGTAAGTTGAGGATGCAGGCTGACAAATAAAGTCCTGAGGCTCTTGGACATGAGAGGGCTGAAGGAGGGTGACTTGTAGTTAGTTTTCTGAAGATGCCCCTTTTTGGAAAACACTGTCCTAAGTAAAGAATATGCAGAAAGGATTTCCATGGTTACTTGCAAGTGAATTTTTTGATCTCTGGT
Organism: Thryothorus ludovicianus; assembly: GCA_013397245.1. Classification (NCBI taxonomy): domain Eukaryota; kingdom Metazoa; phylum Chordata; class Aves; order Passeriformes; family Certhiidae; genus Thryothorus; species Thryothorus ludovicianus. The sequence goes on along the minus strand of VZTB01008702.1, from coordinate 578,243 downwards.
TGTAGAAATCTGTTATCTGCCTAATTAACAAGTGCTTTTCATCCTGATTTGAAAACAAAAGCACCTCATGACTAAAGTACATTTTTGAGTGTTCATTATCAAGATATCTTAATGTATAATGTAATATTTTCTCCTTATATAGAGCATCTGATGAAATTACAAATGGAAGAGCTTGTAGAATTTCTGCAGGAGTCTTTAGCCAAGGATTTCTTCTATGAAGATGACTTTGTAATAGAGCAGCTCCAAAATTCTATATCAGAATTGAAACGAGCAAAGCTGGATTTACCAGTAGCTGGTAAGAAACTTGCAGATATGCAGACTTAGATATTTGGAGTTATTCACACATTGGTAATTTTAAAAATGTTAATTAATGCTGTTGAAAACTGTGCAAACATTTTCCTCTTCATCACTGCATAGATTTGGGTAGTTTTTACCAAAAAATATTTTACAGTGCAAAATTGATGCTTTTCTTTTCATGAATTTCCTTTTCTTTTAGTGTTTTATTTACTGTTTTTAAGGTAATGGCAAACTACTGTGAAAAACACCAAGTTCTGGTAATTTTATTAACTTGAATTTATAAAACCTTTCAGATAGAGGATCAAATATCAAGATTTCAGTGTCTGAAACACCAGATTGTCTGAGAATCCAGACTGTTTTGTAGATTGATTAGATGTGGACCAAACTTCAAATAGCTTCTTCTGTTTGTCAAATAGGTCAAATAGCTTCTTCTGTTTGTCAAATCCAGCTTTTTAATTTTTCTGAAGTGATAGACTTGCTGGGTGTTTAATGGAATAGTTTTCATTATTTCTTTTTAGCCTTTGTGCTTTTTGGTTGCAGATAAGAGATGGTTGTTTCATGTGGCCTTGCTTATGGAATGTAAGGGATCTCTTCTTTCTCTAAAAATTCTATTCTCTTTTCTATCCCTATCCCAGTAGTCATTAATTAGAATTTTTCTTGTGATTACTCAGAGTCCTTTTACTTTATCCTTGCTAATTGTAGAAAAGTATGAGAGAAAATGTTTTTAATAAATTACAAACACAGCAGAATATACCTTAAAGTAACTTTAGTAAGTTGCTATGGTTAGCTTCCAGAAGTTAAGAAGTGTCAGAATAAAGGTTGCCTGTGTAGCATTGTTGTGATAATTTGTTATTGCATTAATGAACTTATTTTTCTGTTTCTGTTGACATTATTTATTGCATTGGGTTGTCTCAGAATTCCTCATCACAAGTAAATACCTGGTTCCTCACATCTGTTCCTATGGAGTGCAAACACTTTCTGTATATTTGTTTCTTATTTTGATCCTTCTCAGAGTTCCCCTTTCTCTTGCTCCCTATTCCTGTGTTCTGCCCTGTTCCTGAATTTCTGTACAATCTGTCCAGCAGAATTTCTTCCACCCACTGTAGGTCTATTGCCTTTTCATCTGTTGCTTCCCCTTTCCCATTCTACCATCTCTCCATCCTTTTTTCCCCAAGTTAAATTTCAGTCTTGACTTTCTCTTCAGAAGAATTTTGTATTTTGTCCCTACACTTCAGCCAGGTGCTGTCTCAGGTGTTTTGTGCAGTGGGTGCCAAATATGAGCAGCTGTGTCCTTCAGCATCAGTTCCACACCACTGTGTCACAGGGAGATGGATCCTGGGGATCCTGTCTGTTAATCCTAAATACAGAGTTCTCCAGGGTTAGCTTTCAACAGCGAGGGGCTTTTCCCAACAACTTGAGTTGTTTGTAGATGCAGAGATTTTTTTTTATGCATGTGGTAAATTAAATTTCATCAGTAAAAAGTTCCACTTGAAAATGTGGTAAGGAAAGAATTTGGAAAGAACTTTGTAGTTTGCTACTTGATGGAGGGGAGGTAGTGTGTCTTCCAGCCTAGAAAATCACATGCATGTAAGTAATACTGAGATTTTCTGTGGAAAATATGGAGTTCACTGGAAATTTTCTTGATGCAGCAAGCAGAAAGTCTATTCCTGACTTATTTAACACCTTTGTTTTGGTAGAACATAAAATGCCTTCAAGTGAAAGTTTGTTTGGGAATACTCTGGATTTTCGTAGAAAATTCAAGGAGGATTTAAGTGACATAAGTGTCACCCACCTTGTGACAGAAAATGTGAGACTCACTGAGTCTTCCTGTGGATACCAACAGCAAGGAATGGTGACTGTGTCTTCTTCCTGAGACACTTTGGCAGGGGGATGCAGTTGTTTGGTTTCACACCGTGCACACTTAGGTGTAACTTCTGATACAGTGAGCTAAGTGTTTGGGCCACATTGCCTCTTAATTTTTGTAGCGAAAGAAAAGTCAGTAGCAAAATGTCTTTAGTATATTAGTTTTTTTCTCCCTGAATATAAATGAGAAGGTTTAATTTGAAAACAGGAAGAGCAAAGCCAAAGTGAAGTGTATTTTGGTGCTAGAATTGAGCTTTTTTGTTTTTGATTTCAGATTAAGCTGGGCAAGCCTTTCTGTGTGGTATGATTTTGCTAGGGGTAGAAGGGAATGTTATTTAACCTTTCACAAACTAAAAATAAAATGCCTTCATCCTAATCCTTGGGAATCTAGCTGATTTGTCTGCTCTTATTTCTACTCGAGTGAGGCTGCCTCATTTGTTCTTTGTATGAATTTCATAAGCCTTGGTTTCACTTTTAAAATTTTATACATTCTTAATTTTGGTTTTGTTAATGTCTTCAACAAGTATTTTTTAGATTCTGAACATTCTCTAAACATTCAGCTTTGCTCATGGGTTGTGGCAGGCTGATGCTGATGAGATTCCAGGGGCCTTCCTCAATTGGGCACAGGAGAGAAAACAAAACGAGATTCTGGATCAAGATAAGGACAGGGAGAGATCACTCAGCAATTGCCATCATGGGCAGAACAGACTTGACTTGAGGAAATTACCTGAATTTATTATCAATTAAATCAGAGAGGATAGTGAGAAATAAAGCCTTAATAAAAACCTTCCCCTACTCTTTTCTTCTTCACTCCCATTTTTTTTCCACCTTCTCCTTCCCAGCAGCACAGGGGGTGAGGGATTAGAGTTGTGGTCAGTTTATCATACATTGTTTCTGCGGCTTCTTTCTCTCCAGGTGAGGATTCCTCCTCACTCTCTTCCCTTTTTCCAGGGTGGGGTCCCACCCACAGCCTGCCAAAACCTGGCCATGCAACCCCCATGCAAATATCTGGCTCTACTCTTACTACCTTGAATTTCACTGTTTTTCTTCTAATTTCATCTAAAACTTATGAAACTATTACATGTGATACAGCCACAAAAAATACCAGCCTGCTCATTTAAGTATTCACTGTAGCCTGAGAAAATAATGCTTATTTTAGTTTTCTCAGCTGAAATCAAAGCACTGCTTCCTATCTTGTACTTTTTTTTTTTTTTTTTACACTGAGCAAAAATTACACCTTTAAGAACTAAAGTAAAAAAGCATGTTAGGAAAAAGAAAAAAAAACTTCATCTTGCTGTTGCATCAGTATCAGTCATCCAGGAATAGCAGTGAGCTAATTAAGCTCAGTGGAATTTTCCATCTGGCATCCTTTGTTAGGCTGTATAGATTTTCCTGCCCTAGTAGGGTAAGCTGCAGTAGGATATTAAAAGAGGTAATAACTTTTGTGTTACTTTAAAGTGGATGTCTATTTATGTCTGATGTAGCTTTCTCTGGCTCACCTCCTCCATGGCTTCTCTCACTGAATTAAGGAGCTCCTTGTTCCCTTCAGAGCAGAGAAGGGAGGGACTTGTTTAACATTTTCTCACTGACAAAGCCCTTAAAATGCTCAGCCAGAAGCCCTGGGTGTTAAGGGGATCTCACTGATTTTGGATGTCAGTGATAGGCACTGCTTTTGCCAATACCAGGGCTGTTTTGCATAAAGGAGACCATGGATTTTTCTTCCTTTCTGTGCTGATTTCTAGTCGAGTGCTGACCAGTGTAGGGTAGCCCATACTTAGCAACTACATCCTCCAGAGGGTGGTTTGCAGCTCCAGGGCTGTTCCTACAGCCCCAGGGGAGCATCCCTGTCCTCCTGTGGCTCTGGGGACAGGAGTTTGTGTGATGAGCTCTTCTTTCTGGGGAGCTGTGGGTTTTGAGACCTTGGAGAAGGGAGGCTGTGACAGCTCTCTATAAATTGTCCTTGAAGATACCTCTCTGGCACAGCCTCAAAAAGAAGAAAAGGCATTTTTGTATTTTCTGGATTGCCTGGAATGTGATGAAGGATGTCCACACCATGGCTGGTTCTTGCAGAGCACTCTCACCTAAATCTGTGTGGCTTCACATATTCTCCTGGGGCCAGATCCAGTGTAAATTCAACAATCTCTTCCTTAATTCAAGGATGATGTTAAGACATAATGAGAAGAATTTTCTTGGTATACACCATTGATTTCCAAAATTCCTTGATGCAAATTCTTTCCTTGTCTGTTACTTAAAACTGCAGCTAAATTCTATAAATGCTCACAAGAAATGGATAGAATTTCTAGCTTTACTGTATTTTTTTTCTGTAGGACTACTACTAAAATGCAATGCTTAATAACATTTACATATGGATAGATTTTTATAGTGTCTGACTTTAATAAGCAAAAGTACTTACCAGTGAAAGTTTCATATTAAAAATATGTTGCTGGAAATAGGTTATTAATCCAGTGTTTAGTAAACAAGACAGCCAGGCCCCCCCTTCAAGGTGTGAAGGCCCCTCAGGTCTGTTCTTGAGACAGTTTCTCAGCTGTGTTTTAATAGAAAGGTCCTGAAAAGGGTGGGCAGATCCAATCCTGGATTGGATTTTTATGACTGGAAGTTTAATAGACTTTGCAGCAGCTGATGTCCTTAAATCAATGACAGAGGTCTTGTACCTTAATTTTAAAGCAATATTGGCAAATATGGAATCTGCTTGTATCCTTGTGATTAACACCAGCTTTAAACTGCAGTTCTAGTTTTCCCAGTCTTTTCTGTGTTCAGGGAAAACTAGCAAAGTTTGAATCTTGCATTTGCCATAATTTTAAAATGTTTGATATTTATCTCTGAAGTTATATGTTATTGAATTTATTATCAGTCTCTTTTATTCAATGATCTATTTCACACAGTCACCAGTGATAGTGCAGAAATGTATAGTACCTCAGTAATCTATTAAATAATGTCTGTTCTCTCCTGTTAATGAACCTTTTGACAGCCAAAACAACAGAAGTATAGAAATCAGCTTGACTTCTCTGTTTCTGATGTTGTCTTTCTTTTGGTTGTGTTTTGTTTCAGAGGAATTTTGGATTTTTCACTTGTACTTCAAGGATACACAAGTAGCTATTTCAGACAATGCATTTCATGCTTCAATTAACTATTTTTTCTGCCTTGTTTCTTGTGTGATGCAACTACTTTACAATATTATGAACTAAAATAATATGTGGAGTTATACTAATATAGTCAGTGTATATCCTTAGCAATTTTAGACTTTGACTTTGCATCATTTTAAAATCCTTGCTGTTTAAAACTTGCATGAGCTTTAAACACATGATCCAGATAGTTGTGTTGGTCATTGTTCATATTATTGTTTAAAACTGACTTTTCAAAGGAGCATATTTTCTGGAAGAAATGTGGAATTAGAAATGTAAAGCAATGGTTAGTTTTAGAAATTTCTTTTTTGCAAGGGCACTTTACAGATTTGCAGCTGGTCCCCTGTATCTTCTGGCTAATAACAAAATCTGATAAGATTTCTCTTGTTTATCTGAATGCAAATATTTATAAAATAAGTTTTCCTTACTGCCAGTACTATGAAAGTGACACAGCTGCAAGAGAGGCAAACGATGCTTTTAGTTCTCCTTTCAAATTTAGCAGCTCCTTTGCCAATGATGACATAAAGGAAGGAGGAACAGAGGTTGACTTTCTGACAGCAGCTTGAGCTTCTAGTGCAGGCACTTAAATTTCTTTAAAGTTCTCTTGGACTTGTAAACTGAAGAAGATGGGATGTCACTGGTCAAAAATAAACACAAAATTTCAAGATGTCATTTTAAGAGTTGTTTTTATGACCATTGCCACCCTTGAAAATTGTGTTAGAACAGTCAGAGTGCATGTATTCTGGTGCTGAAATTAAGGACTAGACTGTTATTCACCGGAGAGAGCACTTAAAGCACTTTACTCCAATTATATGTCTGCTACTCGATGCATGAGGCTGTTAGTGCCTCCTGAAGCAATTATCTGTAAAAGTCTTGTAGTGGAGATCGACTTCCACTGGGTGGTGGCCAAGGCTTGTTTGAGCAGGAGGAAGTCAAGAGACAAACTTTCTTTAACATGGCTTGCATTTCTTATCTTTTGGGGAACAGTGGGATCTGCTCTTATTTGCTTTGCTCCTTTTCATGTCAGGGAATGTGTTTGCCAACGACAAACAAGCACCTGATTATTCTTGTTTTGCTTAAATTGTCTCCCTGTACTTCCATTGCTCTCCTTCCTCACCCATTTTTCACCCTGTTTCCTTTGTTGTTTGCCTTTTTTATGCTATCCTGCATAGCAGCCAATTAAATCACTACCTCTCTTTTAAAGGAAAAATAGAAAATCTATAGTTCCTGCTCTGTAAACTCTGATACAAGCTATTATAGTGCTTGTTTCTGGGAAAAGCCAGTAACTAAACTGTCTAGAAACCTACTCTGTGGAAGGAAGGAAGGAGAGAAGGATGAAAGCAGAGATATCCATATCTCACAGGAATGCTGGCAATTTAGGAGAAGTTTCATTTCCCAGATCTCTTCAGAGGATAAAGGGACATTTTGATGATTGTACTGGTCAAAACAGTCACAGCTGAACTAGACAGCTTTATCTTAACTTCCACTTGTAAAATGCTTTCAATTCTTGTAGCTAAAAATCACAGATTGTATAAAAAAGCACTTGTCCCAAAAGTACTTCTTGTAGAATTTGTCATTTTCTGCATTTGTCAGTCAGACAGGTATGTCCAGACAGTGAATGAACTCAGATCTTGGATCAACAACACAGATAATCAATTGAATTTTCTCTAAAACATCCAAATAAAATTTCTTTGTGCTTTAATCTGAGAAGTTTGAACAGTGAGTGTAGTTGAAATAGTAAAGGAGATGGTTGAGAGCTGTGTGTGAGGCTTTAGGCAGATTTGGAGTGGAAAAATGATAGATAAAAGAAATGGGCCTTGGAAGAATGGGTGCTTTTGCATGCTTGTCTGGCGAGCTGTTTGTGTACCTCCTGAGGCAGAGATGTTTGTTGTGGCTTGGTTTCTTTTGACTGCTTTTGCATTATGTTTTCTTCTCCTCAGCTTTTTGCTTTTATTACCTTTTATCTTTCTTTCTTGCTGGCATGCAGCATCATGGGTTTCATGCTCTTATTGCTGATAGTGGGCTGCTTAAAGCATTCCCAAACACAGTTGGCATGATCTGGCATGATCTTTGTGCATTTGAAGAGTGCCCCATTGTAGTCATGTGCATGGTGCTAATTTGGATATCCTGTACTTGGTTATTTTGTGAACTTTTTTGGAACTTGAGGAGTTTTTATTTGTTTTTTTTTTTTTAAGTTCTTGTTTCACTTCAAGTGGCACCTCTGTGCATGTGTTTGCATGGGTATTTATGTGTGATCTGTACACTTCAATTAGAATTGAGCAGCCATTTTGCAGTTTCAAAACATTTCCTTTAGAAGGTTATTGGTTTGCCAAATCTCTTTTAGCTGCAGCATCATAGATCCTCAAACAATTCCTTTCCTCCCAGTGCTTTTTGTGGCTGGATGTGATCAGTGCTGGAGCACCTTTGAGCCAGAACCTGTTCTGGTAGCCTTGGTTTCTGAGCTGGTACCTGCAGCAATGTCTCCTTGCTTAGTTCCACAGGCAGACAGGGGTGACTGAGCCACCAGTGCCACTGGTTTGTGTCCAAGGTCAAGTTAAACGAAGTTTTGTGGAAGTCCTGTGGCTGAGGTTATTTATTCTTTTTCCTAGTGAGCCTTCTTCCACATGTTCTCATTGCTCTGTGTTTTGTTTTCCCTGCCAGCACCAAGCTCTGGTGTTACCAGCCTATAAACACAGTATCATGCTGTTAAAATGCAGAGGTTTTCTTCTAAATGAACTAACAATTTCACTGCAGACATGGCAAGATTTCTCTGATAGTCATTTTACAGCTGTGATTCATTTACAGGGTATCTCACCTAGACCATGCAGCACACAAATGCCTGGTTGTAGGATGTCCCTTTACCCTGCAATGAGAAGAAAAGGTGACACAAAGCAGCCACGATAGAATTTAATAAAAATGTCTGCAGTATTCTCACTTGGCTTTATTAGAGCTTAGTGGTAATTAGGAAACCTTAAGTGTCTGAAGTCAAAAACCAAAAACTCATACAAACCCAGCCTTTATTGTGCAACCAAGTATATTTAAAGGATCTCCTGTTGCTCTGTAGGCATTTCTTAGAGTAAAAGCTGGGACAAAATAAATCAGTTCATGCTTTTGATGACCCTGGGCAAATGAAGGGAGCATTGCAGCTACCAGAGGAACTGGTCTTCAGGTTTTTATATGTATGACTAGAATATTTTAACTTCAAGTGTGGAAAAAAGTATAAACACTTTTTCTAAAACATGTCTTCCATACAAGGACAGAAATTAAGTAACTTAGTGATGTTGCAGAGCTGTTTTCTTGTGCTACTCCATAACTACTTTGGATCTCCTGGAGGCTATAAATGGATTAGCAGCACCCATAAAGATTAGTTCTGTATGATTTAGATGGCAGATTTTTGGCATATATTTTGTATGTACCAAAGTGGTGTTTCTTAATTCAGACTTCATGCTATTTTCACATTCAAGATCAGTAAGACTGAAAGCACTGCAATCTATGGTTTAAGTATCAGGAATATTTATTATGTGCAAAATTCACTTTTATTTAGGAGACAAGATCTTCAGCTTTGCCTTACAGTGTATTTTGAGGATGCAGATGGAATTAAGTGATACAAATGCCTCTTGCCAAACAGAAGCAAGTTCAGAAAGTCTAAAGGACAATTTTGGAGAGGCTGGTGCAGCAGTCAGTGTTTTGCAGAGCTGTTTAATCACCTCTTTTACAGCATCCATGCAACTCCTTCCTTTGTCCCCTCACCTGTTCTTTCAGAGGTGGAACATTCCCTTTCTGGGGGGTGCAGATCTGAGAGCCCTGTGCCAGATTTTATTTGGGAATAGTGGGGGCCCATCGCTTGTAACATCAGACTTGTAATTCCAAGAGCCACTCACTGGAGCCTTGTGCTGAGGCCTGGCCCCACCATGTGTGCTGCATGTGAGGTGAGGTTTCTCAAGTTATTTCTGAAGCAAAGGGTGGGTTTCCATATGACCTTTGGGCCCTTATGAAGAAAAATCAAGGAAACACTTTAATTGTTTGGCAGATCTAGGCTGTTTCTATTAAGTGCATTTATTTAGTTATCTTGTTGTGACCATTGTGTTCTCTGCTGTCCTGCTATGGCCTGGCTGGCTCAGACTGAATTTTCCTTTTGTTTATATAGCAACTGATCCATGCTGGTAGTTTGTTACACAGTTATAACAAATAACAGCGACCTTGGCTGCTGGCTTTCCTCAGTGTATCTGTATCATGAACCACTCATCAAAGATTGAGCTCCTGCTCATGCCTGTATAAATGAACATAGCTCACTTGTAACTACAGCACTTGTCAGGGAGAGACATTTGTGTGTATCCACTCCTGTGAACCCTTACAGACAAACAAAAAGAATTTAAATTACAAATAGCTGAAAAATGGGGTGCTAACTCTCTGATCTTTGATAGGAAGAGATTTTACAGTCCTTGCCTTAGCAAGAAGCAGGGATTAGACAAAATTATTTTACCAACAGTCATTTTATAAAATTTATTTTGCATAGCATTTAAGCAAGGGTAGCCATTTCTTTTGTCATCCTTACAATTAAACTTCTGTTTATAAATAGATACACTGTCAATAGGACCTGTTTGATAATGCTGACTTTAAAACTTTGGTATTTTTTTTTAAATGCTGAACATAAAATGAATTAAATCTAGATTAATACATTTAATGAGAAGTGCATGACCTTTTCTTCTTATAATGGGAAAGTAATGGATTACACAATTAAATAAGTTATATGCAAGTAGATATGATAAAATACTTTGGCTGTGATTATGAAGGGCGTTGACTGCTAAGGAGAAGGATTGCAGTAGAAAATTTGATGTGAATTGTTCTGTGAGCAGCATCCAGCCATCAAACACTTCTTTATTGTTTCTGTGTGTCAGTGTGAGTTGCTCTGGGTCCCCACACAGTTGTTTACCACTGGCTGCTGCAGTGTGTTGAGCTCTAGTCTGGGAGAACTTTCCATTCATGTCCTTGTTCTGTAAATGATGTCCTTGTGTCCTGCAAAGCCCATCCATGGAACACTCAATTGAAACTGTGACGTAGCCAATAATGATGTCAGCTGCTTCAGTTGTTCTGTATTGATAAAAAGCTGAACTGAAAAAAAGGTTCTGTGCATAGAGCTTTCTACTGGAAGTTTTTAATACTGAGGATGAAATTTCTAGGCAGGAAAGGGCTTAGGGGGAACAAGGTCTTAATTGTGTAGATCTTAATGAGGAGCTCCACCCAAAAACTGAAGTGAGAGACAGTTCAGAGATGTCATCTGGGAACTTTGTGCATGTGAGGGAGGAGCTGATGCTGTGGCTTGCTAGAGGTGAACATTAAAGGCTGAGTGAATGAAAAACAATCGATTGGGAGAGTGATATTGGGAAGGATTTTTAAAGTGGACAAAGTAGTTTACTTAATGTAACAATGTGAGGGGGCTTCCATACAGAGTAGGTACTGTAACCATCATGTCATCTAGGGAAATGGGTTTTTATTCAGCAGTGTCATGATAGAGCAAAAGCTTGGTGAGATTGCATCAGCTGTAAGAAGGAATAACTGGTTGAGATGAAAATCTGTCTTTGATGTCAGTGTACAGAAGAACCTTTGAGGTGTTCAGCAGAATGGTGACCCATACAGAGGCCCAGTTAATTTCTAGCTGTTTGTGCTTGCATGACTAACAGATAAAAGAAGGCTTCTGCACAAAGGTGAATTTATGTTATTCCTGTTCTTGTTTTAGGTAAAGAAGATGAATTTCCAAAGAAGCCATTAGGGCAGATTCCATCAGGACCTCTGCCTTCTGTGCTTAACTCCACTCCAATGCTTAATGGACAGAACAGTACTGGTACACAAGCAGCAAGGACAGAGAGAAGACCTTCCACAGAAGAAGAACCAGAAAGTTCACCAAATGACCGAAAAAGAATTAATTCTGTGGAAAAGAAACCTTCCTTAAAGCATCAAAAGATTCGACCAACAGACACACAGAACAGTTTGCCTAAGAATGAGGTCGATACCAGAAAAAAGCCTCAGCCAACAGAGCAAGACAACTCGAGTCTATACAATAATGCAGCTGCTAACCAAAATTCTAATGCTACTTCCAATACAAGAAGGGAATTTGTACCTAAGTGGAATAAACCGTCTGATATCAAAATAATGGAAAAGACAATGAAACTCACTGCAGAGGTGAAAGGGAGGCCAGTAAACCACTCTGTTTTGGGCCCACCACCAAGTCCTGGAGAAATGCAGACTTTGAATGTAAAGCAAAAGGTGAGAGTTTTGGATGATGATGAAGGGAAGCGAGGGTCTAATGCATCTCAGTATGACAATGTTTCAGAGGATGAAACTGAGAACGGGAATCCTATTGAAGAAATGCTTGAGAAAGCTCATCCACAAAGTCCTAGGCATGTAGCATTTTCTAATAGTCCAAGAAAGCAAATGGAAAAAATACCAGCTCCATTACAAGTTCCCAATAATTACACCTTCACTTCACAACCCAGATCTCCAAAATACGCATCTCACTCTGATGGTCCTTCTCATGGACTGAATGTAAAACAGCCACTGCCAGGTTACAGTAATCCCCCTACTTACTATGGGAATTCTCCAAAGCATGTTTCCAGTGTAGGCAATACAAGTTCTGCAGCTCTGCATTACCACGGGAATCGACCCAGCCCCTCTGGAAGGCCATACGCTCCTTTTATGTCAGTAGATTATTCCCCAAATAAACTGCAAATGAATTCCTATCCTGCCAGCCGCCAAAATCCTCTTCCACCAGCCCCTGCTCAGACAGAAGTCGCTCCTGTTGATGCTTACACCAGCAACTCGAGGTCCTCCCCAGGTGTCAAGTTCATAATCCCTCCAGCAGATTATTTACCAGAAGAGAGAAAGTGGCCGGACGCCGCCTACGTCTACAGGCACGAACCCTACAGGCAGCCCTGGAGCCAAGAGCTTAACAAAGGCCACTTGGAGAATTTCCAGAAATACCAGCATTTTCAGGCAGCCCCTTTACAAGACCACAGTCTTCCAGCTGTTTCTGTGGATAGTCCAGTGAGATACAGGACTTCCCCAGCCTTTGAAGAGAATGGTTCCCCACAGTACCAATATCCAAGCCCGTCAGCTCAAGCCCAACACTATCGGAACAGAACTGATGGATTGTCTCTGCATGAGTCCGTGCTTCTCTGAGAATCTGGCTGTGTTAGTAAAATGGCAAGAACCAAAACCAGTTGAACAGTACTGTGTTAGTAGTGGTCCACCTCAGTTCTCTGAAATGTGGATGGTTCACGCGAGTTCAAAAATATTGCAGAGATATTTCAGACTTTGGTTCTTGGACTTGCATGGAAGCTACTGGAAGTGATCTAATGCACATAGACAAAGCAATAAGCTCATATACACCATGTGGTTCATGCTCTTGTTGCTCCTTACATTTTAAATAACTTGTGTTACAATCCTTCTGCCTAAAACCTGTAACACACTGAAAAGTTCTATTTTGACTGACACTGTTAATGCACTGTACAGATGTGTGTGTGTGTGCGCCTGTGTGAGTGTGCACTTACAGTACACAAACTCATATGGAAAAGAGCTAAAGAGTTTAAATTTAAATGCGTTTAACTTTGGGCAAAGCTCGTGAAGTACTTTTATTTCATATTAATTTTTTTTGGTAATTTATTTGAGAAGCCATTCAATTTGAATGGGAATTTCTGTCATTTTTATACAGCTGCCTCAGCATCCCAGTATCTGTTCTGGGCAGGAGAGATGCTTTGGGATTATTAATTTAATCGTATGTGAGAGTTAATTTCCTCTCCTTTGACTACTGTTTGTCATTTTCCTCAGCAGGAAGGAGCAGGGAGGCAAAAGCAGAAAGTCTCTCTAACTTGGTTAAGAAATGGTGCTTAAATTCAGGGCAGTGTTTAGGGGTTTTATAAGTGCATCGAAAGTGGAGAATTTGTCCCTTCTCACCCAAATCTACCTTCAGAATGTCGTTCTACATGCAGAAGACTGGAGCACAGTGAGACCAATGCCAGATACAGAAATGGTGCTGCACCCTTCACTTTCTGCCGTGCTGTGCTGTCAGACTAAAGCTGGTTGCAGGGCCAAATCTCACAGGTATCAGAGAATTGCACAGCTTGTTGACACCTCTGTGAAGTGCAGGAAGGAGTTTGAGCTTTGCTCCAGGCTCGATATTCCCTGAGCTGTGTGAGTGTGCAGTGTCCCTTCTGACAGGCTTTGTGAGTGGATTCTGAGGTGTTTTGCCCTTTCTCCTGTCTGTGATGGGGTGAGTGCTGCTGTGCTCACGCTGCGCCGTGTTCCACACTAAAGTCACCCTGACTGTTGTTAACAGGAGCCCCAAACTCCTGCTGATGTAAGTAATTCTAATTAGCCTTTCCTGCTTCGTGTTTTCCTTTCTTTGACTGTGAATTGGGGGTGGATTCAAAGCAGGTGAAGTGGCAGGTGCAGGATGGAGCCCTGCGAGCTGCAGGACGCGCTGACCTCTTGCCGGGAGCTGAGGCACGGGAGGGTCTCGCCAGGAGAGGTCCCTGGAGTGCTGAACTGAGAGGTTTCTCTAATACTGAAATACTGAACATTGGTATCAACGCCAGTTTGGAAGGTTGTCCTGTTCCCTTTTGTTTTGTAAGGTTTGTTAACTGAAAACATAGAAATTGTTGTTTGGTTTTTTTTTTCTTTAAAAAATGAGCTTTAGTGCCTATTATTGCTGCAGGTTGGCTCTGTAAGTTTTAAGGTACAGAAGTAAAACAATTTTTACAAATGGAAGTAACATTTACTTAGTATGTTTCAAAGCATTTTTTTTTGTGTGTATATAACGTGACTGATGTAATTTTTAATAACTGGGCAATTTTATATTTTAAAAATTGCAAACTGCAGCAAAGTAACTGTAGCCAAGCACTACACTGAAATCCTAAACTAAAATTGTGAAGATAAACATGGCTTGGGCTTACTTTAGTTCTGATTGCTTACAGCAGCTTAGAAATGTATGTATATAATATTGTGGCTAAGTGTAATAATCTCAGTGTTTAATGATGGTTCTGTAATTCATAACGAAGCTGTACAATTTATTTGTGCAAACAACATGAGGCTCCAAAATATGTATCAGCATTAGTAAATACTGTAGATTTTTATATATAAAATATATACACACTATTTTCTTATTTCATCTGCAACAGTTTTATAACTGTGTGCCCTATTTTGATGTGACTGTATTTTTAACATGTTAAAATAATAATAATTAAGCTTATGTTGTTTTGTCTTTCTTCTTAATTATTTGAATAGCTCCAAACTGGATTTTTGCTATTCTTAGCACAAATAATTGCTTTTCATAAATCAATCATGTGTATATATATATATATATATGATGTTATCCTATTTAATTTGTACATGTTTATTTTTAGACCAAGCAATGTGGATACAGTCTATGTAGTGCTTTTGCGTTATTGCAGAAGCAGTAAGGTTATTGATTATAGTTTATTACACTGCTAAACCTGAGCTTATCATTTGCAAAAGGTAGGAGCATAAACTGTGATCATAATTTTCTGGTTTTGTTCTAATAATCTCACCCAATACCAGTTTAAAAGAGAATTGTTGGCATAAGGAATTTGCAAAGTTGCATTGATCAAAGTGCAAAACAATACTCTGTGGCTCCTGTCTCTCACATGTTTGGAGGATGCTATTGAGTTGGTCTTTTTAAAAAAAAGCAACCCAGCCTTGTGTTATCTGATCATAGTGCAACATACATTTTTATTTTCATTGACTGGACAAACCAAGCTCATGATATAGCCAGATTTGAATCTGTCATTCATACCAGTAACAAAACCCACTTGATGCAGAGTGCAGTGAGACCCAGCCTTGCTGGTGGAGGGGCTCATCTCAGAGTCATGGGTTAGATCTCCTCAGAAGAGCTTTGTTTTCTTTCTTTGAAAACAGTGGAGTGGTAAGTATCAACATAAAAGATTTGAGACCTTTTTTGAATGCCTTTGGTTTCATAATTTTCCAAGATCTCTGCTTTGAGCTGTATAAACTGTAGGTTTCTTGTCCAAGTTAGTGTTCATGGCTTTCCTTGTGGTTGGTGAGACAAATTCAGCAGAGGGATTTGGAGAATTTACACAGAAGACAAAGTAAGGAGATGTTTCTAACTTCTGTATGGCAAAAATTTAGTGAAATTAAACTAATTAGGATGTAAAGGGGAAAGAAAGGACCTTGGGTATCAGCTGTGGTTGCTTTTCCTTTCACTTGGATGCTCTGCTAGATTAGATCTAATGACTTCAGTGTGGTACTGAAGTGTTTCAGTCTGTGCAGTACAAATTCTTGTGGCCATGGAAGACAGGAAGGATCAAGGTATCACTGGTACTCTTAACCTTTTTGGGGAGTGGGATGTGATTGCAAGATCCAGGTGCTTGCTTACCTGTATAACCAAGATGTGTTATGCACTCCAGGTGAAGAGAGAAGCCATCCCTGCTCCTCCTTCCAGGGGAGGATTCTGGCATCAGATTTGGTGATGAATCTGAATCTAAACATGCACTTGCTTGGGCAGTTAAGGAAGAGAATCTGACCTCAGGAAAATCCTGCCCTTTGCCCAGATCCATCTGTGGCCAGTCTGTAATGCTTTAGGAAAGGTAGTGCAGAGGAAAGAGAAAACTTGTTTAGCCAGCAGTCTGTTAAGGAGAGTATTCCCTCCTACACCTGCTCATGACTACCTAGAGCCTTAAAGCATAATATTGCTTGCAATTGTTTCAAAATTATGAGACCAGAGTGGACAGTCCTGTTTTTCTCAGGGCCAAGATGTGTAAATGCCAGTTAACTCTCTAATACCTATCAGCAGGATGAATCCCCTGTTATAAAAGTAACTGCTCTCTCCTCACTATCAGTAAAGTTTTAAGATAAATAGCCAGAGATCTTTAGAAATCATGGAGGATGCAGAAGTACCTTATTCTCAGTCAAAGATACACCATTGTAATAAACCACAGAATAATTCCAAAATTAGATGCAAACAGTAAACAACATTGAAATGTCAAAAGACAGAACAGCCTTCCCGTGTGGGGAGGCAAATCCAAAGCTTCCCTGAGGTACATACACATTTTCCAGGGAGATTTTTCTCAAGAATCCTATACTGAATTTCACATCATCCTCAATATGACTTTGAAATGGACTTGCAAATTGCAGACTTTTTTTTTAATCTCCCCCTTGGGTAGCATTACACTGCATGCACAAAGAAGAATACTATTTAAAATATGCCATCAAACGCCCACCGTTTCATTTCCAGCAGAGAACATTCCACTTTCAATACTTCAGTGAGAGGAAAATATAATCTTTTTTTGTAGTCCTTTAAATACTGCATTTTTGTAAAGTTCTGTAAACGTAGCATAGTTACAGTTTAACAGCTACTTAACCAAGTATCATTCAGGCTCCTCTTTAGATGGCACGAAGCTACTGCATAATTTGCTGCAGTTTTCTTTTTTCTTTTGGGCAATATTAAGACAATCCAAATGCTTTTAGTGGCAGAGTTGCAATGAGGAGATGACTAGGCCAACAATTGAAATTGGAAATATAATTGCAGTCATTTTGGAGTAGCCTGTAAGTGGTTGCCAAATCCTGGGAAAGACACCATTTTCTGGGTTCTTTGTGCCAAGAGAACTTCTTACTGCAGCAGGGAACATGAAGGTCCCTCTCCTGAGCGATTTGATCCTCTCTTCCCACACCAACTGCTTTTCTTTGTGCTTATGGAGTTAATATGTTAGTAGAAAATCAATGGAACTCACAGAATGAATAATCAGAAAACAAAGCTATCTTGTTCTGACTTTGCTTTCTTCCTTTTTTTGTTTGTTTTACTGATTTTTATTGTCAGCCTTGTCAAGGTGAGCCGTGTGTGATGTGATTCTTCTGTCTTCTTTCTCTAATAATGTGCCAACATGATTTTCAGAGGCTTTGTGATGCCTTTTTGCTGCTGTTTCTGCTGTATAAAAGAGGTTAATGTTTGCCTCTTCAGCTTTTCCTTTCTAGATTGTGTACAAATTAAGGGAACAAGAATTATACTCTCAGTATTGCAGTTGGTCAGAAATTCTCCAGGAAGGGTAATTCCTAACAGAAGGCAATTTAATTTGGCAGTTGGTGAAGAATACTGTAGGGTGGAGACTTTGGTACAAGTCTGTGGAATCCAAAGTCTAAGGTTGCTTCTGCTTGGGATCAAACACCAAAAACATATTAGACACAGGCCAAGTAAAATTTTTTTGCAAAATGTTGTGTCCTGCCACAGAATCTGACCTCCTGCCACTCTAATATGTTTGATTTGGTTAAGCATATAACTCATTTCCTGGTAATACATTGTTTTTGTCAGATTTTTCTGGTGGAAATGAAGTAAAGAATTGAAGCCTGAGCTGGGAACTGGGCTTCTCTCTTTAATTAGGAGAACTGAAGTTGGTTCAAACCAAACACTTCAATCATTGTATTTTTAAGGTCAGCAGTATATTTTAGAATAATTTGTGGTATTATGCCTTAGGACTTGGGTCTTTTCAATAACAGAAGGTCTGTTAGATTACTTTGTCTAACCTGTGCTTTCTTTTTTAACTTCCCTATCCCCATATTTCCCCGAAGAGAACTCAGATCTGGGAGTGACACCACAGGTAGTGAGTGATCTCCAGTGCTGCCATCAGGTGGGTTGGATGGCATTTTCAGGCACGTTAGCACTCAGCATGAAAACTGGGATTTTGCCCTACAGGTAAGTGGAAAAGCTTTACCTGGTGCAAGGCTCCCCTTGGGCCCAGGAACAATGTGTGTGTTTCACAGTAAAGCTCACACAACTTGGGAGCAGAAGGGGCAGTTCTCAAACATGGTGATGCTTAACTGCCTCAACCTTTGGGAGTGGAGCTTGGTACAGAGCTTGTTTCTAGCAACACCTGGGTTTTCTTCCTCTGAAATTTCACAGGGAAGGAATCCAGAAGGATAATGGAGTTCAGCTCCTGAGCCTGCAAAGGACACCCCAAGAGTCACACCCTGTGCCTGAGAACATTGTCCAAATCCTTGTTGAACTCTGTCAGGCTTGGTGCTGTGAGCACTGCCCTGGGAGCCTGTTCCAGTGCCCAACCACCCTCTGGGTGAAAAACCTTCTCCTAATATCCAATCTAAACCTCCCATGACACAGCTTCAGGCCATTCCCTGTCACTGTCACCACAGAGCACTGTCCCTCCTCTTCCTCTCCTGAGGAAGCTGTAACTGCAATAAGGGCTCTCATTCTCCAGGCTCTACAGACCAAGAGCCCTCAGCCACTCCTCACAGGGCCTCCAGAACCTTCACCATCCTTGTTGCCCTCCTTTGGATACTCTCTAATGGTTTAATATCATCTTGTGGTGCCCAAATCTGCACACAGTACTCAAGGTCAGCAGTATCCTGGCTGAAACACATCCTGGAGAACACAGCAGGAGGAGTTGGGTCTGGTCTGGAAGTCAGCAGTTTCCAATTCCTGGACACAAGCCCCTGAAGGTAACCTGGAACAAACTGGGTATTGTGTTGGTATTAAAGTGGTTTTAAAACAGTGCTTTTGGCCTCAGTGTTCCTTAGAGACAGCTCACCCAATCAACCTTTCAGTCTCTAAAGAAAATGACTGTGTTAGAAGATCTTCCTTTGATGTCATTTGTTCAGACTTTGTGTCTGGAACTCCTGAAACCCTTCAGAGTGCTCTCCCTTTTTGTTCCCCAGGTTTTACCTGTCAGATTTTTTCCATGAGTTTTTTCAATTCCAGTAGAGATGTCCACCTGTTTGCTTCTCCAGTGAATGAGTTTTCTTTCAATTCTTGTGTCAGCTTGTCATGAGCTTCATGCTTTGTGTCAATTCATTGCATTCTCCAATCTGTGTCAAAGTTTGTCTTGAAGCTGCAGCGCTGTTACTTTGCTTTGGAGAAAACACTGAAAAAGGGACAAAGTGCATGATTTGGAGATCATAAAACAGAAATTGTGAGTGTAAAAGCCAGTCATAAGCACTTTAGAAAGGTCTGTCTGGTGGCTGTGCTGTGAGCAGCACTTGTATCATCACAAGTGATAGAGGTGCTCATCTATTACCCTGTTAATTGGGAGGGCTGGGATGATCAGTGGCTTTGCTGAGCTCTTTCCCCCAGTGATACCACACTTGTGTGGGAGGTTGTGTCCATGATTTGGCAATTTGATGCTGGTCAGCATAAAGGAGCAAGTCAGCCTTTATTGGATGGCTGAGCACAGAATTCTCTGAACATTTCAATGCTTATAGTGAATAAAGAAGGAATAGTCTCTGCTTGCCATAGAACGAGTACACTCACAGCTACAGAAAGTAATTTGTGGCTGCTGGAGTTATACCCCAACTTTTTTGATACTGTACCTTGTGATTTTGCTGTGTAATGTGTAAAAGTGCAGCTCTTAGCTCTGGTGTGCTTTTTGCAGTGCAGTTGTGAATCCAGGTGGGCAGCATCCATCCTGCCAGCTCCCACTGCTTTCCTGGGGGGCTCAGTTTCTGTTGGGCACACCCAGTCTGACAGGGGAAGAAATTAGCCCCTTGTCTGCTCTAAGTATTCATGGCTCCTCCTGGCTGCTGGTTGTGGGGTTTTTTTGGTTTGTGACAAAGCTTTAGAATATATTCAATTTTCACATCTCCTGGTCCTCCCCGCTCTGTCCAAATTATGCCAAGTACTAAAGAAGAGAAAAAAAAATCACAAATTCTGGAGTTAAACATCTGTGACTTGACCTGCTGGAAGTTGTGCAGTTCTGTCTGCTCCCCACAGAGAAAAGTTCTGGTAGCCGAACTTCAGAAAGGAACAAAATAGTTTTGCTCTTTAAATGCCATTATAAAACCCCAAGATTTCAGTGACTGGGTGGGGTGTCATGCTGGGCACACATTCATCATTGTAAATGTTATGTCTGAAAGGCTTTGAAATGCTTTTCAGAACGTGTGATTTTGGGCACATAAGCAGATCAGTTTTATTATAACCTTCATGTTACACTCAATAGGGTTGGTCAGGTGATGTTTTTCCCTGTTCATTTAAGTGGTTTCTTACAGAGGCCTTTGAGTTGCAGAATAATGTTCTGTGCAACCCTGATAATTACTTTATTATTAACTGGAAGGCCAGGCTCCCTTGTCTACCTCCCCTTTTAGAAGTGAATCATGTTCTGATATTAAAATGACCCTGAGCTGAGGTCTCAAGTTTCCTTTCCAGCTGGACTAATGGGGCTTGTAGGAGGGAAGCCAAACTTCCATGACTGCTAATTATCCTCGGATTGGATTAATAAAGGAAAATTACTTAACTACCCATCCAAAGATGGAGAGTTAGCTGTACCTTTGAAAAGACTTGCCAGCTGCTAACAAGGTAGTTGAACTGGATTTGCCTTTTTTAAGGATACCTTGGATATATCCCCTGGGTACTGTATGCAGAAGGATTCATCCTTCTGTGCACTGCTCGCTGGAAGGGCTCAGCAAAATCTTAGCTGGCAAGTTGGCCACCTCAGTAGATACCTTTGGAGCTAAACCAAGGACAGAGTTTCCATCTGCAAGCCTAACCCGTGACCTGTGGAGGCCATTGGGGGTTTGTAAGTAATTTTTAAGGAGTTTATCTTCAGGAAAGGAAAGTGAGCTGTCTGAACTTCTGTCTTGCAGTTCTTTTCTCTTTGAGTATTACAGTAGGAGTGAATTGCTGTGGGGTTGGAATTGTTTCCAGCCATAAAAGCAAACTGCTCAGACAGTGCTGAAGGAGCACTTTCCATGATGGTGCTCCTGTGAGGGGATTGCATTAAATTATTGAAGCAGGCCAAAGAGTTGTGTCCAACCCCTCAAGTGACTTAGTACCTGCTATTCTTCATATAATCTGGGGAGCCAATGTCCATGTCACTTAGGAAGGCAAGTAAGAACTGTCTTAATATCCTTGGCATCTGACAGATGCTCAGTTTTACCATTAGCATAGCTGAGCTACTTTATAAAACCTTCCCAGCCTGCATCTTCTGTCTGACACTTCCTTGATAGTGTTGTTTATATGAAAAAACCTGCAGCCCTTTTATTTTTAACTCCTGTGTTAATGATGGGGATGCTTAGGGAGAAATTCCCTCTTTGCTTTTTTGCCTTTGCTGTGAAAAAATAATAAATGCTTGTCAGCCTAACAAGATTTAAAGTGCCTCCCCTGCTCTGCAACATTTAATTCCTGAGGTGTCTTTGTAACTGCACTTAGTTGTGCTGAACAGAATTTCTCAAATATTTTCTATCACATCAACTTGTGGTAAGTCTAGTCTGACCTTTTGCACTTATTTTTGGCTCAGGGCATTGGTTTTCAGTCACTGCCTGCTTCCTTTCTCTCCCAACTAGGAGCTGAATGGACCTAGAGGATGCTGGTGGTGCTTTGAGGGGGATATACCTGAACCTCTCACTGCAGCGAGCTAACAAAAGAAAATGAGAATGACTCTTTGAATTCAAAAAGCTTTATTAGAATATCAGCTAGAATACTTAATTATCTTAATTAGAATTCAAAGCTCTGAAGAACGTTCTTAAATATTTAAGTGCTCTCTGCCCTTGTCCATTAAGTCTCTTCCTCTGCAGATCTTTTCTTCCAATTCTTAAGTCAACCCAGCCATGTTTTTGGGGGTTATTGCAATCTCTGAGCAGCCCCTCTCATGCACAGAGAGTTGTCCCCGTGGGATGTTCCCTGCCTGCCCCTCTGATCAGGTTTCAAACCTCTCTGAAGAGTCTTTCGCTGCCAAGTTCCTGCTCTTGGCCCTTTCTGCTGCCAGACCACGCTCTGCTCGTGGGGCTGTGTCCTGTGCCAGCCCAGGAGCCTCCATGCTCTGCTGGCTGAGCCCTGCCCACCCCAATCTGTGTCTCCCTGACCATGGAGCTGAGAAACCACCTGGCACAGAACCACAGCAGAGGCTGGGGCAGCTTTGGGTGGGTCCTGCCTGGTACCTGCCCAGCCTTCCCTGGTCCTTGCTTGCGGCTGGAGAGTTCCTTCTGTCCTGGAGGGAAAAGCCCTCCATGGCAGATCAATCCTCCAAGACTCTAAATAGAGTGCACGAGCCCACTGAGCTCAGCAGAGCTGGGATATTTGTGTGTGAGAGAATTTTCCATAAGCCAAGGGAAAAACCCATCAGCCTGTGCATGTTTGGTGCCTGAGATTAAAAATTTTGGGCAGGTCTTCATAACTGTTATGGATACATTTCATGCAGGGTTGGCACTGTACAAACAGCTCTTCCTGTGTCTGATTTCCATTTTTCTTTTAAATTTCATTTCTTTAATCTTTAATTTCACTCAGTATTTGGGTTTGTTTTTTTCTTTTTGCATGCACAGATGTGGGGTGATGCTTTTATCTCTTCTCAGAAGTACTGAGCTAAGTTGGTTCTCTCTCAGTTTTTCTGTAGAATACCAAATATTTTCCTCTCTTCAATAGAGATGAACCTGTTGCTTTGTAATACATTTATTAATTCACAGTGAAAAACTTTTTTTTGTTATTTTAATGGGAGTCTTTTCTGTAAAAATGTTGTTTAAAAGCATGTATTTGAAATGAGACTTTTACTGTAACTGCTCCAAGAGGACCCTCATAGCCTTGACATCTGAAGTCTTCCAGAAGCAGCTAAGTGGGCTCTGTGTTTGAAGTGGCAGCACAATGCAAAGATGTAGCAGGAGAGAAATTTATTGTATTCATTCTAACAAACTTCAAGAAACTTATTATATCTATGAAAGTTCTTCACATCTTTGGTTCAGAGGTGTCAGATTTAAAGAGCGGTGAAATCAAGGACAAAGATGCCAACAAAGGCTTGTGTAAGATGGAGGACCCAGACCTCTTTATGAAAGTGAGACAACTTCTCCTGGGCTTCTTTCAGAGAAATAACAATAATAACAACAATAAAAAGCCACTCAGCAACATCTCTGAACACAAAGGCTGAACAAGTCTCTGTCCTGTGAGACTGAAAGGATTATTTAATAGGTAATTAAACATAGTCAAGGACAATTGTCATACGAGGTAGAATCTGTGTTTGTGACTTCAGTTGCTGGCTCAGGTCATCACTTGTCCCTAGACAGGCAGGATCAGGCTGTGAGTGCCCATTATATTCAGAGAGAAATTATTGACCTGCCTTGCCTGTGAGTTTGGGGTTGTTTAGCAATATTTGGTGTGGGTTTTATGAGTAACAGAAACTTTCAAGAATGCATCTATTATTTGGCTGTAAAAATGGGAACAAATCAAGGGAATTTAGACATCTTCCTGTTCTCTGCTTCTAGCTGACTCGTCTTAAAACTTGGAGCTGAAGGGCCTAAATATTGTCTAGAAAAATAAATTTCCAGAGTAGAGAGTGGATTTACAAAGGCACTGAGGTCCAAAGAGCATCTGCTGTCTTGTCACTGCAAACCATGGAGAATTTAACTGATGCTATTTGATTGGTGACTGTGCTACACAGCACAGGTCTTTACAGGTTTTTTAATTATTTTTCAATGCCATGTTCAAATACTTTGGCTCAATAAGTATGTTGATACGACACACCAATGAATCTAAGCATTTGTTCCCAAGCAAAGATCAGTTGGATCAAGACCTCTATGGCAGACAAGAATTCATAATGCTTCGGCTTCCAATTCTTTGAAAATCTTGAAATTTGTTGTAATCTTCCTGGTTCCCAGAAGGATTTCTTTGTGTTTAGTTATGTTTGAATCAATTTGCCTGGATTGTAACCCTTCAAAAAAACCCAAACCCCAAAGCCAAAACAACAACAACAAAAACCCCACGCCCAAACCCAGCTTCTTTTGTGAAACTAATTTCTGATCATCTACTGCTATCCTGTCATCTACAGAAATTTTTACATGAGCATCTAGAACATTGATAAAATATTAAATAATATTGAGCCAGGAGTTATTCCCTGGGGAAATCTGCTGGGAAAAACCCCACCAGCTCCTATCTCCCACTGATGTGATTACATGAAGTCGCCTTTTGATATCAGTGTTTATAATTTTAACATTAATGTCCAACAATAAAGCTGTACCTGACACTTGGGATTTCTTTGTTTCAAGTTGGCTTCTTTATTATGCTGAATCCTTGAAGTTTATAAAGTTTTCATTGAATTTTTTACTCTCTATTATTACTTGTCTCTTATTTTCAACACAGCTGAAACTCTGCCATTTCCTGCTCTGCTTTTAATATATATTTATATATATATATATGTTGAAATATTTGTACTTTGTATGTGTTTTTTGCAGATCACAACTTTTTATGTGTCTGGTGGGTTTGGAGATTTTTTGCTGTTAGGTGAAAGACCTTTCTTTTTCCCCCAGAAATTCTGTATTTTAGGTAGTCACGGGCCATGTCCAGCAGTGCTTGCTTGTGATAGATCAGCTTTCCTTTCTCTGCATTATACAGTGATTTTTGTAGAATTATTCACTCTGTTGTCTCACCACATCTGGCTGTGTGCTCAGATATCAGTGTTTTACTGATAACCCTGATTATTCAGAGACCTCAGAGTCTGGGTCAGAATATCTCAGAGGACTGAGCCATAGGGTGGGCACTTGCCCATCAGGAGCTGAATTAAAACCTGATAATGATTTTGAGAGGGAAACAGCATTAAATACATTTCCTGTGCCTTCTTCCCAGGTAGAAGGTGTCTTTTCTGGCTGGTAGAGATATATAAGGATATTATAGATGAGGTATAAGGAGAAATTATCTATTTCTTTACTTATTCCAGGTGTAAATATTTTAAAGACAGTAGCCAGGTGTATGGCTCAGCTAGCATTTATCTGGAAGGAATATTTTGCATAGTAATTATTTACATCCTCCTCCAGAGTTGGGAATCCAGCTGCACTTGCCATTGGAATGCACAGACAGTGTTAACAATACTTGTGCCAGGAAGATTTTCCTACCCTCCTCGTATTGCCAAAGGATTTATTATCCTTTGCAGCCAATTCTTCATGGACTGGTGTTATGAATGTTTGTTGTTTAGAATTTGTCACTGAGGAAAGGCCAATTCCAGACATGGTGCTCTAGATTTGTGATGCCGTACAAAGCCCGAGTCATTTTTCATAATTATTAATATTGCTTTGGTGACAGTCCAAAGGTGAGTTGTATCTGCTCATCTCCAAATGACCCTGTGAAGATGAGCAACGTTTGTAATGATTTTGGTCAGTGGCTTCTTAGCTGCTCTAAGTAATTCCAGAGCCCAGCCAAGGGATTTACATTTCCACAAACAGATCCCACCCACAGAAACTGTCAGAGCATGAGGGATCTGCAGGAACTGGCTGTTCCAGCAGAGTGGCCAGAGTTCCCAGCACAGGAATCAGTACAGCCTGTCTGTGAACTGGGAAGGCACCCTGGGTGGTGACAGATAAAAAAAGGACACAGAGCATTGCCTTTCTTTCAGAACATCTCTCTCCTGCTGGCATTGGGTGATGCATTTTGAAGAGGTTGTGGATTTTTGGTCAGAAGTTTCTCTGAAATAATTTTGTTGAATATATTTCACTGGATGAATTAAAACAAAAGCCCAAAAAAAACCCCAGAAAAATCAAACCAGATACTTGTCTCTTTTTTTATGTGAACTTTTAAAATTTCTTTTGTTCAGTTACTGAAGGCTTTGAATTTGCTTTTTTGGGTGAGGGAGGGGGGCAGGGGACATGGGCACAGACATATGAATGATTTTAATTTTTAACACTAACTTTAAATATTACCAAGCTCAATCAAAGCTTCTCAATGGGGATTGCAGAATTGAAATAGGGTTTTTAGACCTGCAGCTGAGCAGGCTTCACCTTTGCTGCTGGCAACAGCTGTGGTTTGCTCCTGCTCCTAAATGAACCCTGAAAAGTAAATATTTCCATGGGGCAGTCCAAACAAAGGGCTTTTTTGGGAGGGGGAAAGAAATTGTTTAGATGCTCTTTTGGGAAGACTGGGATATAAAACCTTTAGGAACTGATAGCAGCCACCTCTGGAGAACAGACTGTTGGCCTGACTGGAGCTCTGCACACATCACCTGCTCACTGTGGCACTCTGGGGGTTCCTGACAGTGCCATTCCAGAGGTTCCAAAGATTGGAGCAGATGAGGAATCTGTGGCATTTGTGGCATAAGAAGAAGAGCAGGAGTTGCTGCAGGTCTTAGAGTGGGAAACATACCTGGAGTACTTCCAGTATCCCAGGGACATCCTGTACAGATTAATGGGAGGTAGAAGGAATGTGGGTGAGGAACCCCACTGCTTTGGGGGTGACAAAAAATCTAAAGCTTAATTCTACCCCAAACTCCTGGCATTTGCTGTCTTGCAGGAGAAAGTGCTGGGAAGAATATGCTTTAATATTGCCAAAGCAGGGGAAGACACCTGGGCAGTTTCTTCAGGATCCATCCCTGGGGACAAGGACAGTCAGGGCAGCAATGTGAGTCCTCCTGTGCCAGCAGAAGGATGGAGGAGGAAGAAGCCTCTTCTGGCTTTGCACTGGGGAGGAGCAGGAGTGTTTGTAGTGTGTGTGCTTAGGCACACAGCAAACCTGGAGTGGCTCAGTGGAGCCGTGTTGGGAGCCACAAGCTGCTTTGGGAAAACATCTTAGCAAGCACAAGCACTCAGTGCTCTGTCAGGAGCTGGAGGAAAGCTGGAGGACATGCAGCATTCAAACCACCTGCCCTACAAACAGAAGGAGGAATCTTGCACCACATGGGATGGACAGCCCAGGAAAAGGAGAAGCTGTGATTTTCCTGACCCATTTGGGGTTTTATTCAGACCTGTGAGAGGATTTTCCTTTGAAGGCATTCACTCTAATGTTTGTATTTTCTGTCATCTCATGTTTCTGCTTATGATTATTCACAGCAGCTCAAGGGGGACTTCAGCAAGAGCCCTGGGTCTGTGGTCACTTCCCTCAGGAGATGTTCCTGCTCTTGGAGAGGATTTTGTGGTTCTTGGGGAGCTCAGCTCTCTCCTCTAGAGCATCCTACTGGGGGCTCAGGTGCTTTCTGCTCCTGCTTTGCCAGCAGGGATTTGAGAAGATGGGTTTTTTCCCTGGTGAAATAGATTGACTAAGTTTGACATTTAAATTGTCATCCCGAATTAACCTGCCAGTGAGATAACAGGAGGAGGACAGAGCTGCTTTCTCTTCCAGCTATTCCCCCCTTCCTGGATTTTTCCTCCAGAGACTTCAGTTTCCCCTCTGTATCCTTCTCCCTCTCCAACTTTGCATCAAGCCAGACCAAAAGAGCAGCAATTCCTATATGAACATTCAATTAGTCCCATATTTAAATCCTGTCACTGTGACCTAGTGAATTATGCAAGGGGTTGGATACCAGAAATCAATTGAGCTCTAATTCCCAGCTCTGGCACCGGATCTCTCAGCATATTGCTATAGGCAAGTTATTTCAGCACATTTTCTCTCTCCATTTCTTCCCTATAAATTGCACATGTTAACATTAGGTGATGCAGCAGCATCACAGATGTACTGAGATATTTGGGCAGAGGAATTACAGCAGCACATCCTACTCTCACATTGTGTGCCCAGGTCTTTGCATCAGATGTTTATTTAAAAATTCATCCACAGCAAAATATTTGCCAAACACAGGATGTTTCAGGCTTTGTCTAACTTCTATTAAAGATACAAGGTCTGGGGAAAATCTTTTGAATTACCATATGAAAGACAGTTTAGGATGAAGAGGAGGTTATGAGAGAGTAAAATACTCAGTATTTTCTATCCCAAAATGCTAAGTTATCACTTACATGCAGTCCAGCATGATGGCAATTCAGAACCATGGGGGTCCTTATCTCCCATGGCTCATGCAGAAATGACTGCATGTGTTGTTGTCAAGAGCAGACTGAATCCAGTGTGAGAGGCTGCAGCAGCGAGAAGGTTGTCATCACATGCAGGGCCTTAGGATTTTTTTGAAGTTTTTTTCCACCTTGATGAGATGTTTTTAAGAATGGCTTTGTAAAAAGCCAGCTCCAAGCCTACAATGCTCTTTAGTGAAGAATTCGTAATGCAAAGGAAATTTAGGCATGCTAGAGAAAAAGGAAGTATCATAGCAGTTTACAAGCCTTTCATGTTGGTTTCTTAGAAACATTAGGTGAGTACTTTGTCTCCTATTTGCTCTCTCTTGCTCCCAGCCTGGTTCTTCCCATCACACTGCACTCACAAGTTAATCTCTGCTCTTCGTGTTATCCACTAATGGAGGAACACAAGTGACTTGTGGCAGAAACCTAAATGTTATTTATATAAAAAACTACTGGAAAATATCTGCTTGTGATCAGTGTTTCCTGAATGGTTTAAAATGTCATCTGAAACCAAGTTCTGTTCAGCTGTTCCTCAGTGTGGTATTTTCATGGTGCAGCATTTGTGAGGCGTGGGAGAGCCGAAATGTGAACTCGTGGAAGGCAAAGTCTTTAAGCTGCTTGAAGCATCTTGAAAAAAGCACAGGGTAAGGAGGGAAGAATAAATTATGTGGTTTTAACTGTCCTTAATTTCAATTAAAGGTGATAGCAGTGAAATGAGTTTAGCCTGATAACTTCCCTTTAATGAAGCATCCTTGGTGTGGCTTCCAGGGATCCGAGTTCACTGCCCACATTGCTGAAACCTCTTGGTGTCACACAGACCTTGTCTGGAAGCAGCAGTTTATTCATGGCTTCAGCAACTTTTGGCCTCTTCATGCCATCTTAATGCTACCTTGGCAAAGCCAAGCTGTCTCCACATCCTTTCCCTCCAGCCCTTTGTGGAAACTTTCATATGAATGTAAAATCCTTTGCTATGAGGTGATTCATTGGGTAGGATATGTAATGCTCTCATTGGTCTCTGAATGTTTCAGCCAACTGATAAATAATCAGGAACCTTGAATCCTCCTTTCTGTCTGTCTGTCTCCTCAGAGTGCTTTGTTTCACTCGCAGCAATTTATGGTGAGTGCATTAAAGCCAATCACTGTAATGTCACAGACATGAATTACCACAGTACATTCTGTCATTTGGTGGCTTTTTCAAAGCTAGGCAACAGACTTATCCCAGGCCAGGGTGTGTTTGGGCTTCTTCTTCTTGTTGTCATTTTGCTCCTCTGCATTTTTAAGCATCCTAATTAAATAGTGAGGCTGAAAAAAAAAAAAAATCAGTTTTACGCATTCTTCCAAAATCCAAGTGCCATTCCCAATGAGGGATTTTTGGTTTGTTGTTGTGTGGCTGTAGCCCTTTTTTTCTTCCTCAACCTTATAATCTTAAGTCTAAACTTTTCAACCTTGATACCTTTGTTATTGTTTTCTGATTGCCCCGGTGAATGCAATGAATATCTGTGGAGCCAGGTCCTTGAAGAAGAGCTCTGCAAATTGGGATTTTCTCCTGGAAGATCAGTCACAGAGCCTCAGCCTAGGTTGGCCTCCCTTCCTTTTGCCTCCTGGCAGTGCTTGCATGTCAAATGATTGCACTCTTGGACCGTGAACTCCAAGGCCTGTGCTCCCACTGCTGCTTGGCAGGAAGAAGTGATTTTCTGTATGGAATTAAAGAGCCTCCTCTCTTCCTCTGATTTAAAAAATCGTTTTAAAAAGACTTTTCTACCCCACATCTTCTGAAGTTAGCGCTACACCCTGCAAGGCTGGCAGCCTCTGAAAACAATTAGAAAGAGACCCTTGAAGGCAGGATCTGGACAATCTTGCAAGAGACATAATTTTAATCTCATAGAATGTCTTGGCACACTGGGTGAAAACAGGCTTTGTCCCTGGCATGAGAAATGATTAAAGCCAAATTCTGTCTTGCGGTGGTTATGGAACAGGCTAAAGCACAGTGCAGGGCATGGCTAAATTGGTTGTCTTAATCCACAGTCTAATAGACTCTAAAATATCTCTCTGAATGGGGAAAGGAGAGATTTGTTTCTGTTTGGGTGTCATCTGCACGCATGTCCTGACCACCCTGACCTGACTTACAGCCCCAGGAGCCTCTTCTTCCTCCGGCTTGACTTTGGCCCAGTGCCCTCCCTGGCATCTGTGGCTGTCCAGCCCCTGCTCCTGCCTCCCCACACAAACACACACTCTTCACAGCCCACTTGTTTCTCTTGTGCAGCCTCTCCCCTTGCAGGCAGATGGCTTTGGGCTGGACATCCCACCCTTCTGTCTCCCCACGGGATGCTGCTTTCTACTCTGGCTGCACACCTACACACTGCTGCCTCTTTTGGCAACCTTTCAAAAAGCTCTTCAAGGACAAAACCCCCAAAATACAAGAGCTAATCCTAAAAAGGAAAGTCCCCCTTCCTCTCATTTAATCTCATCCTAATACCTCAGAGTGAATACAAACCTTTGTACGGTAATTTTGACCTGTGTTTAATTTCTGCCAAGCCTCGCTGGTTTGAGCTGGCCAGCCCCCAGAGATGGGCTGCTGGAATCCCACCAGCCCTGTGAAGAGCAGGAGGTTTCACACAGGCATCACACTTTGTTTCTGAGGCAGCAGCAAAGCATGTTGCTCCTGGTTTTCATCAGAATCAGTAGCCAAAACTATGGAATTTTTCAAAGCTGAGGAGAGAAAGCCCAGGAGATTATTGGCACAATATGAATTTCCATATTAAAGTGTACAGTGTCAGTTCCTAGGTGCCCAAGCAGAATCAAACACAAGAAATATTCCTGATTAAAACTCCAGACCTCTCTTGTCAGCACTGCAACCCCAACCCCATCACATTAGGTTCCTTCCACACCTGAGAGTTGAGTGATGAAGGATTTGGGCTCCTTTAGATGCGAGGCTCAGGTTTTTATCCACCTTGTCCAACAAAAATGCTTCCCAGACACGCAGAAAACACCTTCATCTGCTGTTCTTCAGCCTCAAGAAGACTCCAACATGCCTTGATTTCAGGTGAGGATGTGCCTTTGTGTTGGCTGTAGATTTGTTTGGAGATCAGTAATGAGTGCATGCAAATCTGGGCACTGAGGGCATTTAGTGTGCTTTATGAAACTATAAATCACTTAAAAAAAGGAACAAGGGAGCTGTTTTCCCAGCAGAGGGCTCGACTGGCCTTTCTGGGGGGTAGTCTGTGCTTGCAGTCTGTCATTCAGCCCAAAGCCCTCTCTGCTGCACAGCTCTCTCTGTAGACATGGAGGTGAAATAAGGAGCAGAGGTATCACCAGCCATTTGATCTGATGCAAACTTATGGCCAAATCTTGCATGTGTGGGTTCTTCTTTTTAGATTATTAGAGCTTTTGTTTGGTTTTCATGGGGGTTTTGTTGTTTGTTGGTTTTTTTTTCCTGGTGTGTGGGTTTTTTGTTTTTTTTTTATGGTTTTGGTTTGGGGTTTTTTTGTTTGTTTTTTTTCAAGCTCACACAGAGATCTTGGTCACTGAGATCTGTAGCAGTAACTACACGGGGACAAACACAATCTGGAGCTTTGCTGTTGTGGCTGTACCAGTTTGATGTGATCTGGTACCCTGATTAACGAGCTGAGGTGTTCAGGGGTCACTTGGCAATCAGTGGGTTAGTTTTCATCATCTTTGTGCCCGACAAGGGTGTGAGTGAGGAGGAGATGTGGCACTGAGATAAGGAGAAGCTTTTAATTCATTTCGTAGGTGACCTAAATTCAGCCCCTGTGGCCATCATGTCAATCCCACAGTCTTGTCTGCTGGATTTCTGATGTAAGTAATGGTGACACGTGTATTTATCGAATGTCCTTCTCTGTGGCTTCAGGAAGGACATCTCAGGGGGAAGAAAAAGTTATTGGAGATTTAATGATACTTGTCATCAGTTCTGTTTTCCATGAACTCTGGTGTATCCTAGCACTGAGAGAGCATCTGACAGCGCGTGCCACAAAAATGTAACGTATTTATGGAAGGTGACTGCGAGGGTGGCTTATGCTGAGGGAGATCAGACATCTCTGCTGCTGCTGCTGCTGAGGCAGCAAATGTGCAGAATTGGTACATGAATTACTGGAAATAATGCAAAATGCAGACGTGGTGCCTGTACAGAAATCTCAATCCTTTGTGCAGGGTCAGGGCTTTTATCAGGACTGCACAATCATGCCATCTTTCTCTCTCTCTCTCTCTCTTTCTCTCTCCAGCTTTATTTTTCCTCCTGTGCTGCAGCAGTTTTGGGAGGGGAGGTGATGTGTCCCATCTCCTGCTCTGAAAGAGGTGTCTGAGCTCTTGGGTCGTGAGAGAAAATCTGTGCAAAGCTTCCTCCCCTGTGCTTCATACCTAAGGAAAAGCTTGAGACTGCTCGGGGAACTTAAGCACAGAAAGACCTAATTTGCAGATCCCAACAGGCATGTACATGACATAGATGCAAACCTGCACAGTCCTGCTGAGATGACAACATTTCTGAGTGCAGCAGCAAAACTCCAGATAGCTGGGTAATTACAATGGCAAAATGATGTGTTTATGGCCCTTTAGGAGCCTCGGGTGAGAAATGTTCTGTGGATTGCACTCCCACATTTGAGTGCCCACGCTCTGTCCAGGTGTCCTGTGGCTCCTCCTGCCGTCAGTGACACTTTGGGCATGGTGTGTGCAGGCTGCTCTAGTTCTGAATTAACTTCTCCAATGTAATCCCAGGTTTCCTGTCTCCTTTCCACAGGTCAGCCCAAGCTCAGCAGTGACTCAGCTGCACACCTGCCCTTGCACACGTGGCTGAACATCTCCTGCTCTGCTTCATCTCCAGTGCAGCTACTTCCTAAAGTTAGAAGCAAATAAAAGTCATGCTTCATGAAAAACAAACCCTTATAATTTAGGTCTCCTGCACCACCTGGTCTTCCATCCTCTCCCCTAACCTCCTCCTGGATAGCATTTCCTGTGCTGATTGTATTAGTGTAGCATGCAGAGAAGTGCAGTCAAAGGCTAATCTTTTTGTGATTGAATATTAGATTCCTCATTTCAAGAGGCTCTTACAAACAGCTTTTTGTCAGAATGAAGGAAGATGGCAAGATGGAAGAGAACTTGAGGGAAAAGTACATGTCTCTTCCCAAGGGTTTTATTCTCTTTTCCTTCATAGCTTTTACATTATGGCAAATAGTATAATTTAGAGCTGTAGTTTCAAAAGAAGATGTTCATTACTGAGGAGGCAGCTTGACCAAATCTTCCTCAGAAGACACTTAATTGACAGTGTTTAGGACTGACAACACACCTGAGATGGATTAATAGCAATTCATCCTTGGAGCAGAAGGAAAGGAGCAGAAGGACAAAACAGAGAAAGAAAAAACCCGGAGCTGCAGGATCTAAAATGGAGTGAACATGCAACTGAAATAATACTGATCCTGTGCTTCCTGAACCATCTTTAGCAGTGTATAAAATTACATATTAAAATCCATTAATTGCTATTTTTTGCAGGATGAAGATTCAGGACAAACACTGCTGCTCCTCAGGCAAAGACAGTCCTTTGCTCCTTATGCAGAAGGTGGGATCTTTCCAAGGGACTGGTCCTCCCAGGACTTTCCATTCCTATCTTAAAGCAACTCTCTGCTCTTTCTTCTTTTAATCACTTTTAATAGTTCTATGAATTGCTCTCCTCTTCCTACTCCCCAAATAAAATATTTGCATGCAGATTAGAAAAGGGTGGTGTCCAGAAGGGACCTGGCAGTTAAAGCAAAATATACTCACGATGCAAGTAAAATATAATATAGCAACACGTAATATCTGTCTCCAACCACCACCCAGTTTGACTTTGACTATGTCTCTCCTTGCATTTCATGAGTCCTCTAAATCTACATGTTTGCTGCTGTTCAGCCTCAACAGTTGTACTTTTTATGTTAGCTAAAAGCAGGAAAAGAGACACTCTGACTCCTGGTTATTTTTATTTATTGTGGGAGGAAGGATTAAAGATAAAGGTTCAGAAGTGCCCTCTCCCAGAAATGTAACTTGGTTTTGCTTGTGCTGCTGTCTAGAAAATAATGTGGGATTTGAGATGTTCATGAGAACACTGAGCCAAACAGTCAGCACAGCAAAGGAGCTCTGCTTTGTCACCTCACAGCTCAATCTCTTGCTGTGAATTTGGCAGGTGAAGGGGGGAGAGACCAAAACACCTTCCTCTGCTGTTTGTGTGCCAATTGTGTTTGTGTTTAACACAGGTTTTAACACTGATACCCAGGAGGAAAGGAGGATCATGTCCAAAGACCCTGAGGAGATGGAGCTGCTTCCCTGCAAGCCTGGCTGAGGAGCCTCCAGGAGAGGTGAGCTCACAGATGTGTCCCTGTGTGCAGCATCCTCTGTGAGCTTGCACTGACCTGACTTTCTGCTCTGTGAGTGTTTTGTGGGGGTGCCCTGATCTCTCCCTGTCAGCTGGAGGCAAGGCAGCTTCTGGATTCACTCCCTGCAGTACAAAAGTCTCAAAACAAAACACTGTGTCACCTAATTGCGAGAGCTGAAATTATTTATGGACCTGGCCTTTGGAGTCAGAGCCTCAAACTTCTTTAATTACCTTTGGGGATCTGTGCACAGGATACCATGGTGATGAGAATAATATTTGGAATTCAAGTCTTGTCTAGTGTGCTTTAGCAGCTGGAATGGGCAAGCAGCTGATTATGACCATAACAGAAATAATGCCAGAAACCTACACGCACAGAGTTTGGAGAGTTGGCTTTTTAATCAGATGCATAAAACTCTGGTTATCTTTCTTAAGTCCTCCTGGAAACAAAATTTGGAAGGAAAGCTCCTGTTCAATATTCAATGTCTTTGTGCAGTGTGAATCTTTACCTATAAAGCTCCTCACCAAAGGAGGAAAGACTAGAATGTAAATTGTTGTCTTGGTACTGCTATCTAGAGCATTAATATACATCCACTAAAATATATAATAAACATCCACTAAAAACCAAAAACTGATCATGCAAATTATTTCCATTACAAGTCCATACCAACATTGCTGAAATTAGCCTGAATCCATCATTGTTTGATTCAAACTTTATAAAAATCTCTGGGGACAACTTAAATGTTTAAGGTGATTTGTTTCTCCAGGGAAGCCATCCAGACTCATTGGCAGACCATGGCAATTGTCAGAACTGATGATATCTGGAGGCACTTGCTGTTTTCCACCTCACCTCTAAGGATCCACTGAGGCACAGCTACACAGGACTCTCCACAGGATGATGTAAGGCTTGGAACCACCACAGCCCTCACCCAGCCAGATCACAGCACAAATCTATCAGCCTCAGCCACATGGGATTCATCTGAGCAAACAAACTGGTTGTCTAGTCTTGCTTTGGCACCACAGGGAAATTGGCACATTCAAGGCATGATTCATCTTGCCCTAAAGCTGATATCTAAAATAAGTCAGCTGAGCATGCTGTAAAAGTGCCTGTTTCCCTTCATGGCTACAAAGGATGGGAGGCTCAGTGAGGCACAGATGTCTCCAGTGTGGATGTTTTGAATTAGGAAAGATGAATCTTGTCAATGCTGTATTTTTTAAAAATGCCTTGTGTGATGGATGCTCAGGTCTCAAATTGGAAGTACAAGTTCAATTATAAAGTACAGTGTCCTCAAGGGCCCTCGAAGAAATGCATTTTCTCTGAGTTCAACCCTGACCCAAAGCCCTGATGTATCTCTTCCCAGTATTTAGTGACTCTAACTTGACAGGCACTTCCCTGTTTAGTCCTCTCCATCACTTTCATTTAGCAACTGAATTCAAAGATTTAATGGATATTTTTAGAGTTTACTCACATAACTTTAAAATTGTTTGGACCTGGTAGTGTAGACATTTCACCTTTCTTCCACAAAGAGCTCTAGGACTTGTAACAATGAAAATATGACTTTGCCCCAAATGGCTATTTTCTTCATTTTTTTTTTCCCTTTCTCTTGTGTCATCCATAACATTTTGATTGTGCCACAGATCAGAGGAGAAGTTTTTTTTGAGCAGTTGGAACATCTTGAGCTTTGATTTCTAATCAATTTGTACTAACAGCTATGGAAAACAGTATAACAAGCCAGGCCTTTTCTGTCTCTATTTCTTACATTTGGAAAAATAAATCTGAGCAGCGACGTGAGTCTTGTATAATTACTCTTCCATTTGTATTTCTGGACTTGTCAATCTGGCACCATAGAGCAGGATTAAAAGCTTTCTCCTTCTCTCTCAATCAAAGATTTCATTTGCTTCCGTGTTTCCCAGTAAATATAATCAGTTCAGCAGGAGATGGTTTTGTTCTCTGCAGTGATGTCTTCCTAGCCGAGGGAGTTCTTATTAGGAGCCTGGATGTGAAGTCGAGTGACAGGAGCCCCCCACACTGAGTGCCATTGCAGAGTGACCAGGGCTGGAGCCCCTGTGGGCACCTGCAAATGTGTCTCCCCAGCAGGAAGCCCACAGATCTCTACTCCTCCATTTCTGGCTGGGCTTTAGGGGCTCCAAACGAGAGTTGGAGTCAGACTCAACCACCTTCCAGGTGGGAGCAGGTGCTGCCATAAATCAGTTGCCAAAAACAGACTGTGCAGATTAACCTTAACCCCTGTTTAGTCCCAAACATGGGGTCTCTGGGAAACTCCTCTAACCAGACACGGTCCAGCCAGGGACACAGAGAGTTCTGCTCTTTTGCCCTGGAATTGGCCCCAGTTTGGTGGAAGGGAAGATGCTGGATCACGGTGAGGCTTGGCTGTGGGATGGAGGGGCTTGGACTGAGGGCCAACAGTGTGGATTGCAAATTATTTAACTTACTGTAGAGGACAGAAAGAAAGGAATTTTTGATTAGTGAAGAATTGTATGGTGGGCATTTAGATATCTCTAACTTTAGACAGCAGCAGAACAGACATTTTAAATATCGCTGTCTGTGCATTTAAGCACCTGAATTCCACTGGCACCTCACTTAATTTGTCTTTGTCCTTTTGTTCACCCTGACTTGCAGGCTCTGTGCCTTGATTTCCAACACATAAACACAACACAAAATACAATAAAAAGAAATTGGAAACACTTTGGTTAAGCCCTGATGACAGCTGGTATGTAAATGCAAAGACTTCAGACTGTCTCTCAGTACAGAACAACTAGCACTTAGTTGTTTATAACTTTTGCATGGTCAGACCCATGGATACACCAGTGCTTCAGAGCTTTCACTGATTGCTTCATTTCTCAGCATCTGAATTTGAGAGCAATGTCTAGTTTCATGCAGTGTAAGTCCTTTGCCAACCCTTCATTAAGCAAAAAGCAAACCTACCCCTAAGCCCCACGGATTTTTTTCCCCCCTATATCTTTTCCAACAACTTTAATCCCTTTATGAGGACAAAATTGTGTATTTTTTACTTACTAACTTTGCAAAAGACAACATATGAGTTGATATTTCTATTCTTTCCTGTTGTCACCACTAATAAATATTCTGTGGTGGGGCCTGAGCTGTCACTTGTGATGAAGAGACAGGGTGGCACAGAAATACTTGATCCTCTGTGGCTGTGCTGACAGCTGGTGTGGACTGGCACGGCTCCAGTGGAGATCTGGCCCCTGGTCCTGGATTCATACAGGGAATCCATCTGCAAAGGCAGGAGCCATTTTACAGACTGCACTCTCCCTTCAGCCTGACAGGTTTTAATAACTCATATCAAGGTGCCGTTGCACTGTAAAAGGTACTGTAGAAACTCATAATTAAGAGCAACCTTTCTTCATAAAGCTCTTAATTTAAGCAAAGAACAAATGGACATCAGAGGATGAAGGGCAAAAGCAGCCTGGTTTTCCAGGCAGGGGAGGTTTCCAGCGTGGTGCTGCTGGTACCCGGAGGAGAATGGTCGAAGCGAGGAGCTCGGGAGAGTTTCTCACCTGAAAAGTGAGGAGAGGCTGCTGGGCAGGAGCATCCCATCCTGGGCAGTGAGGAGAGGCTGCAGCCAGCATCCCATCATGGGCAGTGAAGAGAGGCTACAGCCAGCATCCCATCCTGGGCAGTGAGGA
>VZTB01008702.1:494960-539590 GCA_013397245.1 Thryothorus ludovicianus | reverse complement strand
AGCTCTGTGCCCCAGGAACCCAGCACTGTCCCTGGAGCCCAGCACTGTCCCTGGAGCCCAGCTCTGTGTCCCTGGAGCCCAGCACTGTCCCTGGAGCCCAGCACTGTCCCTGCAGCC
The DNA here is from genome assembly GCA_013397245.1 of Thryothorus ludovicianus. Classification (NCBI taxonomy): domain Eukaryota; kingdom Metazoa; phylum Chordata; class Aves; order Passeriformes; family Certhiidae; genus Thryothorus; species Thryothorus ludovicianus. The sequence continues at coordinate 539,473 of VZTB01008702.1, read as the reverse complement.
CAGCTCTGTCCCTGGAGCCCAGCTCTGTCCCTGGAGCCCAGCTCTGTGTCCCTGGAGCCCAGCACTGTCCCTGCAGCCCAGCTCTGTGCCCGCTGCTCAGGCCGGGCTCTCGGCCGAGCTCTGTCCCCGGCCAAGCCGAGCCCCGGAGCGCCGACAGCGCTTGTGGGGCTCGCAGAGATCGGGGCTGTGCCGGGAGCGCTTTCCACAGAGCAATTATCGGGAGGAGAGGCACCGAGCAAACATTCCGATCCCGGAGGTGCCAATCTGCTTCGCCGTTCCACGATCGTGCTCTGGAGGCGGCAGCGGGGCTGCTGCACTGAAGGGTCTGTTCAGTTGGCATTTCTGCTATAAACCTAATTTTTGAAAGGGGTTATGATTCGGCCATTTTAAATTAACGAGGGGATTAAAGTTGGCACACGGGCACTGAAGGGCTGTTTGTTGCTGGTTTAATTTATATTTTTTTAATCCAGTCTGTTAGGCCCATCTCAAATAATATTGTTTGTTTCCACTTGCCGGGATTGACGTTCAAGACCTTTAAAGATCTCTATGCATGTGTGTGTGTGCTTATATCTGTGTGTAAGAGAAGAGTTTTATCAAGGTGAAGAACCACATCAGAGTAGGTGAGCAGGTTGCTGAGAGATCCCACATTCCCAAAGCTACCATAACTCATAGCAGCTATGGGCTGAAACGGGGAATGCAGAAGCTGTTGCAAATTTTTTGCTGAATTTTGCAGAATGTTGTCCACTTGGGACATGCAAAAACTTTTTGCCAAACTTAGGCATCATTTTTATGCACTATACTTTGATAAATAGATATTAGTATTGCACAGCTTCAAAAAGAATCAGGCAGGTGCTGGTAAGTCACTATTAGAATACATAAAACCATGTAAATACAATGATACTGTAAGAGATGTAAATAGATGATATTATTCTGAATTGCAAGTTATATGGCCATAAACCTCTCAACATCAGAAAAGTTTATTCCTGTTCTGTGTTATCCCAGCCACTGGAAAGTTTTCCCCTCATATTTAAACTGAATCTCCCTCGTAACTTAATTCTGTTAATTGTCCTTCATGTTCTGGTCCTGGAAAACAGACTGTCCCTTGGCTTTTCCAGCACACTTTTCAGTGTGGCCAAAAGGCTTCTTGGCAGTTCTTGCTTCTTTGGGGTTTTCAGCTTTCCCAACACAGCCTCTGAAAATTTGTCCATCCTTTTAAAAAGCTGTGTCTCACCTATTTCTAGCTGGCCCAGCCTTCCCGGGAGTGGTGAAGATTTTGGGTGAAGTTTCAGCAGAATCCTTGCTGCTGTCCCTTGGAGCTCAGCAATATTGCACCTCCCAGTCCCTCTGCACTTTCACAGATATTTCCTCAGGCATCATCCACAGATGAGCACGATACATGGAGTGTGCTCCTTGTCAGGAGGAATGGCAGGATCTCTGCTTTTGTACAGGTGCCTCATACAAACACCCAGTGGGAAGGCTCTGCATTTGAACTCTTGAGCTGGTGACTGGTGCCTCCTTCGCTGCTCACAAGACCAGAGCTCTGTGGTGAGCAGAGTGATAAGAGTGAAGTGTAAATCCCTCAGGCTCTTCACTGCTCTAGCAAAAACCCTGCTGGCCAACTTGCACAGCTGACAGATCCTGTTCTTCACAACACAAGACACCCTTTGCTCTCACTAAAAGTCACATCCCAGATCAGCAAGTCTGCAGGTTTGGCCCAGCTTTGGCCACAGTCTCTGGGCAGCTCCAGGCGTTGCTGAGCTGCTTTGGTAATCACCATGAACTGCTTCCCTCTGTCTGTGATGCCTGTCAGTTTGTTGGGCCACCCCAGCTGATGTTCATCTTCATCCTGCAGCTGCTCTCCCATCTTTGTAGGTAGACAACATGGAAATTCTCCATACAAAGCAGATGGGTTACAAAGGATGGGTTGTCCTTTTACTTCTAGAAATCAGAGTGGGTTTCAGCCTGAAGTGACACCTACATTAGGTTTCTCTGTATATGCTGATGTCTTCAGCTCCCATTATTTTCAGTGGAGATGAAGCTGATCTAAAGAGTGGCAGAGTCAGGGCAGAGCAGACAGTCAGGACTTCATTTGTTTGACCCAATGCAGGAGTCAGTCCAGAAAAGAAGTCTTGCTTAGGTCTCATGTCATACCTGCCAGCCCCAAGCCCTAATCTGAACTTTCAGTGGAACTGACTTGCCTTGTGGGCTCTGCTGGGAACCCAGGCACCAAAATCCCACAGTGTTGTTTAAATCTGGTGCCTCAGAGCTGAGGTCTGGCATTGGCACCCCACCTCATCTGTTTTTCAAATTAAACACTCCAAATGGATGGGATTTGGAGGATGCTTTGATTAAATCTGCAGGGAACATATTTTAGGTGCAAAATAGATGCTACAGAGATTTCCAGTGATTTTTATAACCCTGCTTGTTGGGTTTCTGGGTTGCAGAAGTGGCTCTCAAGATATTAAAAATCCTTTTTTCCCCAGCCTCGAGCCCAAAGAAGTCAAGAGTCTTTGGCTCTGGTTTTCAAGGTTGTTTATTTTTCCTTATCTATTACATTTTTTCTCTGACCTGCTGAGCTTTGTTTGGCAGGTCAGTTTGTGGCACACTCCCCGCCCATGGGGAGGTGTTTTTTATACTAAAAACTACATGTACTTTATTTACAATAATTTTCCAATATCTGTCACCCGAGTTAGACAGTCTCTACTCTAAACCAATCAAACAGTGCCACTGTCACAGCAGAAAATGGAGCAAGAGAAGAAGAAGAAGGAAGAAGCCCAAAAACCATGAGGATCCTCCATCTTGTCTTCACTTACATACCATTCTAACAAACCCAACATCTACTTTTTCACCCTGTGACAAATTAACTATTATTCTATTCCAACTCTTGTGACTTGTAATTATTCACACAAAGTTGGTAATTGTTTCCATGGACTAAAATCAAAGCCACAGGTGTCTTTGACTCCGTGCCAAGGTCTCTGAGCCTTGGGTCTAGAGTCCTCCAGGGCAGTCAGAGAAATGTCCTGGGTTCCAACACCTGCTCTGCCTCTCCCTTGATGTACAACTAGGTGTGTTTCTAGACTCAGTTTTTGGACAGAAGAACAAGTCAAAAGCCATAGAAGTTGAAGAAATCCATGTGCTTTGCTCAATCCCCTGCACCATCCATGGCCACACTTGGGGGCAATGCTGAGGGCTCAGTTTAACTGATCATTCCCAAAGTGAGAAGAGGTTTCTGTGTGAGCAGTGACCTCCCCTCAGTATTACTTTTGGCAAGACACACTCTCCCTGGGCTGATTTCACTCCATTCAGAGGTGACACAACACCCAGAAGTCCAGAGCACCGCTCAGGAAATGTTGCTGCGCTCTGCTCTCTGGATGGGAAAGTTCCTTGTGAAGTTTTGGTTCCTCTCTCCTGGTGGCATCTGGGTGGGAGGCGAAGGACAAGAGGAGGGTGTTCCTTTCCCATGAGGGCTATTTCTGATTTGGGGATTGGAGGAAGGGTATTTTTGCAGGAAGTGTGGCAGTTTGCATGGCCTGGGGGTTGTTTGTCTCCCGTGAACGCTCTGCCCCCGAGCGATGAGGCCGTGGTCTGAAGGGGAGCAGCAATCACTGCTCCCCACTGTGATGGGTTTGTCACCCAGGGCAGTGCTGCTCCTGGGGGGTGTGTGTGTGTCAGTTGAAATTTGTCTGCAATTTCCTTGACGGGAGTGTTGAGTGACACGCATTCCCTCGGGAGATATTTCCGTGTTTTTATTATTCTTCAGGCTTCTGTGACATTTCCCAAGTCCGGTTGTTGGAGCCTCAGGTTTGATCATCTGCTCAAGGTGCCAGCAGGGATAATTTGGCCCTTCAGCAGCGATTATGTTGGCTTCTGCAGCTCGTGGTGTGCACACTTTGGGAGTGGGTTTCTCATGTAAAACCTCAAAACCTGCAGTGGAAACCTCTGTCACTGGGTGCTCAGTGGTACGAGGTCCAGCTTAATTTTTCACTCCTGTGAATTCCTACAATGGCTTGAAATTGAAGATTAAAGAAAAGAAAAGGGAAACTCCTTTTGTTTTCTTTTTAGTCAGAGGTACATACAGGACTGAAATTTTCAAGCTTTCAATGACACATGAAGAACAAATACAATTCCAGGAATGCTGGCCAGCGGGAAAAGCACCTCTCTGAGTTTCTGGGTAAAATCATGACAGTTGACAGCACCAATACACAAAGAAAAGCTACATAAAACAAAGTGTTCTTCTGAGTGTGTTTTCACTGCTTGCACATCTCTGACCTGAATATTGACATTAGATCAATTAATTAATATTGATTTTAAAATAATTTATTGATTTGACTAATTAATTAATATTGATTTTAAAAATCTGGTTGGCTGTGGAAGTTTACTTGTCCCTGGACTTCAGGCATTTCTGATGATCCTGGTTGAGAGTGAAGGGTTGTTGATGGATAGATCATGGAGTTGTTCCATCTTTATCACAGTGAAAGGAGAGAAAGTCATGGTTTAACCCCAGCTGGCAGCTGAGTACCTCAGAGCTGCTCATGCACTCCTACCCCATGCCCCAATGGGGTAGAAAATTGAAAAAAAAGTAAAACTCACTGGTTGCAATAAGAAGAATTTAATAATTGAAACAAAGTAAAATAATAATAATAATGTTTATAATAACAATGATAATAATAGTAATGGAAAGGAGAGAGAGGAATAAAATAATAAAAAAGAAAAGTGATGTAAAACACAATTGCTCACCACTCTCTGGCTGATGTCCAGCCTGTCCCCACCCAGTGATCAGACCCCCTGGCCAACTCTCCCCCAGTTTATGTACTGACCATGGTGTCCTGTGGTATGGAATGTCCCTTTGGCCAGCCTGGGTCAGCTGTCCTGCACCTCCTCACTGCCAGAGCCTGGGAAACTGATAGATGAACTCTAGCAACAACTGAAATGTCAGTGTGTTACCAACATTATTCTCATCCTGAATCCCAAACACATCACTGTACCAGCCATGAGGAAGAATAAGAACTCTCCCTGCTGAAACCAAGAGAGGACACTTATTTTTTGTTGGTTTGTTTTTGAGATTTTTTTTCAGCCTGAAAGTGCATCTGCTCCGATGGTTTGATTTTCAGGTTGCCCTGGGCCTTCTGTGCTGTGCCCACAGGTGCAGGTTAATTTGTGTAAATTGTAACTCTGTAAATTGTTCACTCCCCACCTTGTTCTCCCCCACACACAGCTCTGAGAGTAGTTTGCTCCGGGAACCTTTCCTCACCTCTTTTGACTCCACCAAGATTGGTCCTCTCTGTCCTTGCATCTCTCTTAAATGATCCTTGAGGTAGATTTCAAATATTTCAGTATATTGGAGTGGGATTGAGTTAATTTCTTTCTACTTCTGGCCAGAGGAAGAAAGACTGATACAGGTACCTGGGGTGTGCCACCAACCACTATGGAAAAAGATAAAACCTATCTTATCTATTATTGTTGCTTTTGTTATTGATATTATTATTATACTGAGAACCCACTGAGGTCCTCTTATTATGTTGTTAAAGTCAATGTTTTCCCTGTGCACTGCAGTCTCCAACTTGGGAAAAAGACAGAATTTTTGATAAAGTTATGCTGATAATGCTGCTAATTAGTTTCTCATCTTTAAAAAATATGACTGCAGGCAATTGGAGCAATCTCTTTGTTGCAGGACATTGTAGGCTGAAATGTCTGGATGCTTGATATCCTCTGCAGGGCTCTCACAACATGCTAATTTGTCCTTGCAGCAGAGTTCATTTTTATAAGTCTTTGCCACTCTATTTTACAAATTCATTGTGTCAAAATAGGATCAGTCATATGTGCACAAGGTGCAGGCCTCCACCAACACATACAGAGATGTGTGTGTGCACATTCACCCATAAATATGTCAAAAAAATTAATCCATAGATGTGTGTATGCATATATTTCTGTACACACGATGATATATTTATATTATTTCACATTATTTATTGAAATAAAATGTTTAATGAAATTAAATGTTAATTTTTTATAATTATCTATAATATGTGCATACACATGAAATTTGACATCTATTTTGGAACTCAGCATGTAAATGGCTAATTTAACTCATAGGGCTCAGCTCTTCTAGGGAACATTTCATTCTCATTTCACTTAAAATATATAGTTTACAGCCTCCATTCAACACACACAGATTGCAAGCTGAAGTTGTATGCTTGCCTATGCATTTCCTAGCACTTCCATCTGAACACTCATTATCATTTACTTTCAATAACTATCATCTGTCATTTTTAAAAGTTGCATAATAATGTGGTTGGTTCATATGAAAAGTGATGTTTGCTCTAAATTTGGCTATGATTTTGACATTGCTGTTAGGTTTTTTGTAAGCTTGACACCCACAAGCTGAAAAGACAGGTGGTAAGTTTATTTTTTTAAACTTCCCTTTCAACACCTCCCCCCACAATTAAAAAAACAAAAAGTCACATAGAACATTTCTGACACATTGCTGGAATTTCTATATTTCTTTCCAGGAGAATTTCACTGAGAAATGAGAAAGGCTGAGTTTTTTTACCTCTTTGGATTAAAAAAATGGTACTTTTCAGTTGCCAAGGATTCAAACTATTCCAATGAAAATCATCAGCTGAAAGTCTGTTTCTTCCCTGGTCCTGATGTGTGTCCTGGCTCTTCCTTTGTGCTGAGCCTGTGCATCATTATACAAAATCAGATTTTTCCCTCTCTCCTTCTCCAGATGCTGGAGCAAAGTAACAGAAGGGGCTCATGGTGTTGCGTCTTGACACAGCTGAGAAATGGGAATATCTTGTTCTGAGCAGCACCTTGTGTCTCCCAGAGCTGCCAGGAGCTACAAGCTAAATGTTCCAAACACAGAGTCTTGTGGCAAATGTCCCAAACATGCAGTTCTGTTCTGCCAAAAAAAAAAAAAAAGTCTCTTGAAATTGCTGATCTGTGTTGTTTTCTTCTCCATCTTTTTGAATTTTGAAAATAGTACATGGAAAATAAGTAGTTTGCAGTGATTGAAAATCTGGGTTGGTTTAGAGAATTTTCAAGAACACACTTTGGAAAAGGAGCAATGACATCTTTCATTAAGAACAACCCCAACAGGGGTTTTGAAAACTTTTTTAAAATTCAGTTTGTTTCAATTTTTCTTTCTCTATTCTGCCTTTGCCTTGGTTACTCTCCTGAAGAGCCAGCTGTGGCAGAAGGAAAAGTTATGCATATCTTTTCCTTCTTATTTTCCAAGAAACTTACAAGCTGGTTGTGAACCCTACTGAAAACAATTCTGTTTTCAGTGAAGGGGCCAAAGCAAACAACAATCCTAAAGGATGTTCTTTCCAGGGCTGTCCTGGCCAAGAACAAACAAGCTTCCCTAATTAGTTCAGCCCCTGCTTAAAAGTCGTTTGAGATCACATGGGAGCTTTTTTTACAATTCTGATGGTTTTGCTTCTATTTGGAGTCTTCAAATTTTGTATGATAGCTAAAAATCAGTAAATCTTGGAGAAAGAAACATTAAACCCTTGTGAGATTTGGGGGAGCTCTTTTACTTCTTTATTTTTTTATTATTTTTCTCTTCTGATTCCAAACTCTTTACTGGATTCTACTCAAAGCTGTGATTTCTTTGCCCCTTTCAGGGTGAAAACTGTTCCCTTCTCCAAGCTCATGTTCGTGTGGTGGGAAAGGTGTGAAGATGTGTGGGCAGGAATTTGGGGCCAGAGGGGGTTAATTTCTGGGGGGCCAGTGTGAGTTCAGCAAAGGTTGGCTGTGACCTGAAGCAGTTGCCAGCCCTTCTGTCGCAGATGTACAGAGAGCTGCTTGTGACATTTTTCAGCTGTCAGGGAATATGTTATCCCAAATACCACAGGTAATTGCTTTTAGCTTTTGTTGCTTCTTTTTGCCAGCAGTTTTCTGTTGTAACGGGTTCTGTTGTAAGGAGGTTCTGCTGCTGTACCCACATTGCCCTGGACCCAAGATGAGCTGTGAGGGTCATGCATTTTGCTTTTTCCCAGAGCCTGGGACTCCCTGGACACGTGGGATGTGTGCCTTTTCCAGGGGCACATCTGCACATCTTGTTGGTGATGTCCCAGTTGCACAGCAGTGAAAAACATGGGAGCATGTGGAGTTTTAGGAGCACTGGGCTGCCTTTGGATGAGATGGGGCATGAATATTTGAATGCAGGGCAAGCTGGAGAGGCTGTGAGTGGATGGTGATGGGAAGGATGACTTTAGGGAGGGCTGGGTTAGATAATAAACAGTGAGGCTGCCAGTAGCAGAGACAAAAGGGGTTTTTGGATGAAAAGGCAATTATTTAATCAAAGGGGAAGTGGAGAGGAATAAATACCAGGAGAATGACAGATTGATGCTCTGGAGTTGCCTCCCTCTGACCAGCTGGACCCTGACTGCCTGCCCTACCTGTCAGCTACTGTCTCACACTGGCTGCCCTGCTGCCAGAAGCTCCTTTGCTCCTGCCTTTATTTCACCCAGTGGATTCTTGTCTTTAGATTGACTGTCTGGTTGTCTGTTCTTCAGATCACCTTCTCCATCAGTTCCCACCCTCCAGCTTGTCATCACATTTGTTATTTTCAGCCCCCACCGCCCCTGCTGCTTTTCTCCTGAGATATTTCACTGGGCCTGGTTCACCCTGAATTGCCAAATCCTGACTCAGCTTTCACCAGACAGCCATGTTTTATGTCTTTATGGGCTAACCATGTCCCATCCTTACATCCACTATGGCTGAGTGGGTGGGCAGGCACTGAAGATCACCCTGGATCCTAACAGAAATGGAAGGCTGGTTTGTGTTGAAACTCATCCCAGCTGTTCATCTTGGCCTTTCATTTTTACACTGATACAGCCTCAAGGACAAACCAACATCTCCTGGCCTCCATCAGTTGGGATGGCCTCTCCCCTGAGATCCTTAAGAGCCAGTCTTTGTACCTTAAGGCCAACTTGATAAAAAAGCCTTAGACAACTAAATCTGTAATTAGACTTTAACTTAGCTCTCCTCTTCCCTGCTCTCCCAGTCTTGCTGAACTGGGGGCTGAGCCCACCTCTCTTCCAGCAGAAAGGAAATGGGCAATGCCACAGTGAGGAAAAGTCTACTGCAAATAATGAAAAACCTCTTCTAACAATCATTTAATTTTTTTCCTGGCATGAACCCACCACCTTGGGCTCACAGTGAGCCCTGTACCCTGTGCCTTCTGTCTTGCTCACCATGGCCCTTGGGGAGCCTTGTGGGGCTGATTCCTGTGCCAGGCTGGATGCTCCAGCGTGCCTGCACAACTTCTTGGGCTCAGCTGGAGAGGGAGATGGCAATGTTATTTTTGCCTTGTGTTGAGGAGTCTCTTCCACCTCTGACTAGTTCCCTTCTGCGTTTTGTACATCAGGCTTCATCAGAGGATAAAATTCGATGCCTCCCAGCACGTCTCCCACACATGTACTCTACAGCTGAGAACTTCATCACTGGGTGAGATGGCAGAGAGCCTGGAAAGGGCAGAGCATCCCTTCCCAGTGATGGGGGCCGCCCTGGGCAGCCCACAGCCACCAGCAGCAGCTTGGGGTCTTGTGTTCAAGGGAGGGCATGTCCTCCAAACAACCACTGCTTGTTGGTTATGCAGAGCAGGTAATTTGTGCATACCTATTAACAGCTAGAGGAAGGGCAGGAGATGCTTTTATCACTGAAGAGTGATGTGCTGTTTCTCCAGAGGGTTCCCTTGTGCAACACACAGAGGCTCAGGGTTGGCTCACCTCTTTGTGAGCCTAGAGCAGGATGTTCAAAGATCCAGGAAATCCTGGCTGAAGGGCTCAAGTTGTGATGTTTGGTTATGTTCAGAGGGAATTTAACATATTTAAACTGATCCTGCCATGCAGTTTTTCACAGATAAGAGGTCACTTCCCTGGGCAATGAGTGTGTGGGGTGGTTGGGTATTGCCTGGGTCACTAAAGGGGTTTTGCTTTCAGGCAGCAGGAGCTCTGCTGTGCAGGTTGAAGGCTGCCTAGCAAATGATGTCTTTAATCTGTGCCACGTTAACCATGGCCCTGGGGCTTTGCTTTGTCAGGGCATGAATGGGATGATATCAGGGCAGCCCACAGAGCCATGCACTCAGTGGAGCTGGCTCTGTCTGCAAGGCTGAGGGAGAAACAAGTCCTGATCTCAGATTTGCTTAATGGCTTTTACTCCTCTGAAGAAAATCAGCTTTATTTGCCAGGAAACTCACCTGATCTACCTTCCAGGTGAAAGAATGAATGCCAAACACATTAAATACAAATCATTTGCTCATTCCTGGAAGCTCTCAGAGCCAGGTTGGATGAGGCTTTGAGCAACTTGTTCTAGTGGAGGGTGTCCCTGCCCAGGGGGTTGAAACTGGATGATTTTTAAGGTCCCTTCCAACCCAAACCATCCTGTGATTCTGTTTTCATTCTAAGCCTGAGCCAGTCATAATTATACAAATGAATGAAACATCAGGAATTAAAGCCCAGCCTTCATGCATGGCCAGTCAAGGTACCAGCTGAGAGTTTTTTTTTCCTTTGCAGCTTAAAGCAAGGAAAAAACATCAGGAGGGGAGATTCCATAAAAGAGTGGGAATTGTGAGACCCAGACTAGCTGGTTGGTCTTTGCCATCTCTTTCCACTCTTTAACTCATCTCTTTGGGCTCCAGGTTCTTTACATGGAATATCTCTTCCATGCATCTGCAGAGTCTTGGGGCTCATCTCTGGGCTGTTGATGTTATGAGCAGTATTTTCATTGCACTGAAAATACTGAGTCCAAGAGCATTTTCAGAAATGGGTAGAATCTAAAACCAAATTACATTTCCCAATGTTTAATTTGAACTTGGTGAAAAGATTTTGTTTTGAACTGTTCCTAACTGAAAGAGGTCGGTCTTTTAAAAATATCTATCTTTTATTTTATTTTAAAATTTCATCTAAAAATAATTTTCAGGCTAGGAAACCTGCTTCTATTGAATGTCACTTTCCATTTCTGTTGCACTGTGACCCTGACACAGCCATCTCCAAGCTGCTTTTCTCTGTGGCTGCAGATGGCTGAGTGGCAGATGTGTTCACATCTGACAAGTGGCTGGATTTTAGTAGTGGAGTGAGACATCCCCAGTAGCCATTAAAGTCAATGTTCATCACCAGTTACTTTATTATAGTGGCTTAGAGAGTACAATTTTCATTTCTTGAAGAAGAAACTGCTGTAATCCTGTGTCATTTGAGAGTGTGCTGGAGCTTCCATTAATCACTGTAAGCTGCTGAGAGATAATAAGCAAGAAAGTGCTTGAAAGAGCAAAATGATCTAAACATTGCTAACTTCAACAAGAAAAACTCAAAATCACTGTAAAAATCAACTTCAGAATTGAAAGTTGTAATTATTTTATACTACTGGTAACTGGGACCTTATGGATGGAAAAGAAGAGCAGATTCAACCTCTGACGACTCACTAAAATTGCTTAATTTCTTTCTTAGCTCAAGCCAATGTCACCCAAAATGTACCATCAAAAATATGTCAAAAGTAACATTCTGGTCAAAAGTGACCAAACCCAAATCCAAAATTCACAGTTGAATTCACACTTCAGCTCTGGGCAGCAATACTCTAGAACACCATGGTGATGGGACTTAGTAGATCCCTCCTGATGCTCAGTTCTTGTCTGGAAAAGACCTTTAAGAAGTTTCACTTCCATATTGAAAAGAAGAGATGGGAGTTGAAATCTGAGTTTGCCTAAATTGCCTGAGAATCTTTTCTTGGTCTTCCTTCTCCTTGAGGATGTGGTTTCTAGTTCCAGAACAGCAACAGAGGGTAAGAAAAAAAGATCAGCAATGGGGGAACAGGAAACAGCACTACAGAAACTGTACCTTGTATAACACCTGTAAAGAGACCCTTTATGCTGCAAGCCCCTGGCAGAGGGATGTGCCATGCCTGTTGTTTATCTACTTGACCAGGACGTTGACTTTTTTACTGCAGGAGTCATTTTCAGATTGTTCCTAAGAAACTGAGAGATTGTGGGCAGCAGCAGAACTCCTGATCTGAGGGTCTTTTTCCAGAAGAAAACTGAGGATAATATCTGGAGGCTCTCCATTCAAGACCCTGTGGCCAATATTTGTGATCCAGTTGTCAGTATTTGCAAAATCCCAATGGAGGAATTTGGGCAATGTTTTTTTTTTTTTTTTGTTTGATTGTTTTTTAAATTTCATTGCTTCTTGCTTGTGGGCTGAGCCTCGTTTAAATATGTTTGTTATTTGGGAGAATTTGCAAAATGGGCTTGTGCAAACCCCCCTCACCCCCCTTGGATTCAGCTCCCTGAGCTCCCTGTGCTGAGTGCCAGGCACCAAGCACAAAGTGCATCATTTGTGCTGTGTCATCAGCTTCCTCTCTTGCTGGGGATTATTGCTTCTCCATGGCTGGATGCTTCTATCTTTTAAAGCAGAACGATCAAGAATAAAGAATGTCAAATGAGAAATGAACTATGAAGGACAAATATTTCAATTCCTGCGCAAATAACCTGTCCTTGCTGGTCCTGGATGATAGTTTGTGAGAAAAAAAAAAAAAAGAAAAGCAAAAAATAAAAACATTATCCAAGTACCTGGATAAGCACACCGATTTCATGTTTATTTATGAAAAATAAAGGCAACTCCTGGCCTTCAATCCTCAAAAGGATCATTGTCTTATCTAATTTGGTCTCCTCTGTAGGAAGCCTATTGTTTCCACCCTGTTTCCTGCTTGAAATTTTGTCAGGTTTCCACTTCCCGTCATGGCTGGTTCAACCATGCAAATGAATTCCTACAACTCTGCATGACATGTCAGTTATTAAAGATTACGCTGGCAGGTCAGAAGAACATAGAAGTTCATGTTTGTGGCAGGTTGTAAGCCTGAGCAGAGGTTTTGTGCCATCAGCTTGTTGGACGTGGCCTGTCCTGCAAACACTGAAGCTTTTTCAAAGGCTGCAGGTCAGTCAGCCCTGATCACTAAAAACTTTGAAAGTCTTTGTCTCCTTGCTTTGGAGTGACTGGTTGGTAGAGGAGATAAAAAGATCTGTCTGGGGCTCTGGCTAATTAAGGATTTACTGCTGCATCTTATGCACCAAGTGCCAGTGAGGGTGAACACAACGTGTGGTTAGTTTATGACATATTGGGTTTTCTTTGTCATATATGAATACCAAGAAAATGGCTTAAAAAAAGATGAAGCAGTGATGTTAGGAATAATTAAATCACACTGAACTAGAGGCTGGTAGCTATGTGACTGCTTCTGTTGAACAGGGTTTGGTCATTTATGATTTGTAAATGCAAATATTGCTGACTCTGGTAGTCTTTTGTAAAGAGACCTGTTGTTTTTCTTTGTCACTGAAAGAATAATATAGATAGATTTTGAACAGCTGGACTAAAACAGTTTTACCTGGCTCCCAGGCACAGGACAATGCTTCTGAAAGCTGCACTGCAGGCTCACATTTGAATGAGACTCTATTCTGGGAACAGAACAAACTAATTTCTCATTTTGCCATTTATTAGCCAATTGTGTGAAACCATTTTTCATGTTTTAATTCACTCTGCATTAGCAGGGTGTTCATCTTTCTGACCCTCAGGCCACATCGTGCCTTACTACTTTCCCCTCTTCAAAGAAAGAAGTGTGAGGAAAATCTGCCTCTCCTCTGAAAATGGGGGACACAGAAAAGGCAAGTTCCCAGCTCAGTGAGCCTGGATGCTTTGTGTGTGTTGGGAGTTGTGTTTTCTGGGGAAGCACATGCCATTTTCCCTGCCCTCAGCCCCAGTGTACTAACAGAACTCAGGAACTGGAGCCTTTTCTCTCTTCTGCATTATCTGAAAGGAGTGATCATTAATTTCTAATTGTAGTACACACGGTGTAATCCCACTGCTGTCAGGCTGTGCTCTTGCTTACCCATGTGTAACCTCCAGGAGACACTTTATTACTCTTGATGGATGACCCTGGAAGAGCTCATCTTGACTTTCAGATCCTAAGCTGCATTTACAGCCCTGCAAGATGAGAATCTGGAGGAGAAACATTTTGCTAGTAAACAGAGCAAATGAACATACAATAAACCTCTGAGACACAGTAATCCCAGAAACCCATGACACTATTAATAATGGGTCCCTTTCAAAGTGAAGGCACACTTCATGCCCCAAAGCCTCCAGAATTATGTTTGGGTAAACTGCAGACATCACATTCCTTGGAGGGCAATAGCTTGTCTCTTCCATTTCTCTGATGCAACCTGTTTTTTTTTTTTTTCACTTTATCAGAGATGGATATGGTTCCCTTAAGAATCCTCATTTAAGTAGCTTCAATCTTTTTTCCATTTTACACTTATTGATCTTCTGGGCAGAATGGACACTCTGGTTAGTGGAAAATTTTAGAGGTTTGCAGTTAGTTTTTACTTTCGGGAAGGATTGTAGAATCACAGAATGGTTTGGGTTGGAAGGGACTTTAAAGATCACTGAGTTCTAACCCTCCTGACACGGGCAGAGACACCTTTCACTAGACCAGGCTGCTTCAAGCCCTGGTGGAGGTGTGTGTGCTCATGTTCCTGGCTTTAAGGGCCAGTGCAGGGTTTGGAGCTGGTCTGTGGCGTCCCTGGGAAGTTCTCCAACAGCCCTGGGGAGCTGCTCGTCTGCAGTGAGTTCTCTCTCAGTTTGAGCTTAGAACCCAAATCCCACCTCAACCACCATGGCTCAGGTTCACAAAGCATGAGGGATTCCTCTCCCCAAAGGGCAGGGCTGTACCCAGGAGCTGCCAGCACTGCAGAATCCCTCCCAGCATTTGGGGCTGCACTGCCCACATCTCATTTGAGGGAGTGAGGTTGAATTTTCTCCTGCTGCTGAGTCTCCTGCCTGGAATTTACAGCTGTGACACTGGGCCACTGTTGTAATTGTCAGTTTAGCAGTTTTCAGGGCTTTAATAGGCTGTATTTCTGAAAATTTGCCTTCCTGCTCTACAAGTGTTATTGATTATCATGTGTGTTGGATTGCAGCTGGAACAGTAATATACTCATAATGGATTTAATTTTTTTTATTTTTTATTTTGTAACCAGACTTGGGGGTTAAGTGGATACTACATTATTCCATTATTATAGCTACAATATTATTTTTCTTTAACCAGGATTGTTTATTATGCATGCACTGAAGCACAAATGTGGAACAAATGAATCTGATATCAAATTAATGCTGTGATCAGGTTCCCCCCCTTCCCTCTTTAGTTGCCATAACAATCTGTGATCTTGAAGCAACAATAAAATTAGAATTGCATTAAAGGTGTTTACATCATGTACACTCTATCCTATTATTGTTTTCCACTGTAATAAAAGCATTGGGTGTTTGCTTTAGAATAGAACACGGTTACATCTCTTGCCTTGCCACGTCTCATATTACTTTTTGCAGCCAAAACTTGTTTGGTTTTTTTTTTTTTGTTTTGAGAACCGAGATGATTATTCTGGGCTGGAACTTCTGGAGGAGGGATGATTATGTGTTTTAAGATAATGTTTGTCTTTTACTTGTAGGATGCAATTCTGGGTATGCTACCTTGGGATTTCAGAATTTCAAAGAATTGCATCTCTGCTTTTAAATGTGTGGCAAATCTCTACCCTGATGGTTGTGGAAAGTACATCTTCTAGTGGAAAGTATGTCTTCTAGCTCCTTGCCTTACTGACAAAAAGCAAATTAAAGGATGAAGATTTTGTCAGCATGTACGCGTTCGTGGGTCACATGCGTGCGTACTGCGTGTAGGAATTAACTTCTCCTCGTCATGACTGCACAAGCTTCTGCCCCTGGGGACAGGATGAAAGGAAAAACATGACAGATGTTAGTCATATCGCCTGGTGCATGGCTTTAAAGTGCTCTGCTAGTTCAGCTATGAGCGTTATGGAAAAACATTTATGGAATAAAGAGGCCTTTATCTGAGGATCTCGGCTGTGCTGGGCATCACGGAGCCCCTTTACTGCTGCTCCTATCCAGTCTGGCACATTATTCCTTGCTGTGACATCTTTCTGTGTAGCCTTTGTAGACAATCCTTGTGATGAAGCTTCCTTCAGAAAAATGGAAATGTTTCATTTTTAAATACATAACGTGATCACCTTGTGCTGAGGCTGGACTTGAACAGAAAATACCATGAGAAGATTTTCCTTCTCCACCCGCTAAGCCTGCTGTTCTCACATGCAAACCACCCTTTGATTTTTTTTTTTTTTTGCAAGTTTAGCCTCTGTTAGGAACACAGGATCCATCTATTTCTGAACATTGTATGAGATTATTTCCCTGATTACTCTGAATATAAGATGTACAGCAACCAGCTAATTCTAAAGCCCTTCCTGGTGGCACTAACATGCCTTTGAATTCTTTATTTCAGATTCTGTATAACACAGAGGAGAATTCCTACACTGGGCAGAGGGATTTGTGGCGGGGATGTGGGGGCAGGATAAAAGAAAATAAAATGCCACATAGGCTGAGAGAGGAATGTAGTTAGCTGTCATAAATCTCTGGAGACAAGATCTCTCCAGAGCTGGATTCATCTAGTGATCCCCACACTGACTCCAGTCTCCTAAAGATCAAAGAGTGGTGGATTAAGTAGCATGTATTCTGCAGTGATGTGCTGCTGTTTGCAGTGATGTGCTGCTGGGGATTAGCAAGGTAGGAATCACCTAAATAAAAGATCACAGCACCACAGTGCAATTTTGACTGGAAAGGACCTTGTGAGGTCCTAGTTCAATGTGCTGCTCAAGGCTGGGCTGACTTCCCTGTTAGCTCAGATTGCTTCAGGGCCATGCCTAGTTGAATTTTGAATGTTTCCAAGGTCAGGGATCTCACCTCCTCTCATGACTCCCATTCCAGAGCTTAACTCCTTTCATGGTGAACTTTTCCTTCCCTGTATCTAATTGGAAGGGCCCTTCCTGTAAATTCTCGTGTCTGTCCTGTCCATGTAGCTTTCTGTCCTTTTATTGTAGGCTCCTGGGGAACATCTGTCTCTATCCATTTTGGGTTGTTGAACACAGCTGCAATATCCCATCCTCCCCTGCTTCCCCTGAAGCTGTCTCTCCTCCAGAATGAGCAAACTCTCTGTCTCAGTATCACCACACACATCGTGTGCTCTGGCTCCCCCAGCATCTTGGATGACAGCCAAACTGGACTCCAAGTGTCTGACCACTCTCTTGGTCCCAAAACTGGCCCCAGGGTTCCAGATGTGATCTCACAAGTACTTGATAAAAGTGAGTAATCAATTCCCCTGACCCACTTCTGGGGCAAAGGAGATGCTCTGGGATACCATTGCTACTGATACTGCAGAGCCTTTTGAATCTGGTGCCAGCTGTCAGTGCCAGTGACCTGGATAAATGATGGCCTTAGGCTTGTTCTCACTGGATAAAGTTCACATTGATCTGGGGAAAAAATCATTAATTGTTTCAAAAGAACCCAAAGACTAAGTGATGCTGTGTGGAGTCTTTTACTCTTTGCTGTGGTCAGGATGAGGGCTGAGGTTTTCCCAGGCAGTTGGGAATCTCCAGCTGCCAGTGGCACTTGCTGTGTTTTGGTGATGGTCCCCATGACCATACTCATGGGCTGCAGGGGTTGCTGCTAGGGTAGCTCAGCAGTCACTTGGCTTTTGGGCTTAGCTGCCATGGTGACTCACTGTAAGTTCTGGAAATGGGACCAGTTCTCCCACATGTTCCTAACCAGGCTTTGCAGCCTCAGGCATCTTCTCATCCCTTGGCCAGGGGCTCTGCCCTCAGCCTCAGCATCATGTTGTAAAGAGAGAACAGGAACAGTCTGAAATAGGAATGGGGGCCCTTGCCCCACTAATGAATGAGGGCCATGAAGCATCCCAAAAGAAATCTGGGTCAAGTTGCTGACCAATGTTCACACTGCTGTGCTCAGGCAGTCAGGATATGGACCAGTCTGCCTCAGCTGCTCTGGCAAGAGGAAGGGAAATGGGTGGGCTTTGCTGTGGGCATTGGTGTAGTAGTGTGGCCAAGAGAGCTACTTTTAATTTTCATTAATGTGGCTGCTCAAATGTCTTTACTGATGTTATTCTCAAGCATTTCTTTTTCATTTTTTCTGCTGGTGCCCAGAAAGAGCCAGCTGGGGCTGGGAAAGGAGAGAGGAGAGCAGAAGATGCCTTGTGCTGGCTCTTGGTTTGTGACCACACAGAGAATGTGCTCATGCTGTGTCTCACAACAGAGGCACCTCCACAGTACCTCCAATTGTGACGTGGTGTAGCCCTGTGGGTGTCACTCTGTGCCCAAGAAAAATCTCATTGGCCTTACTTTGGAGAATGGAGATCCTTGCAAAGGTGCCTATATTGTCTCCAAGACCACAAATTTTGTTCTTGCATGAAGATCCAGCTCCTTGGAGGTGGTGTGCTGGGTCACCTTGCCATCTCCCAGGGCATGGCAGAGATGTGTGTGACTATCAAACCTTTGAGCTTCCACATGTTGGAGAAAATATTTTACATCACAAACATTCACTCTTTTGAGAAATCACACAAAGCCCACTCTGACTACTGGATTATTTTGTTCCTCTGATGACCCAAACCACAAGGTTTGATGCAACATTTTGACATACTCAGAGCTGTACTTGTGCCTTCCTTTGGGTGACCTAGAGCTACACAGAGCAGCACGGGGGGTACTCCAGTGATTTGTAATATGCTCTAGTTGAGGGCATGTATTTATTATGGTATAACAAACAAATGATTAATAGTTGCCATAGTGATAATGAGAACTTGAAGTCTCAGAGTCAAATGCAAGCCTTGGCACATCTTTTCTACAAAGCATTCATGGCAGGCTCAGGAACCAGCATCACTTAGTAACACTAACACACTACAGAGAGAAACATTTAGAAAAATATGCTTATTAAGAAATGCAAAAAAAAAAAAAAAAGAGAAAGACTCAGTTCAGGATTTTCATTGTAAGAAGACATTAAATATTTTCACAGAATCTTCTTTTTCTATTTTTTTTTTTAAATTCAGTTGAAAGCTGCTTCTTTTTACTGTTAACCTTCCCTATCTTCTTTCCTCTGGCACAACTTTGCTCACTGAAATGTTACATGGACAAAATCTCTGCTTTCCTAGATCCTGCCAAATCTTCTATTTAATTCTAGGCACATAATAATTTGTACAAAAATTTACTCACCAGAATAAGAAGTTTTTTCAGGGATACAGAATTTCTCCCACTATTATCTCTTGATATTCTGTGAAAGAAAATGGCATTCAGACATCTGTGGGACACTGAGGCGTATGAGGAGCTGCTGAAAATTACAACTGTTCAAGCTCAGGTTGGCCACAAAGCCCCTCTGTATTGAGCAGCTTGTGCTGCACCGTGCAGTGGCCAAAGAGGAGCTTGTTAGTGATGGCAGCTCCTGAAGTTAACCTGGGTGATGTGTCCTGGCAATCTCAAACTGCTTCTCTAAAACTGGCAGTGTGCAGGAGGAGCTTTGGCTTGGTTATCCTCCACTGGATCCTGTTGCTTTGCTGCAACATTTAGCCTGGAAGTGAAGGGTCACCAGAAGTAGAAATAAAATGTTGAGGGTCAGTGTGGCACAGTCCTCTCTATAGGATGTCTTCTGAAATAATTTCCAAATCAGATTTTCATAACCCACAGGGAAAAACAAAGAACATACTTGGTGGCCATTAGCTACTGCAATAATTAATTAAATGAGAGGGAAGGATTCTGAAACCACTACAAGAACTAATTAAATGAGAGGGAAGGAATCTGAAACCACTGAGACACGCAGAAGCTTTGTTTGGCTTGCTGATACACTGAGAAATTCCAGCTGAGGATCTGGAAGATGAGTCAACTGATATATCCAGGAGATCAGACAAAGAGCAAGGCAGGAGTTATTGTGCCAAACTGAAGAACATGCACCATCTTGTTTGGCACCAATATGCAGCCATTACCCTCTGAGACAAAGGAAAAGTGGTGAGAAACCTTCTCCTTGTCACTTCTGCATTGCCCATCTCTCTTTGGGGCCTTTCCAGATCCAAAGCATCAGGATTCTGCACTGTAAAATTGAGGTAAAATTGTTTTCCTTGCTTCCTCAGCCTGTGGCTGTGGGAATGTGGAGTTGCAGTCAGCTCTTTGCAGTACTGGAGTTTTGAAGACACGTTCTGTGCCTGGGGATGCCAGCCAGTCCTCACCTCAACAGCAGTAAATTAGAGAAAAAAAGAACATGCAGTTTGATAATTGAAGGACAACAAAGAGATGTAGTTTTGGTGTTACCAGCAAGAAAAAAAGCATTAATTATTAGCCAGTACTGCTCTGTATGCCAGGGCAGAGTGGAGATTCAGTGCCAGCAGGTATCTCCCATCAACTGACACAGGCATCAGGCACCCAAAAAGCTTCAAGGTGTGTGAGTCTCTATCACCAGGTACTGCCTGGTGGCTCCAGTGTCAGCAAAGCCTCAGTCACTGTGAACTCATGAGACTCAAGTGTGTAGAAGCCAAGTTCACAGCCCATGTGTGCTCCACAGGTGGACTGTGGTGTTGTCTTTGCCTCATGAGATGATCTTGTGCCTAATGAGTCTCTCAGACAGGCAGGGATGGATGTGTGTAGTGGCAAAATGTCACGCTGTTGTATGTGACAGAATTGTCCTCTAATGCTGGGTTTCACCCAATCCAACATTTGGTCACTCACAGTTCCCTTGGGCTGCCCACTGCAAGCAGCCTAACCTGCTGTAGGGACCACTTCATCTGCAGCCAACGTGGGCCAAGGTTGGATATTAGGGAAAATTTCTTCACTGAAAGAGTGTTTAAACACTGGAACAGGTTTTTCCAGGTAAGTGGTAGGGTCACAATTCCTGGAAGTGTTAAACTGAGTAGTTGTTTCCCATAATACCTTTATTGGGCATGGTGGTATTCAGTTGAAGGTAGGACTTGATGATCTTGAAGGTATTTTCCCACCTTAATGATTCTATAACTGTATGAAAATAATCCTAACACACATGAATAGTAAGTTTGCATGCTATTCCTGAGCTCTAAAATTTTCCAAAAAGAGGCAAAATGACCACTTTGGTGAGAAGGTTTTTGTACAAGTTTTTGTTCAATTTGCACAACTTGATTTATTGATGGCTGAACCCTCAAACAGCCTGTAATTATAGACCTACAACTGCAAAGCAGGAAGATTATGAAGGTTAAACATATCAAGTCTTTGCATGAGAAGGAAGTGATCAATGAGAAGGAAAAAAAAAAAAAAGAAAAGAGGAGAGTTAATGAGAGATAAAAGGATTCAGGAGTGTGGAAGATCAGTTTGTGCTAGGACACTCTGTAATGAAAGAAGACAGCCCAGCAAATGAAAGCAGAAAACCTTGATTTTGCTGAGTGCCATTAGAAACTGAGATGTAGTCTTCACAAATAAATCTCATTTTAAGTGCTAGTGCTCTTTCTTTTCCTTCCCAAATTTACCTGCTGTGTTAATGCAGTGTCCTCTCACATTCATTGTTGAAAATTAATTACTTGAGTAATAAGGAGATATAAAAAATACTCTTCAAACAGGTTATAAAAGGAGATGTTTGCGCTGAAGGGAAGTTGCCCACTGCATTTTAAGTTTGGAGCATGAATAAATCTCTTTGTGTTCTCGTTTCAGTGCTTTCTTACACACTGTGTCCCACCGTTGTGCCTAGAAGGGATAGTAAGGGAAATTTAGTCTTTTGGGCTGGCTAGCCTTGTCCCAGAAGGATTCCTCTTAAAGACCCTTTTCTGCTCTTTGCAATCTTAAATCCCATGGGAGGAGAAACTTCCCGTGCTGCCTCAGAGGCAGGCTTGCCCTCTATTACATTTCACTTTAAGGAAATATTTTCCTGATCTCCAGCCTTTATGTCTCACTTGCTTAATTCCTTCCCACTGCACCTAGTTAGATTCCTTTGTACAATTCTAAATAATTAATCACCTCCTTCATTCATTTCAAACACTTGTTGAATACAGAGCAGAGACCAAGAATTCCTCATAGGAAGAAAAGGAATGGGAACTAGATGAGAGAGGACCAGTTGAGAGGCAAGGAATGGAGAAAGAACAATGCTCCAAGCATAAAATCCAAGAGTGAAAGGGATACAGGAGAGCTGCAGTGCCCCGTGGCTGATTCATGCTGCTTACTTTTGCATATTAATTTGGGAAGGCATAACACAGTTCCTCCTGGGGTCTTCAAGTGCTCTGCTCAGAAGAAGGTGCCTTTGATGCCTGTCAGTCTGAAACAGCAGCAGTGCACAGGCAGCTCCCCAGGCATGGCTGGGCAACCCAACGAGAAATGAGGGTGCTGCTGAATGCACCATGAACAGAAACCCTGCAGCTGTCTGGGTGCCCAAAAAACCTTCAGCAGGTGAAAGCTGCCCAGGTGAAGGCAGTCCTGCATATATGCAGAAGCAGAGCTCAGGAACTTCCAGCACGCTGATGGTATTGCCCCTCACAAACCTGCTTTCCCAAGGACACAAGTGGATTTTGAGGCACAAAATCCAATTTGAAGGGCTGTGTTTTGGTGGTGTTGGTTTTTGTTTCGTTTTATTTTGGTTTTAGATTTTTTTAATATTATTTCCTTATACCTTGAAAACTGAGGATCACAAATTTCTAAGCAAGCCCTGAAGTGCATTCTTAGGGCTCCTTATGTGCAGAAGAACTGTCCCAGAGCACTGTGTCCATCCCAGTCAGGATGCTAAAGCTGTCTCTTTGCACCAGGATCCCTTCCTCATCCTTTCTCAGCAGAGGAGGAGCAGCTCCTGCCCGTGCACAGTCGGTCAGGGTGAGGTCTGCCCTGCAGGCGGTGATGCCTCTTCACCATTCCCAGCGTACAGGGATGCTCAAACAGCCAAAAACTTCAGTTCCCTGAGCCCGAGGGCTGGCCACACTAAAGCTCTAATGCCTCAGTAGGCATTTTGGCACCGATGCCCCGGGCTGAACTCCACAGCCCTGGGACTGTGGGTGGGAATATTTCTGTACTCTGACAAAGAATCAGTGAGCAGGGAGGTGGCCAACTGTTAACAGAGCACAGAAAGGCTAAAGGAGCTGAAGAAAATGAGCCTGGAGGAGAAGGGGGCACTCTGAACCCTCCTGTTAATCCTGTTTGCCCTCCATGCAAAGCCACAATCCAGCCGGGTAGTGTTGTTTCTGTGAGTTGTGAACTTTTTATTTATTCACACCTGGGAACATGACCTCTCATCCAGGAGCTCTGTTCCACCAGGAGTGAATTTATGGCTGGCATCTGTTCCTGCAGGAGGCACAGGAGGTGATTTATGGCAAAGAAATTACGTTCTGACCCAGTGACAAGCCATTTTGCTGAGATGTTGATGATATAAACAGTCAGGCTGTGGCACAATCATGGATACAATTTCAGCAGTCGTGGTAGCACTTAGAGTGCCCAGCCCACCCCCCAGCCCCGCTGCTGGTGCTCAGAATTTGGCTGCAGCTCTGACTCTTTTACAGGCGGCAGGAGCACTAAAAGGGAGGTACACGGGCTGGGATGGGACTGTGCTAGGGTTTTCTTTTTATTGGGAAGTATATTTTGGCATAAAGAAAGGCTGTCTAGTAAGCAAGCATTCCCAGTCATGCAGAAGGTGCTTGGAAGGGCACAGGCAAGAGGGATATCTCACATGGGAATTTGTGATTGTGTTAACTGTGTAAGGCCCATAAATGGGATCCACTGGCCTGGCAAATGGTGTTTGCAGAAAAAAAATAAATTAACTGACAATACATCTGCCTATGCCACCTAATTTTCTAGGCTTGTATAACCATGATTTGGGACAGGAACCCGGGATGTGGGAAGGGGAGGAGAAAGAGTCCTCCATGTCCTCTCTGTCTCCCTACACATACACTGGTCAAGATCTTTACACCTTTGTAGCCAGTGTGCTCTCAGTCCCTGGCTGAGTGGTGCTGATGCTGTTTCCCCTTTCCCCACTCACATGTTTGCTAGAAACCCGAGGTTTGCTGAGGGTGTGTGGGAGAAAGGTGACTTGCAAGAAAAGCTGGAGTCAGGACAGGAGAGCAGGAGGCCCAAAACCTTGTGCCACAAGTTGTGTTCATGCCTGCAGAAAGGAAGAATATTTTGGGCAGCTGACTGACACTGGTTGGCAAGGGAAGGGGGTGGGTGGGTGTATTCCTGTCCCTTGCAAGCACAAGGATCTTGGCCATCCTGGCAGTGTTGCAGCCACAGCTCTGTCACTACTGTGGACATCCACAAGCACTGGTAGGTGTTTGGACCAGTGAAGCATTGCCTGAGTGTGCTTCAAAGCAGAGTGGTGAGCAGATATCCCAGCTCTGATGCCCAGGGATGCTCAGAACGGGCTGTGGGACTTGTTACACATGCCTGCTAGAGAACAACCTGTTTCCTTTATTGGCACCTGCTGGAATTTCCTTGGTTTTTATTTTATTTTATTTTAATTTTAAAGTAAAGGGAGATGGGAGTGGTATCTAAATGTGCTGCCTGTCTCCTCAGCCTCGACTTGCCTTAGATTCACCCATAGATAGAACTGCAAGCAAAGGCAAGTGCAACATTCATGTTTCACACCACTACATGTCCCATCCTGTGAGGTTTGAAGATGACACAAAATTTTTGAGGGATGACCAAGGACAGGACTGTTATTCAGAGCAAGGTCAGCAAGCAGGAGGAGAGAGCCAGCAGGAAATGTGTGAAATTCAAGGACAAATGCAGAGAGCCACACCAGGGAGGGAAGAAGGTCTTGCAGTGATAAAGGCTGTGAAAGAGCAGGCTGGGGAGGAACTCTGCTGGGATGGGACGTGGCTGGGTGTGTGTCCTGATGGAAGGTCACCACGAGCCAGCAGTGAGCCCTGGCAGCAAACCAAGGCTGCATGGAGAGCAGCAGAGCCAGGACAGCGTGGGAAGTTATTATCACCCTCCCATCCCCAAAAAACCCTGCCTACTAAGACGTGCTATACCACATCTAGATACTGCATCCAGTACAAGTAATGGACAAACTGGAGGGCGTTCAAGGGAGGTCTGCCAGCATGGCTGGGCAGGTTCAAGCTGTCACCTGCCAGCAGAGGCTGAGGGAGCTGGGCTTGTTCAGCCTGGAGCAGAGACAGCTTGGGGACACCTAGGAGTGGCACAGTGTCCTGGTGTCTTTGGGGAACTTCTCAAGAAGCTTTAGCAGGGGTTTTTGCAATGGCATCTGACAGGTGTGAGAGGAAAGGGCATCAGGAAAGACATCTTCACCATGAGGACAATCAAGTAGAGAATAAATTGCCCAATGAGTCTGTGAAGTTTCCTGTCTTTTATTTTATTTTTCTTTTGAACAGGAGGATACATGACCTGGAGGTATGGGTTGCTAAAGTGTGTGCCATGATTATACCAAGATCAGAGACTCGAGTATCTCTAATTACGTGATACTTTTGTCACATCCACAAGAAATGTAAGTGATCATTTCCAAGGGATCCTCAAGCTCAAAAGCTGAATAGGATGAAGCTAATGCCAGAGGTGCTCTATAGATCACGTAAGTACAAGTCCTCAGGGGTCTGCCTTTCCTGTCAGAGGGATATTCTGCATACATCTATCCCCTATAAAGCAGTTCCAGTGCAGCTGGTGTTTTTATTGGTATGGTACAATTCCCACTCAGGGCCTATGGGACATCACCTGGGGCTCATTTGTTAACAATAGGATTCACTGAATTTCACCTTCAGCTGTCTACAAATTAGACCCCCAGAGCTCAATTTTTCTTTAATAAATGCAGGAATCAATGCCATTTGAGTTGCCCTGGAGTATCCAACATGGCCCAGGTTTAGGAAAGTGAATATAGACCTTAAAGTGGGATTCAGCTCACAGATTCATCCTTCTAAGCTTAGGGATCCTTAGCTGAGTATCTGGCTGCACTAGCCTCCTATGCCTGTAGCATTTAGAGCCCTTGAAATGGCCTAGGAGAGCTGAAGGTCATAAATGCCTTATTCATCCTGTACCGTGTCTGCAAGCCCTTGGAATCACAGAATTCTTTTGATTGGAAAAGACCTTTAAGGTCATCGAGTGCAGCCATCAACCACCACAGCTCTTCTCCCAGTGGCTGCAGTTAAGCAATCAGCAGGGTATCCTTGGGCACTGGGGGCAGGACTTGAAGGCTCTGCTGAGAAAACTCCTTTTGCTCCTGTTGTCTCTTATGGAAAGAGCCAGCAAGACCTCCAGACAGCTCCCTCATTGCCTGGTCTTTGGCACACTCCTTCATGTGGGAACTATTCCCATCAGGATGCATTTTGTTACCCTGGCTAGTGGAGGTGGCTACAGGGTGAAGCAGCAGCTCGTGTCTGAGGCTGAGGTTCCTGAGCAGATGCATTGATATCTCAACAGGCCTGTGTCAAAGACACCTCTCTGGATCACCATGGCCTGAAACAGCACCTGTGCTGTTGCACAGATCAGCACAGCACCGTCCTCTGTTATTGCTGCTGCAGTACCAGGTCTGTTTCATTAAGGTTTCTTCTGATTTCCAAATGACCTCTCTTCTCTAGTAGGCCCCAGCTATCCTCAGGTGGCACTGACTCTTCTCTGCTGCCCCCTTCAAGCTCACATGTGCACCAATGAAAGCAGCTGTGTCTATTCAGAGGAGGATGGTGACTGAAAGGGTATTTTTACCATCACTCATGCTTCCTATTGACCTTTAAATAATATATAACATAAACACAAACATTCATTGCCCTGTTCTTCCACACTAAATGGGCAACTCTGCCTGGGTGAGAAGGGCTGGGCAACTACAAAAATTTCTTTAGGTATGTTTATTTTATTGTTGAACTTAGGCTTTGGAGATGGGAAAACTTCTAGTTATGTTGCAGAAAGAGAGGTAATGTCTAACATTCTCCTCTTTCATAAACCTATACGGCAGGAGAAGGATGAAAGGGTTTCTGGTCTGACTCTACAACAGTCTGCTTAGTTACCATTTTATTAAAGATGTGGTAGCCCCAGGTGGCTGGGGCTGAGAATGGGACAGAGAGCTCTGATCCATTGATGTGGCCCCTTAGGCATATTTAAGCACACCCAGCAGAATCCCAGATGGGATGGGAAATGTGACATTCTCATGTACTCATAAAAGACAAGAAGGATGGCCCGGCCCATGGTTGGCTAGTTTGACATTACTTTGGCAAAATAATGGACATATTGGTATGGGTATAAAGACATTAAAGATGAGGTAAACAATTAATGCCAATCAACATGTTTTTTAAGGGAGGAAGGGTTGTCAAACTGGATTTCATTCTTTGATGTGATTGTAGGTTTTGGTTGATAAAAGTAATTGCAAAGATGGAATATATTCTGACTTTTGTATATTTGACAGCACAACAGATTCTGATTTAAAAATTAGCATTCTACCCTATCAATACAAGGCACATAAAATGGATTAAGAATGGGCTGACATGTCAACAAAGAAGCTGTCAAAGGAGACTCACTGTAGGAGAGTGTTTTTTAGAGAGGGTCTGAATGCTATTGAATATTTTCAATAATGACTTGGAAGTAAATATCAAAACTGCTGATAACATTGGAAAATATTGGCGAGAACTAGGAATTATACAGAAATGCTCAGTGTGGCTCTAAGGAAGCTTTCAAGTGGAAGAACAGGCAAGCAGACCACACACACAGGAACCTGGAGCACAACACATCCCAGAGAGATTTCAGCAGCCTAAAGGGGCAGCCCCAAATAATTCTGCTAATGTGGCATTTTTTGGCTTTTGCATGTTATTTTTGGAGGGGCTGATGCTATCCCTGACTGTGTCATTCAGAGGAGTAGAGTAGGGATGAAATTTTTAATTTCTGCATGTTGCACCACTTGATGTTGAGATAACATATCTGGCTCTGGTAACCCAAATTTAGGAAGAATATTGGGATAAAAAGAAAAAGTTGCAGAAATAAAGCACACAAATTATTCAGGGACTGAAAAACCGCTATCGTGTGTGGATGCTTCCAGAGCATAATATATTTATTTTATGAACGAGGGATGAAAAGCAACTTGAGACCTGCTTATGAGTGCCTTTGGGGGGAAATGGCAGATGCAGAAGGGCTCTTTAATGTAGCAGAACTGAGCAAAGCCAAAACCTACAGAGAAAACATCTGCAGAAGCACGGGCAGGGATCCAGCAGTTTGTGTGCCTCTGGGAAGTGGTGGACTTTTGCCCCAGCTCCCAGTGCCTTCAGATTAAGATTGAAATATTTTGATTGTGTATTTGTTGATCAAACATGGGGGGAGGGAGAAACAGTTGACCTACATGTGAAAGCTGAGTCTTGATTTACTGGTCCCCTGTACTCTGTGGAAAGCCATGGTGCTGTGAGGCTGACAGCTGAAGGAGCTCATGGACCCACCAGTTCCTTTCCTACAGGGCTTCATCTCTGCTGTTCCTCCTGCCTCTTTCCAATTTCCCTCCCTCCCCTCTGTGGTCTCCATCCTGAGGCCCTACACAACGCTCCGGGTGAAATTTCTCAAGCTGTTGGTCGGAGTGACGGGAGATAATGCTGAAAATTTTGCCTGGTGTGTTCTCAGGCAGGTTTTCAGAAGGGAAAACGCCAGCAAAACTTTGTGCCAGAAGTCAGCCCACTTTCCAAGCTGACACTGTCTCCTTTTGCTGGCAACTCAGGAATTTATGCATGTCCTGTGAGTGAGGTGTCCCCAGAGCAGCCGGGGAGGCTGGGACATCACTCCCTGAAGTGCCGTCTTGAGGAAACAAATCTCTAAGATTCAAATGCTCCTTTGTTTATGAAATAAAGTCCACCAGACCTATTGCCAATTGTTTATGCTAAAGAGCACACTCCCATTAATGCTAATGGTGCTTTGGAGCATAAATCCTTGCTAATTGATATAGGAATGTATCCCAGAAGAGTTTACTTTACTGCTGATTTAGCTGATAGATATAAATGTGTGAGAGGGAAATATTAGCATTCATGTAAAACAATTAGGTTATCAACAGGGGCAAATGATTCAGAAAATGACTGCAACTTTCCAGTTCCCTTTAATGGAAAAAAAAAAAGAAAGTCTGCTAATGAGGAAAATCAGAGGGAATACAAATATGAGCTAATCATAACGATTGCTTAATATTTGTGTTACATCAGCAGCCCTTGAAAACCAGGGCAGGGTTCCCACCTGAGCTCTGTGCTGATGTGGGATGGACAGGACCATCCTGCTGCCCACCAGGGCAAATCTTCCCTGTGACCTCTCTGGTGGAGCAGAATTTTTGGTTTACAAGGCTGACGACCTGGCCACTGGATGTTGAGCTCAGTAACCTTTGCTAAATATGCATGAATAGAATGATACAGGCAGCAGATAGATTTCCACAATTTAATTTTTTTTTTCAAATAATATAATGGCATATGAAAAGTGAGGCAGTAATGCAGTTCAAAAGAAAAAAGGAAAGCAACCCCTCTCCCTCCCCTCCCCTCATTCTCCTGGATCTTTCTGCCAAAGGCTGACATTATTGAAAGTTTGATAAATACAAGAATTATGGCCATTTCCATAAAAAAAATCAGATTACTTAAAATCTACAATTTTGTGGCAAATATACAGCCATTGGAGGAATAGTTTTTTTTCCAATGTACTCAGTAGTTTTACCTATTCGATTCCCTTTTAATTCATGGGTTTTGATGTGAAAATTTTTTTTAAGAGAAGGCTCAATACAGAAAACTTACAGTAAGCCATAGATCTTCCCCAAAAAGATGCTTTGACCTCCAGTGTGGAATCTGTGGAATTTTGAGCATATGGGTTTTCATTTTTTAACTCTAAACCTATCTAGAATCAGGAGGAAAAAAAGTCATATACCAAAAAGTACAGTATTGTATTGTTTTATGGCATTTTCTGATTCACAATTTTAGCCATTTTTTTGATTTTTAGTGCAAAACCAAGCACGTTTGCTTCTGGAAATACAGAAAGAGATCAAAATTTCAGCATCTTAGAATCTTTTGCTGCAAGTCACTGAATGGCAAGACTTTTTCTCCCCACAGATTTCAGTAAGGCTTATTTTCAAAGTCTCCATTATTAATGAAATATCAAGCGAATCAGTTAACATTTGCCTGGGCATGGTTAAAGACCATACACCCAGGAAGATTTCATATAACAAAAAGCGCCCAACCCTAGAAACATTTTTTTTTTTCCATTTAATGCTCATAAAATTTTACAGACAACAGAATCCTTTCTTAAGCTTTATTTAAGAAATCGAATACTATTATAGTTCAATATATATAAGACACATCCAGTATTGTGTTCCTGATAGCAAGTGCATAGATTTTGTTAAGATATCATTTTTATATTTAAATTTTTTTTTTTATTTGTTACTCAGTAGCACGTTTCATGATCACACGAAGGGATATTCCCAGTGATTTTGCTAAGAGCATGAGAGAAAAAACAGAACACAGCAAAGTAGTGAAACTACAACAGAGATGAGGAACAAAAACGATCAGGCAAACTATCAGTACAGTCGATTCCTGATAAGTGAATAATCTGATTGCTTGGTCACAATGCTTTATTCACTTATCAGGAATGATTCACACTACATTTTGTTAAACTGTTTTCCTTAGCCTAATACCTAAGAGTCACACTGGGCAAAGGCACACACACTCTGGCAGGCTATTCTTTAATCAGCGAGTCTTGTGACAGTTTGGTAATTTCCCATGGCGATACACATATAGCTAACAAAGAGACATTTTGCTAACACTGCAAGGTGCCTTACATAATTGAAATTAAAAGCATGTGTTTAAGCAGGACAAACTGTTCAGCTGCATTGCTTTAAGGAACTCATTTTTCCCCCATTGTTGAAATTAAAAAAAATAAATAAATAAAGAAAAGAAAGAAAGAAAGAAAACCCTGTATCTTTCAGCCCTGAGTATTTAAAAGAAACCTAACTGCAGTATAAGTCTTTTTTTTCAGCTGTATATTTGGAAGAAAAGACCCTTCACAGAGCTCTAGTTTCTTTCCTAAGACCAAGTTTGGAGGAAAAAAAAGAGAAAATAATAAAAAGAAAGCATCCACAGCAAGCTATAAAAACCCAGAGAGCAATTCTGATTTATCCATCATGCAAGTCAAGACTTACTTAACTGAATCCACTGGTGTCAAAATTATCCAAATCGAGATCATAAACTCTAGAGGTGTCAAAGACCCAGTTTATAGTCTGACCATCGGGTTCTGCTTTCCTGCCTGGGCTGTCTGCCACAGGCTCCTGTGGTTTTAGGTTAAACCTAGAGCTGCTTGGACCCCTGACCTCTGATAACAGCCCCTGCGGGATGGCACTGGAGCGTGCTGGGGGCTCCAGACTCATCGCTTGCTTGCTTCTCATGGAAACAGAAAAGTGAAAAAAAAAAAAAAAAAAAAAAAAAAAAAAAAAAAAAAAAAAAAAAGGAATTTAGAAAAATAGATCGAGCAGTTAACAACCAGGCCAACTCACAAGCCACCAGAAAATTTGGAAAGTCTTCCAAACGCAGGAGCCAACGTTGCTGCTGACACCACACGGATACACCCAGTGCGCCAGGACCTTCGGACGGTATTGATGGGGCTGTGTGTGTGTGTGAGCCAAAGCCAGAGCGCCAGAAAGACCAGGGGAGAGGAGACAAGAGGGAGGAGTGTCGTTTGGGTCTCATAAGAGCACTTTTAAGTGGTCTTCGATTCCTGAGCATCACAGAAAGTGGGACAAAGGAAAGGGATGGGGGCCTATGGCTTGAATTCCAGAGAGCACTCGCCAGTGCTTCTCTCTCCTCCTTGGGTTTGGTTTGGTTGGTTTTGTTCAGGATTTATTTTTTTTTTCTCCCCCCTCTCCAAATTATAAGGTTTGTATCTGTGATCAGAGGAGAGAAGAGACTTTCTGTAAACCAGAACAACATAGATTTTTCTTTTGCAGCTTTTATTTCATCGTGGTAGACACCGGTTGGGGGAGAGCAGAGAGATTCTTGCAAGGAGGAAAAAATTATAGGAAAGAAAAGAATAAAAAAGCTAAGTGTAAAAAATAACGAGAAAAAAGTGCTATGGTATTTCTTTAGTCCCTTTTGAGATTTGTGTAATACCATCAGCCAATGCTGAGAATGATCTGCTTTGTGAGCCCACAGCAAAAATATCACCCATTGGAACAACGGGGGATCTTTTTTCCATCATTTATTTCTCCTCTTTTTATTTGGTTGATTTTTTTTTTTAACTTCCACTGGCTTTAGTTGAAAGTCTTCCTATGCTCACTTGGATTTTGTTATATTTTTTACAGTATTATATGTACAACTGCACGTAACAAGCTTGATCACCTGTAAGATTGTGCAGGCTCTCCCAGCCCTAGTTAAGACATGATTAGTTTCTAGGGAGACTTTGACTAACACCATATGCCATCAGATTACTGTGCAGTTTGGAAAAAATCCCAAGGCTATATCCTCCTTTTCTTGAATGTTTCATATGCTTGTGCAACATAGTGGAAGTGTATTATTTTATTTTTTTTTAACAACTAGGAAGAAATGATCTCCATAATCCACACTTTCCAGACTGACTGAAACACCACAGCAAAAAAAAAAAAAATCTTTTCAGGTGGCTTCTGTGTGTTTGTGTGCAGAAGGTTTTGCAGTTTGAAGGCTAACAAAAGCTACCTTCAATAGGACTTTGCAGGAAACTCATTTAAAATGCTTCCTGCTCCAAGAGATTATCCAAGTGATAAGGCATGACTAGGGGGAGGAAGAGAGAAAAAAAAAGAAAAAAAATCAAAGGAACCAGAACATGTCTAAAATGTACAAATCCTCTTTTGCCCCCCAATCAGCTATTCACTTAGGTGGAATCGACTGTATCTTTTGTACACAACCAACAAATAGAGAAAAAAAAAAAAAAAAACAGGCACGTGAAACAGTGAGGTGTGCAGATGTATTACCAACACAGAATGACCACCAACAATACAACACACAAAGTAGAGAGACAAGTATTAGGAAAATGGTTTAATATTGGAGACAGAAGCAAAAAACTGCATCACACAATAACATACGTTACAAAAATAAGTCTGACTGTTTCAACTACACGGTTATGTTCACAATGAGGACAGAAGAATCAGAAAAAACTCTGATCTAAACAGCAAAAAAGCAAACCCCTAACGTTTTAACTAATACATTTATCCACGCAAAGTGACCGAGTACTCCTAATTCTAATTACCTTATTGTGTAACTGCACGATACAGAATAAAAAGTGAAACTTACCGCTTTTGTTAAGACAAAATTCTAAACACTAGATATAAGCAAAGGGAAAAAAAGAAATCAAGCCAAAGTTTTGAATTCTCGAAACAAAACCAACTCTCTTTCTACCATCCAGAAATCAAACTTGAAAATCAGTCATGATCGAGGGGGCCCACAAGAGTAAGCCACAAAAATTTCCATTTGTTTTTTAATCTCCAGTATAAAAAGTTCCACTGGTACAAAATGCATAAGTACAATCAAGTTGTAGAAATAGGAAAGCCTGCTTTTTTTTTTGCCTTTTTTTGTTCTTTTTTTTTTTTTTTTTGGCTCAAATTCCATCAAACAACAAAATCCAAATGCATCAATAAAACAGAAACAATACTCAAATGGTCTTACAGTTTCCACTAGATTGCATTAACTTTGGCTTTTCTCAGACAATACTTAAAAACTAGTTTGTAATTCTAAACAAAATGATAGTATTATTAATCTACAAACAACAATTCCCACAGCACGAAAAAAACACAAATACATAGGTTTGTTTTTTTTTTTTTTCTTTTTGTATGACATTATCCAAAAAGGTAATGAAACTACAGGATATTTTTTTCCTTTTGTTAATTAGCACTTAAGATAATAGAAACAGAAACAGTAAAATGATTCCAGAGTAGCACAAGCCAAGGAACTGTAACCCCTATGGTGAAAGAAAGATGAACTTGTTACTCCTTTGAGGACTGCCATTTCATTGCAATTAGCTAATTTGTTTGATAAAACAACTAGTCTAGTCTTTTGATTAGAATTTTGTAAAGCAATTTCCCTTGTTTTACTTCCTCTCTTATTAGGCCCTTGCACCCTTGCAGCTTTTTCCTTTCATTATTTTGAAAGAGAACTGGTAGATAATTTGCCTCCCAGGAGGTATATGTTTGGGTTTTTGGTTTTGTATTTGAATTTCATTTTTTCATTTTTTTATTTTTGAATTTTTGATTTTTTTTTTTTTTTCCCAGAGATGGACACTTTTCTAAGCAGTGACTCATCTCAGTTGCCTGGAAGTACAGAAACATTCCTTGTCTCCCACTGCTAAGCCAATGTCCCGTGGAGTAATTCAGGGCAGCCTGGTGCTGAGTTACACTGCCCAAGGACTAGAGGCATCACTGCTCTAACTGGACTGGAAAACCCACAGGACACACCAGGGCATCTACAAAAGCTTTGGAAATTTAGACGGTGGGTACAATGATAAAAATTAGTGAAACAGTCTCTAAACAATCCAAATGATCATCTCATATTATATATATATATATGTACATATATATAATATAACGTACGTGAGATGATACTTTGAATACGCACAATTGCTGCAAGTAGTACAAAATAGCCCTCAAAGGGTGTAGGAAGGCCCCAGCAGTAGTAAAAACGTGAGAAAAGTGTAGATCATTTATTTATAAGTGCATGTGCTATAAGAAGGAAACTTTTTTTTGCATCACTAGAGGCTAGTCCTTTCCATCCCAGGGCTCTACATAAAGAAGCATTTAAGTTGGGGATGAGAGACAAGAGTGCACCAGCTGATGTTGCTCATATAGGGCTTCATTTTTAATTTTAGGTGGCTTCAGATATAACCAGACAGAACTAGGAGGTGGAAGAAGGTATGGCACTTTATGACCTGTAGCAGGTACTGCTGCTCACACACATTGGATTGGCAATGAATTCGCTAAACCGGTGGCAAAGAACCGAATTTGGTGGTTGGTCGCTGTCGGTGCGGTAGAAACGCACCCCAATCAGACTCACAAGGCAGTGAAAAGGGCTACCAGCATCTCTTTTCTGGCTCCTTACAAAGAGCTTCCTCCAGCAAACACCCACATCAGTCACACAGGTATTGCCATGGACCACGGGTACGAGTGAAGCCACTCCTCTGTACGAGTGTCTGCGGGAGTAAGCCAATCTATTGCCGTGACAAATAATGGCAAATAACACCAAACATTACAGTGTATGTAAACTTTATCCATAAAAAGTAGTTTAACTGCAGTGCACACTGAATTTTCACCCAGGAAGATCTAGTGCATCTGATTTAAGCAAAAGTTCATTTATTTAAATTACAAAAATATTATTATTCTTTTTATTTTTTATTTTTTTTTTCCCCTCAAGGTTTTCAAATGGTGGATTGACCGCTCCTGGCTGGGAGTGGCTCACACAATAGATAATTAAAGAATTGTTTTCTTTTTCTTTTATTTTATTAATACTGAATAGCATATTCCAGCAGCATATTAAAAGCTCTTTAAGAAAAGACAAAATCCCCAAAATCTAAAAAGGAAAACCACAAGTTAATTACGGTTTTAAATAATTTTAGTTATAGATACAGAAGAAATTTAGACAGCAGTAAAATATTTTTGTCCTTCAGATCTGCCCTGTGCATTGTTCTGATTTCAACCATGTATTAAATAAACCACAAAAAACTAAGTATATATATATTTATAGATATAGATATATATATAAAAATAAACAGCAAAATGGTGAATGTATAAAAGGTATTAACACTCAAGACAGCTCTGGGTGGAAAGGGTTAAAAGTTCAAAACTTTCTCACCTTAGAGGTTTCCATACAATATGAAGAAAATACATAGTGAGGTTTGCTTTCACAGCATTGATGTGTGCAGAGTGGTTAAAAAAGTGAAACATGGGCACTTATACAATGTTTTACAAAAAACATCAAAGAGAAATAACAAACAATAACAATTTCAGGCAACAAGACCACAGGATAGCAAGTTAACAAACTTTTTAACCTCTTTTTTTCTTTAAATATTAGGGATTTATACAAAACACATAATAAAATACCCATGTTATCAAATTACTTCACACAAGAAACACACTGAAGCTCTAGGAAGAAAGTACCTTTGGAATTTGGCACTATAGTTTCACTGATTTTTTTTTTTTCTTTGAAAGAAAAACTGATCACATTTTGCTGAACACAAACACACCTAAATTGTTCACAATAAAAAAATGACATCAATGCGTCACAAGCCAACACAAACTTATTCTGGAATATTTTTTCATTTTCACATGAAATTATTTTTTTTAAGCAAACAACTTTTTTTTGTGGTTTTTTTTTTTGAATCTTCTTTTTGTTCTTGTTGTTCAAGTAAACCAATTTTAAACTTGTCTTTTTATAAACATAGAACACTTAAGACCATAAGACTCATGATGAAACCACAACTTAATTCACAGAAGCACCAACGTAACACATTTTACAGTAACCTTTCTTCTGTACATTGAAACAGTATAAAATATAGGTAATTTCATGTGCATTAAACCATGGATTGTCTAACTGTGAGTCAGTTCAGCAAAAGGTGACACAAGTAGGTAGCATTTGCCCTAAAACAGGGTAAATATTTTCTTATACTAATCTACAAAAAGTGGTTCTATATATATACTTTAATGAGAAAGTGAGCCACCTAAAATGGCCTTATCAAAAAACTTTACACTGCCTGAAAAATGTAAAAACTATTACAGACCTCTAGAGACTTAAAATCAGACAGTTTTATTTCTCAAACTGTTTTGGAAGTAGTCTGTTAGAAACCAACATTCTGTGCCTCTGGACACATATTGCTATTGTCACCAGTGACCAGGCAGAATGCCAATCCCTGTATAATACTTTCAAGTCTGTTTTTTTTTTATTTTTTTTTTTACGAAATGAAAAAAAAACAACAAAACAAAACCAAAAATCAACCAAGAAAAAACCCAAAACAAAAAAACCCAAACAAAACGAAACAAAAACTTCAAGGAAAGAAGAAAACCAAAAACCAAAACTAAAAAAAAAAGGAAAGAAAGAAAAAACATTTTGCCACAGGTTGTTTTTAAATCCTATCATTAATTTATCTAATAATAAATTTCAGTCTTGCATGAATGCAGCAATGTTTTTTCACATTGACTTCCCAGAATTCATAGCTAGATGAGGTCACATGCAAATTTCAAAGGTCAAACTAGGTCAGTAGGAGAACCAAATATGATGTGAGGTCAGAAAGACATCAGAAACAATGACGGGACGATGAAACTTTTTTTTTTTTTGAGACGCCACAGGGACATGCTAGGCAAACGATGGGCTAACGGGCATGGAGATGTCTAGGGAAAAAACAAGGAAGAGGAAAAAAAGTTACACAGAATCTATGCAGCACAAACAAAATCACTTTTATGGGTGCAGGAGAAAAACTAATGCAAATCTTTTATCAGTAGAGCCTACCAGCCGTTCACGTAATTTGCATTAACTTACAATACTTGTCAACAAGAACACAATGGAACCCCAAAAGAATCCATCTGAAAGGAGTCAGAGAGAATGGATTCCTCTTTGGGGAGAAAAGAGAGGAAAGAACCAGTTTCTACAAATGTAACAGAAAGGTACAGGGAAAGGAGGGGGGAAAAAGGGTCAGACAACTGAACTTTAAACTAGGTAATGGAAACTACGAACAAAATAACCAGACAAATACAAACAAGAGGATAAAAGCATGAACTGCAAAGGGTGGAGGGTTCAACAGTGAAAAAGCGCCCATTCTTGGCACAATTACTCTAGAGACTACTTCAAAGGATCTAGCTAGCATAGAGAGCTGCTCTTTAGGTATCCAATAAGTTAACAATAGGCAATAAATAAATTCCATTATTTCTGAGGCAGTAAAAATTTTGTATAAAAATAGAAATGCTTTTTACAAATAAAATTTACAGGCCTGTGGCTTTCTTTTTTTTATTATTATTAAATTTATCTCTCAAGAAACATCAAGTATTGTCACTCATTTTATTTTATTTTTTTTATTTTAAACCCTGTAGCTTTAGAAACAGATCTCTAAATCTTTTTTACATTAATCCTTTCCAAAAAAACAAGAACTTAAAAAAAAATGAAATATAAAGACGACCAGTGTAAAATCAGACTAATATATAACAATACGTTGATTTGAACCGAAAAAAAATCAGATCTCAAAAAACAAGTTGATGTAGTGGAAAGACTTGTTTCAATTTTTGTTGCAAAATAAGTGCTTCAACTGGCATGAGGCCATTTTGTTTAACCTATAAACTGCTGGTGCCACCCTGGTAAAATACGATCCATCCATAGAAAACAACTTTTATTGTGTGCTAATGGCACCAGGGTTCACAGAGTTAAATTGCACATTTTTTTTTTTGTGTCTGTGTGTGTGTGCTGTTTGGAATTTCAAGACGTTTATTTTTGTTTCAAAAAGGAGATAAATTATGCTGCAAAACAAAATACAATAACACAACTCAGTAATTACTTGGCGAGGAAATGGGAGCCAAGTGTAGTAAGGACAAGTGGGGAGATGGAAGTGGTAACTGTAAAAATAACTGTCTCTTGGTGAAGGTTGGCTCTATGTTCTTTCTTAACCCCCCTGCAGAGGACAGGTTTGCTCATGGGACTTACCCTAAGAAAGCTAAAATAAGAGCAGTAAGCATCTGGGGTTAAGATCAGTAAGGTTTGCTGTCATTTTTGGAGCGTTTCAGCTGAACCTTCAAGCGTTTCATGCCAATCTGAAAGCCGTTCATAGCCTGGATAGCAGCTTGTGCAGAGACCGGATTGTCATAGCTAACAAAACCTGTGGGACACAGAGCACAGGCAGGGGAGAAAGAGAGGTTAGAACAAATGTCAGAGGGCATTTTGTTAGAATTTTATGATTGCTATTTATTTGACACATTTACCTCGCTTTCAATTAGCTCTTATCCCATTTCCTCTCCCATTTCCTTTTGCCTTCCTCTCTACCATCATAATATTTCTTTACTAGCTGGGATGCAGTTGGCCAATTTTGGTGCAATGCAGTTTCCATTCTGTTATTTATCTACCTGCCTTAGAGACTGGAGATATTTATTACTGTAACACTTTCCAGTGTAGTATCTACATACCTCCCAGTTTTTTAGGAAGCACTATTTAGGCCAGTCTGCAAAAGGGAAGCTGAAACAGCAAGCCTGGTTACAGAATCAACCCCCAAACTGCCTAAACCCACTGGCACACCTGGGTGTGAGTTCATGTGTGCTATGGAACACTCATCTCCTTGGGCTCGGCCTAGGACAGTTGAAATATTAGTATTTTGTAATTTTACAGCTCTTTCCAGTTCAAGATCTCAGGGTACCTTAATGTTAGTTAATTCAGTCTCTTGGTCCCCAAAGGGGTACACAAACATCAAAATTAAGCAGCATCATAAAGACAATGGTAGGGTTTGATGAGAACTCCAAGATCTGCTCCTCGCGTGTGAGCACTAACAAGGAGGATAATGCTTGCTTAGGTAATTCAGAATGGCTGTCCTGGTTCAGATTTCTTTTCCCTGAGAGACTGAAAATGTTCTGCTCATAATATGTTCAAATCTCCCTGATTCTGGAAGCTCAAAGTTCATTTTCATATCTGGGCCTCCCACTTGTAATTGCAAAGCTTGCCTAACTGCTGCTCTGCCTCAGCTCGGGCTAATTATTACTGTACTCAGCCTGCTGTTATGCATCTGCTTTGAAATGCTCCCTCTTCTTTCCACTTGAATTTGCCTTAACATACATCCCTTTGCTCTATAAAGCATGGATGCCACACATTTTGTCTCTAGTCCTAACACACAGGCTTCTCAGTGCCTCTCTTTCCCCAAGCAGCTTTATTTATTTGTGCTTAGTATCCGTGTACTTGGATTCTTCACCTCTTTTTACCATTATTTTAACCTATCCTTTTATGGCTCTTGCACTGCTGTCCTCTCCCAATTGCAGAGTTAGAGTGTTATTAGCTTTCCATACTGCAAAAAATTCTCTCCCCCTTATCAAGGTATCCTTGTCCAGCTGTTCTCCTTCATGGATCATCCCTGTGGCTTCACCTTAAATCAACTTCACCAAACTATTTAAGGCTCTTCTCTGGCAATTCAGGCTAACTTCTGTTACTTCCACAAAAAACCACTTCTCATTGAAATCTCTGCAGACCTTCTCCTGGCCAAAGCCAATATGTTCTATCCATATTGTCCTGTGGTTGATTATTTGTTACCTCCTTAAGGGATAATAAATGTTCCTCCATACCTTCCTTGGTTTTAGTAACTCTTGCCACTTCCTCACTTTGTCCCCAAGATCATTTCTTCTTAAATTTATTGCCAAATCCTGAGGAGCTTCATCACTCTCTTCCTCTCTTCCTTTCCCCTATTTGGTTCTAGGAGATCATGGCTGTTCACAGGACTCCAATCCGTATCTTAGCTCTATGTCCTGTGTCTCCTTCCATGGGCTCTAGGATTGCCTCAGAGATAGAAAAGGGAACTAGCACGAGTTGGGAGGCAGCTGTGGCACTGTCCAGCAACTCTTACCTACCTTGACAATTCAGCATTTCCCTCTACAGCTTTCTTGACCTTCATTTTAGTCTCTTAAGTGCATATTACTACGAACTTATCATCACTGTAGTTCCTTTCCTTCATACCTAGTTTTATCCACCTGGAAAGTAAGCAAGTGATCTAAACTAGTCCCTTGGCATCTGTGGGTGGTGAATGAAGAGAAGGAAGCACACTGCTGACATCAGCCCCTATCATTCAATTGTAATTCTGATTTTTTGTCTCTTTACAAAGAATGCAATACCTGCATTACCTTGTTACACTCTCATCTTCTTCCTTATTGAGAACCTTCATTTATAAACCTTACCGAGGAATCTGGAATTCCTCCCCTTTATTTGTATTTTTCTGATTGCATCCATTCATCATTTTTTATCTGAATTTTACACCTTAGGTTACATGAAGTTGGAATGTTTCTTCTTAATTCCCAAAGACCCTGTCATGACAACTCTGATTTCTGTTTTAGTTCTTTGTTCTGATTTATCTCTATAATCAGGATAAATAATTGTCATCATCCAAGTAACAATTTTGCTATAAGGCCAACTGCATTTCTGCACTGATGTAACTAGGTCCCCCCTCCTCTGTCTTACTTACATATCTCATTTTACTTATTCTAAAGTTTATGAAAGGCAAGAGATAAGCTTGAAGAGTGAAACTCTGTCTGTTGAATCAAGTAAAGCCTGTGGAGCCCGTGAGAACTCATGGAAGAGCACTTCCAGGTGTAAACACACTATCCTGTCATCCTCATCACCATTTAATCCTTTGAGCATTCATTTTGGATTGGATGAGAAAAGAAAATATGCCTAAGTCCTCTTTCTGCAAATACAAGGAATTTTTCATTTTGCAAAGCAGTTTTACATAAAGATTCATCACTGTCTATCGCTCACTCAGAATGAACCTTCCCATTTCTGCCAGTGGACAGACTTGGATAATTTTACACCTTTAGGATGTTCAACCTGTTCTCATCTGTAATTTGACTTTCTCCTCCTTTGGGCAGCAGATTGGAAACTCCAGAGTAGAGAGCCCTAAGTTGTGTGCAAACTGCTACAATTACAATTACAGCTACGATTACTAAGGGCAAAAAGACCAAACCAAACAAATAAAAAGCCCAAACACAAACTGAACCAAGTGCAATGACCATTAATGATACAGCAGAGAAATGAGCTATTCAGCAGCACTATTGTCATCATTTTTGGGTGGGAGGGCAGAAAGAAAAAAGTTTTTTGAAACACAGATATAGGACCAAACAACAAATAGACAATTCTTGCTAATAAAGCTGAGGAGGTACATGAAGACTATGCCAGTACACTAAGCTAGCAGGACTAATTCTGGCTTTGCCTGTGATTTGCAGCATCACCAAGTAGTGAATCAGAAAACTCAGCTTCATCTGTCACTTTTCTACTTTTTTTTTTTTTTTTTAAAGCACAGCTCTCTCCCTGGTGGCAGAGTATCTGGGAAGGATGACTGAGAAATGGAAATATCAGTGAAAGCTGCCTAAAACCAAAAAGACAGAGGATTCCTCCATCTGTTGGGTGTTGACACCTACATTTTCCCTTAAGATAACTTGAATGCATCACTTTAAGTTAGGCAATTGTGTCCCACAAACCCAGGCAAATGGGTAAGAAGATAATCAAAGAGTAAAAGAAAATACATAAAAAACAAGTGTAGGAAACGATCTGATGAACTGAGTCACCTGCCCAAACTAATTTATATTCTTTCAGCAGTCACCACAATTGCTGCATTTCGATTAA
This sequence comes from Thryothorus ludovicianus, assembly GCA_013397245.1. Classification (NCBI taxonomy): domain Eukaryota; kingdom Metazoa; phylum Chordata; class Aves; order Passeriformes; family Certhiidae; genus Thryothorus; species Thryothorus ludovicianus. The sequence continues at coordinate 497,362 of VZTB01008702.1, read as the reverse complement.
CGTAGCTTGATTTGACATTTCATCAAGATTCCTGGAGACCTCAACAACGATTTTGTAACCCCAACACACTAACAGAACTGGCTCCAGATCAATGGGGAGTCCATTTCAATTCCACTTTTCAAATTTGCAAGAGCCTTGGGGACTGCTTTAACCCATCACAGACACATTGCAATCTGGACTATACTGGTCTAGATATGAATAATTTTTTGTAAAACAATAAAGAGGTGAATGCTTCAAAAATGAACTGAAAGACTGTGGGAAAATGCAGAAAGAATGTCACACTCTTTCTGTGAACAGAATCAACTTTCCAAGTGTACTGTCCAATCCTCTTCTGTCATATATACAGCTACATTCCTTTACTCTGGGAAAGAGTTGCCACTTTTAAGGAAATTCCACTATTTTATGTCTACCCTTATAAAACTCATGTTTAAGAGATTCCTTCCTCCTTCTAAATCCTCCCTGTGTCTTCTGTAAAACCATAATTATTAGACCAACGCTCCAAAAGTTTACCACTCCCTTACATTCTCTGCTCCACTTCATCAAAGCACTGAACTGGTGCATCTCTGCTATTCCAAAGACATCGGCCCTCTTAATCAACCCTAAAACTATTTTTATACCAACACATCATCTCCTCCTCTGCTGTGATCTAATTTTCTGACAGCTCAAAGTATTCTCTGGGAAACTTGACACCGATCTTGTGAGATTCTCTTCATCCCTGCCCCAGGGTAAGGGTGATGCCACCTTCCATACCACACTGGAACCCATCCACAACAGCTGGAGCTGCATGTCTAGACATCAACTGTCTGCAAAATATTCTGAACTGCATGTACACACCATTCAGTCACTAATTGCAAAATCTTGCACTTAATTCAGAAGAAAGAAATTCCTGTAATGTGGAAGTAATGGGTTAAACATAGAGCTTTTTTTAAGTGGCTCAGCTATACAATAGAGAATAATTAGGTATCCATAATAAGGCAATGTAATAGTATACTAAATGACATTTCCCCCACATAGGGTGTAATTAGTTTCATGTACTTGACACATTCATGCGACATGTCAGACTGGAGGATTATTATTGGGTTTTTTCATATCCAATTTTTAGTTAGAAGTAGTTTGTCTGTGCATCTTCCTGCTCATTTGAGGATTAACAGTCCATTATTTTTGAATGATTTTCCAGTATGACATTTCTCACATTGTTGTTAATTTTCTTTTCTGGCCCCTTTTCAGTATAATGCATGTGGCTTTTACTATTTGATTTATTAAATTTGACATACCAAAGCACTTGCTCAAATTGGTCTGTTTGTCAATGAAGACTTTAGCAGAGATAACATTTCCAAAAGGCATGAACATCTGCAGAATGTCCTGGTCTCCAAACTCCTGGGGGAGGTGGTAAATAAAGAGGTTTGCCCCTTCTGGACCTTTAGGAAAATAAAATAAATAAAAAAAAAAAAAGAAGTATGAAAACAGCTATTACAAATGCCACATTCAATGTGTTTTTCCATAGTACTTACTGAAGCTGATGGTCAGAAAGCATTTCACTTTCCAACTCTGAGGGAACAAAAGCAAGTGGATCATCAAAGGAGCACAGCTGAAATGCAGCTCTTTAGAGCATCTCATCTTGAAAAGTGTTTACTTTGAAAAGTGTTTATTTCATAACTCTACTACAGAAGTGGTTAAATTCATTCTCTTTCTTCAATTTACATGAGTGTCTTTCAGTATAATTAAGGTTAGGAAGACAGGTACAGAATGTATTGGCTCTCAAAATACCCCAAGAACTGCACAAGGAGCCCTCTGCTGCTTCCACTACCTGCATGGGTTTATCAGTTTAATTTCAATTGCAGGAACTTATGGAAATGAAAGGAGGTGAGCTCAGATTTCAGTACCACAGATTTAAACTCAAAGGGCAAGAAAATGGTGCAGATAGGAATAAAAATAGTAAGAAGCAGCACACATTGTTTCTTAAAAGTCAGTGAAGTCAGCGAGAAAAAGACATTCGGAATTAAATTTGTACTGACTCATTTCAAAATGAGCTTTATTTTCTTTAAATATAAATACCCCGTACTGTCTCCTGGAAGAATTTTTGTAAAGCAAATGTTTTAAAGAAGCTCAAAATTAAATTGTTGGGTTGCAATTAAGTGGCTTTAGACTTAGTTCAGTTTGCAAAGAAAGAGGCAAACTCAAATGTGCTTTGAATATTTTCCTTACAGACAAGATTTGAGATACTTAATATTAAAGCTGTAGGTTAAAACATTCATTCTAGTACTGGAAGGTTATTTTTTTTTTCCCTAACTCAATAACAGCACACTGGAAATGAGCAATGGATGCCAGGAAGAGTGTGAGATGTGATGGAGCCAGATGTGGCCTCCCCATGCAGGCTCCAGCTGTGTAAGTGGTACACAAAG
>VZTB01008702.1:482451-494915 GCA_013397245.1 Thryothorus ludovicianus | reverse complement strand
ATTTCTGCTAAAAACACCCCTAGAATAGCCTGGTTATGCATTCCCTTGCTTAATGGAACCTAAATGTGACTGAGATGTGATGTCCTTGGTTTTCTGGAGAGGAAGAGGAAAGCGCCCATCAGAGTTCCTTCAGCAACAGAGCCACAGAGCCTCACCTCTCCCACACAGAATCAGGCTGGCTACTCTCTCTCAGCCTGAAGGAAAAGGTAGAAAAGTTTTCCAAAAGGAGGAGAAAGATTATTTAGATATATTAAAAAAAAAAAAATTCTGGGGAGGTGGGAAAAAAAAAGATAAAAAATAACTTGTCACTTAGAACTTTATTCTTCTTGTCACAAGTAAACTATCATTCCCAGCAAATAATATTCTTTAAAATAGTAGGAAAAGAAAGTTACTGAATAATATTTCAGAGTATATGCATGAGGCAGTTCACTGTGGTTCAGCATTTAATATTTATATAGCATTTTTCTCTGTTACTTGTTTATCCTCAACCACTCCAGACTCTTCACAATTGCATCAGAAATCATGGTAAGAGACAAAACATTGTAGTCAGTATTCAGTAGTGGAATTCACTCGAACTTAACCACCTACTTAGAGATACAAGATATATATCAAAACTACTGTGTTTTAAAAAGGATGCTGACAATTCATAAAACATAAAAAATAAGCTTAAAGTTGATTTGAATGTTTCTGAACAGAAAAAAAAAAGAGAAAAAAATCAAGCCCTAGAAAAAAATCCACATCCTTCATTATGTATCTTGCAATGACACCAAATAAACAATTTTTTTCTGGTGTCAAATAGTCTATTGTCACTGACCAAAGGGCCTGAGGTGAAAGATAAATACAGAAAATAAACAAAACAAAAAAAAAAGAAAAAAGGATTTTAAAAATCCCCTTTCATTTTAAATAATTCAAGCTTTTAGCAGCAAATGAAGGAAAGACTTCAGAGAAAACATAAATTTTAACTCCAGTGTCCCTATACAATAACCAGCTGGGGGAATGCCAAATTTGTCTTCCTAGGAAACACATCCCATAACAGTACAAGATACTATTTCAAAAGAGGATAAAAACGATTTCTCCTGAGGATATTATACTAGGTTTATTTCCAAAGCTTATCCTTGGCAAGAGTAGTAGTGACAACATAGATACAGTCTTAGAAAGCATGCAGTATTTTCCTGTCTTTGTAGAATTAGCTGGAAATTAGGACAGGAGAAAGCAATGAAAACAGAAACAACCCCCCTCAAAATGCCTGGGAAGTATGAAGGGGAACGGAAGAGGGGAAAAGGGTAGCCTCATTTTCCTAAACACCTTGTAATTAGTATTCATTTATTCTTAGCAATAGCTTCCTGAGGTTTATTTGCTGTTGGTGTGGGGAGAGGGGGGCAATCATTCACTTAGCTGCTTCCTCACAAGACCCACAATTAAGCAAAGAACCACTCAAAGTGAAAACGGATCTTGTCATTAGCTCAAAACCTTAATCAGATTAACTCCACTATGACAGAAAATGGAAACCAGAAGAAAAAATTGCATCCAGAGAGGGATGATTTTTGTTAGCGACACCTTTTTACGGTAGTTGTTAAGTGCTTTTCTATAAGGAAGGGATAGATGGGAAACTATAACTTGGACAGAAGGCTGAAAAGTGAAATGCTTCAGAGGTTAAAGAAGGTGACTGTGCTAAGTGGGAGAAAACTGGAGGAAGAAGAAACCACAGATTAGACTGCCCACGGACTTCCATGAGGCCTCCACAAGGAAACACATGTGGCACTGCTTGGGCTGGGTGTGCCTGAGTCAAAGGGTTAAAAAATTGAGGAATTAGAAATGTAGCCAGCAAGATGTAAGCATCACGTCATATAGCAAGGCCTAACATAATAATAAGATCAAAGAAGAAACTAAGGGTTTAATCATTAATACATAGGTATAGAGCAAGAGAATCTATCATGTATCTGATACTTAGCATAGTAAGAAATCAGAAAACCAAGACTTTCAGTGTTCAAAGCCAAAGAAAGAGCCTGGACCATAACCAAGGGATCATGAAGACCTGGCAACAGAACAAAATGGCGAGGAAGATATCTTTACTTCTTCCCACATGACCACTGCCTCAATTAAAAAGAAAACCGAGCAACTGCAACAAACACCCAACTAATTTACATACAACACGGGGACAGATGATAAATATGTATAGGCGCGTTAGGTAACGCTATGAATATACATAATTTTTTGTAAAGAAATAGAGAATCAAAGCTTTGTAAGCTCAGCACATGTCTTTAAGACGCAAGTCCACCGCGCTCCAGCGCTGCAATAAACACATCGATTTCCGACCTCAAATTAGTTGAAAGATGTTTTTTTTTGTCCGTCGCACACCTTTAGTGCTTCGTGCTGGCACTTACCTTCCTTCTGGCTGCCCGCGGCGCTCTGCTGCTGCAGCAGGCTCTGGCTGTAGAGGGTGGGCAGCGCGGCGGCCGCGTACTGCTGGATTCCTGAGTAGGCCTGGGTGAGCGCGTCCATCGTGCCGGCCGTGCCGTTCGTCAGGCCTGTAGCGCCGAGTCCTCCGTTCAGGGCCGCCATACCTGAGAGCATTTGAGCAACTTTACAAAAAACCCAACAATAGAGAAAAGAAATTGCACTTGTTCATTAGTGCTTTCCGAAAGTCGTTGGTATTATACGACACTGACAACGACAGCAGTGCATGCAGCTCGGCACTTCACCAAATGGGACTGAGGACAAAGAAACACGACTTTGGCATCAGGGTCACTTTAGCACAAGGGTTGCACAGTCAAATGGACTCGCATGCAGCCTGCTACTGGCAAGTACTACAGCTCTGTGCTCCTGAGAGGCTCTCTGCTCATCCCCCTTGACACCTGAGCTTCTGCTGTGGGTGTCTGAGGCTGGCAGTGTGGGACCTATTTGACCCGTGTCCTCGTGAGATGGCCACTGGGAAAAGCAGTCTGTGAGGAAACCTGCCCTCTCTGACCAGGGTCTTCAGCAACAGGCCATGACAACACCATATCAGAAGTGTTTTGCTGATACAGAGTAAGCAGAGAGCCCTGAATAACTGCATTTTAAAACAGGTCTTTTTCTACCTAAATGATTCTGTTATAACCCTCTGTATAATTACAGCCTTTGTCCCTTAGGCTGGTGGTAGAAAGATGGACAGTGATGCTCTTTGCTTCCACCCTCCTCCTCCAGTCATTCCACAAGAGATGAACAGCAACACACCCAGAGTGACTAAAAATACTTCATCCAGACTAGGCATCTTTCATAAAGAAACAAAAGCATTTATTTCTAACAATGTTTTTCTTCACAAGGGAAGCAGAGTCACTTTTTTTTTTAACTTACAGCAATTCCACATCCTGATAAGTAACAGAGTAATTTAACTGGGATGGCTGCTAAAGAGGAAATTTCAGATGGGATTGCTAGCTGTGCAGAAAATGACACCCCTCATCTGTGCAAAGAGTGTGGGCTGCATAAGGAGTTGTACTACTCTGATTTGATAGTGGACAAACTCCTGAGCTATAGCTTCCCTCCTTTGCTTCTGTTGCTCAGCATGGCTCCTAAATGACTTAGGTTGAAGTTAACAGCTAGCATGTCTTTCCAAAATTCCAGAAAAAGTGAATTTGCTGTTGGAAGCTGAAAGCATGGCAGGGTTCAGAGCCCTGCTCATCTTCCACACACCCAACCTGTGTCAACCTGAGCACTGAGTCCATCAGGACTGAGAGTCAGGGCATGTTTTCCTCACGATTAGCTACCCCAACTCCCCATTTTCTAGGCGAACAGCTCACAAACAAAAGGCTTAACAGGCCCATGGAAGTACAGAGGATCGATCCCTAGAGAAATGAGGGGGCACCCAGAATCACCAGCAATCATTTCTTAGACATTGTGTAACATTTTGATTCATAAAATGGTGGGTGAAGATGTGACTGGTGGTGTTATATTAAGACCCCAAAGTGAGGAACAGTAAAGAGAAGGAAAGGGCTTAATTTCAGAGCAATAATAAGGGTTGGTAGGTAAACTGGGAAAAGTGGGGAAATTAAGCAGAGGACAATTTATAGTAAATTAATAATTAAATCTATTAGATTGGGAAACAATCTTCAAGGAAGATGGCAGAAACCCTATCACATGTGTAATTTAGATACAGGAAGAATACTGCAGGGAATTAACCAGCATTGACAGAGAAGGATAAAGATGCTGACCTCAGTATCCTTCTGCCTCTTATGTAGATTTGAAAAGCATATTCCTATGAGTCTCTAATAATCAGGACAATTGCTCAAGTGGCACCTTTTTGGCTCCACCAGAGTCTATGCCAATTAAGAGAATTGTACTGCATAAATTATACCTTTTGATCTTACTATAATTTGTGTGACTAAACACTTGACAGAGATGTGATATTCTTAGCCTTTCCTTAATAAAATGTCTCACTTTGAAAGTAAGACTTCTCTTTCTCCTCCACCCCATTTCAGAGCATCGCTGTACCCTGATGGGAGGTACTGGCTGCCACTGCTTTGAACAAAAATCCCTGTCAGAGCTCAACAGACCCAGGTATTTCTTGTATAATGGTTCCAGTTAGAAAATTATATTGGGTTTGGGTGGTGGGGGTGGAGATAAAGGGGTGGTTTCTATGGGAAGCTGCTGGAAGCCTCCCCTATGTCCTGCAGAGCCAATGCCAGATGGATCCAAGATGGACCCACCACAGGCCAAGGCAGAGCACATCAGTGACAGTGGCAGCACCTCTGAGGTAATATGGTAAAAAAGGAGAAAAAACCCTGTGCAATGATAACTGCAGCTAGAGAACAGAGGAGTGGGAATGTGTGAGAGAAACAGCTCTTCAGGTCAGTGGAGAAGGAGGGGCAGGAGCTGCTCCAGGGGTCAGAGCAGAGATTCCCCTGCAGCCCCTGGTGCAGCCCATGGTGAGGCAGCTGTGCCCTGCAGCACATGGGGGCCCACGGGGGAGCAGAGATCACCTAGATCCCATGGAGGAGCCCTCACCTGAGCAGGTGGGTGCCCAAAGAGGACTGTGACCCCTTGGGAAGGCACTGCTCCTGGCAGGACCTGTGGAGAGAGGATTGCACTGGAGTAGGTTTGCTGTCTACAGTTGTGAGCCTGTGATGGACCCGCTCTGGAGCAGCCCATTCCTTAAGGGAAACACCATGGAATTCCATGCTAGAGCAATCTGTGGAGTGCTGCAGCCTGTGGAAAGGGACCCACATTGAAGGAGCAGGTGAGAATCTCTCCTGTGGGAGGGTCCCCATGCTGGAGTGGAGGGGCAGTGTGAGGAGTCCAGTTCTGAGGAGGAAGTCAGTGATGATGATGCAGTCATACATCATCACTGTCACTGATGCACCATTCCCTGTCCTCCTGCACCACTGGGGACAGTAGGGGGAGAATTCAGGAATAAGGTTAAGCCTGGGAGGAAGGTAGGAGTGGGAAGAAGGTGTTTTTAAGATTTGCTTTTATTTCTCATTATTCTACTCTGATTTGATTGGTAATAAATTAAACTAATTTCCCCAAGTCAGGAGTGATCTGCCTGTGATGGTAGTTGGTAAGTGATCTCTCCCTGCCCTTATCTCAACTCATAAACCTTTTGTTAACTTTCCTCTCCTCTGCCCAGTTCAGAAGGGAGAGTGATAGAGTGGCATTCAAAATATTATAATAACAGCAACAATATTAAGAAAACAATATATATAATATTGTTTATAATAAATAATGTATAATATACAATATGTTATATATTAAATATTACTACTAATAATAATTTGATCCCGAGGCTAACTGTAGTGTGCACTGATGTTTTGTACTTAGGTTGTTGTCACTGCTTGCATGGGTGTACAAACAGGACTGATTGAAGTAAAGGCTCCTGATAAAGCAGCTTGTATCTCTTTTTTATTAGAGTGTTGAAATTACTTGATAACAGAAGTAGCATTTGGATACCATGTTATCTTTCGTGAGTCATTGGCCTATTAGATAAACATGCTTTGTGTTGTAGTGGGCAGCATCCTCCCCCTCCTTTCCTGTGGAATCAGTCGCACCTTCCCACCCAGACATCAGCCAGACAGCCCTGCCCACGGCACTGCTCCCAGGAAGGGCACAGCCACTGCTGCCACAGCCCCCGTGTGGCATACACCTCCCTCCTGAGCAGAACAGAGCTGCAGAAAGCGCCCAACACTTTTTCTCTGCTTACATTTTTATAAAATCTGCAAGGCCCAGCTGCTGTTACACATCTCTGCCATCTCTTTATTATCTCTACCAATGCACCTCAGTCACACACTGAACTCTGGTCCCTTCCTCCCTTCTGTGAAATAACCTTTTGGAGCCTCTCATCTATGGCCTTCTACTTTTCTGAGTTTCTCTACATAATACAAAAGCAACAAAGCTTGGCAAGTCCAAAGGTCGCTCAAAGTGCTTTTCAAGCACCTTCAAATCTGTCATGAATAGTTTTATCTCTGTTTTACAGATGTAAATAAGGGGGCAAAAAAGGCTAAGTGACTGCCCTGGGGTCACACACAAATATGGTGCCATAGCTGTCCAGTATACTGAAAATATGGTCTTCTTTCTTACTTGCAAAGAATCCTCTCCTCCCTCTTTAGTAATTTCTCCACATAACTCATAATTCTTTTTGTTAACTTGGAATTCTTAAATTTACATGCTCAAAGCAGACAGTCTAATGTTTTGCCATTTAAAGTTTTAGGTGCTTCAAGAATATATTCAAGAATATCCGAGGGAAGACTGAATACCCACACTGAGGTACAACTGCTGCCAAAACCTTGGAGACACTTAACTTACCATACTCCACTTTATTTAAGGCCTCCAGACATCTTTTTAAAATGCTTCTCTCTACAATGACAGCACTATCAACCTCTATAGCTTCTTTTCACAGACCCAGACAGGACTGAGAAAACAGATTAAAGTCTTCTAGTGAAGACTTTACTTCTAGTGGAAGACATTCTCACATGCAGGGCAGGACATGGCTTAGGCAGAAGAGCATCTCTTCAAACCTCTATATAAATCAATGCCCAAACCCAGTGCCAACTTCTAATTAATTTTTGGGTTAAGCTCTGCTTGACTTGTGGTTTGGATTTTCTAATTCTAATTTCTAGAAGCACGTCACTCAATGTCCAGTTTGCTGCAGAGTTACTTCAGGAATGCCCATGGCCAGTGAATATTTCTTACAGGCCTGCTTATGACCATGGGATAAGCCATGTTAGTGTAGAACATCAGACTTACTGAACACGAGGTTTCCCAAAGGCAATCTCCCAGGTGGGTTTAAGTGTGAAAGACTGAGTCAGACACGGTCATCAGGAAAAGCCCCAAATGGTCATTAAAATAGACAGGGGAGGTTATTGTAACTTGAGCAATGCTACACTATCATTAGCATCATGAGTACCAGAAAGTGATAATCAAATTCCCTTTAGAGGGAAACAGTGCCTCATTGCTGAGCTGTGTCATGGGGAAGCAATTTCCCCTCTTTAGCTCTCTCTCATGTATGTATATACATAGACAGACATACCCACATACATTTTGTATGCACTATACACATAGCCATAAAAACATCCATGAAGAAGATTTGGGACTACAGGCACTGTCAGTACAAGTCCATGGAAGCAATGGTGACTTAAAACAAAGTGAAATTTGGTATCAGGTTGTGAATACATCATTAATACTTCAAATGACACATGCAGATAAGTTTGCACACACATCGCCTCAAAATACTTGCTGAGAAAATGTAAACTCTTTTCTTGCAGCCTAGCAAGGAGTGCAACAGAAGGGTTCCCACTCAATGAGCTCACAGGATTCACTCCTGCTTGGTTTTGATGAAGGGGTACATTATGTTGGAGTGCTCCATTGTGCCTGAGTTCTTAGTACTTGTGGAGGGGAAGGAGTGAGATGTCACATTTTGCTCTTTATATTGTGATTTTTTAATACACCAAGTGAAGCACAATGACTGTTAATCAGAAAGGAGATTTAATGGTTTCTTACTCATGACAGGGTAGATCTCTTACTACAAGAGCTCACAAGGGCAGAGGAGGTAAGTTAGCTTTCTTTGCATGCCATTTCCAGTGGCTTGCTTTGACACTAATGGAATAAGAAGGAAAAAAACTAACATCTGCCATTTTGGCACCTAATACTAATTTTTCTTAAGTTGTCCTTGAGTTGTATTTACAAAGAGTTGGGTTTTTTTTTTTGTTTTTTTTTTTTTTGGTTTTTTTTTGTGTGAAATGCACATATCCTTGCCAGAAGCAAGTCCTGTTTTACACGAGACCCCATGCAACCATTCAACATTGCTACATGGACATCCATAAGCCCCCTTCCTTCCCAGCTCCCAACAACACCAACCAGGGATCACAGAACAGTGAGACTGGGTGAGCAGCCAAGTAAGTAACAGTGACAGAAAGGACATCATGCAGAGCATCAGAGTGAGCAAGAGATACTGAGGAGGACACCCATTCCTGAGGGTACATTATGATGGGTCATGGACTGGCATTGACCAAATAGATTCCTTGCATTGCAAAAGGAAATGCAAGGAGCAACAGCAGCTAAAGAAAAAAAAGAGGGAGGGGGAAAAATGCAGCTGGGCAAATATCTTCCATTACAGGCAAAGGTGAAGTCATCATAGCAATAATAAAAAACAATAATAATAATAATAAAAAAAAATCCTTCTTCAAGAAAATCTTGACCAAGGCTAGGAACAAAGAAGAATGTTCTAACAACTACTGGCATGTACTTAGCTGGAGATGCCAGGGTTTGTTAAGATGTCATAGGATAGGTGTGCATGCTCTGGCATTACAGGTGGCAGACTGCAAGTTCTCCTATGCTTGCCAATTAAAAGTCAACGACTTGCCTTCATTTTTAAAGTACATTGCTCTCAAGTAAATTACATAATTCTTACAGACATTTTAAAGGACTACCTCTGTGGCAAACATCTTTCTTAGCACTACATTTCTGAGTGAGGTTTTGTACATTGGGGTGATACACCTGCTGTCAGACTCCTTCAGTGAAAAAGGAGCCACTCCTATAACCTAGACAACCCAAATCCCCAGTGACAATTCTTCTACCTCCTGCAAGAAGAGGAGTCTTTCTGAAGGGACACAAGGAAATTCCTTTTTTAGAACAAACTGTGTGAAACTAAAAGACTCCAGAGAACTACATATATAGTAGTAATATGGAACTGATCAACTCGACCTCATTATTTGGTGTAGAGATTAAAAATCATATTATCACTTTACAATTGATAGTTTTTGTGGCATGATTATTGGGGAAGGCTGTCCACCACAGCAATAAATACTCACTGTTTACGGTACCTGCTAGTGCATTTATATTATTCAGTCCAACAGTGGCTCCAGCCAGTCCTTGGAGAGTACCCAGAGAAGTCAAAGAATTCATGGCCGCACCAGCTGTGGAATTAGCAGTTGATGCAGCCACTGAAAGGAAAAAAAGCAAAGCAAAATTAAAGCAATTAAGTTTGTTTATTTTATTTAATCACAGAACAGCCTACAGTCACACACAGGAGCACAACAGGGATACTTGCTAGGAGAAGGAAAAAAGAAAATGAGGCCAACAAGACCAAACTTGTTCAAGACATTAACAGTGTGATTGTTCATGGGAGATGCTGATGGGTCTAGAACTGCAAATACTAGATCACAAAATTCAGTACTGTGCTATTATTTGCAAATATAAAACTACACCAATGTGCGTGGGATCAGACACTTCCTCAGAAGTTTGTCAATCAACCTAGCAACCCAGGCTGATCAGCTAACCAGGCTTTTGGGATTTTGCCACACACCTCAAAGTCCATCATTAAACAAACAAGAATTACTCAATAATTTTGTCATACAACAGGTTACTGTTCTGGGCCTCAAAAGTTCTAAAAGTAAGTTTAATTATTGTAAGTGAAGACACTATGCTCTAGGACACTGTATGAACTTCACTTAGAGACCTGAAGATTAGGAAAAGAAGAATGACCAGACAAATACAAAATGTAACTACCATTCATTTAATTGCAGGCTTAATCCTGGCCTTTGTATATAGATAGTAATGTAGATGCACCTCTATGATATTGTATGCATCCCCAAAAACTCTGCCAGAGGGGAAAGTTGGAAAAAATTGTCCTTGATGCTACAGCGTCAGGAGAATGATGACGGTGGGTGAAATGGATCCATCTGAATTACGTGTTTAGGGATAGAAAGAGACTCAACTCTTGCCATAAGAAAGTAATTAAAGAATCATCATTTGGGATAGGTTGGGTGAACTAGAAATACCTGTCTGTCTCACAGAAGGGCCTTGAATAACCAGTCTAGATTAAACACTTAACCCACAGGTAGGTAAAGGTATACCAGGTGAATAACACTCATAAAAGCTACAGAAGCAATAAAGTTTTTAGCTCTACTCCTAAGCCCTACTTTTGTGTATCAGTCATAAAGATTTCCTTTTTTATTTCTGTTATAAAGTTGCATCATCTTAGGAAAAGTGAACATTTAAATTCAGAGTTTTGTTGATGATGTACTGGAGGCACATCATGTCTACAACCAGGTTTTTTTGCTCTTATTCATTACCTAGCTATGAAATAGTTAAGACCACTTTTATTTGATGCTTTTTTGGGCTGTCAAACACATCAGATTACTCAGTGAACCCTCAAGAAAGTGAAGTCTCTAGAGCTGACAGGATCCAGTAAGGAAAGTAGAAGGTAACTTTTTCACTCTGTGGGTAAACCTTGAAGCTCTAACCTACAAATAACCTGCCTTTACAACATTAAGACCCACTGAAAACAAGTTTTCACACTCTTGGGGCCTCAAAGTACAAAGAACATTCTTGCTGTGAGGGAAGAGAGATTTCCAGACTGTTATGCAGTCCTTGTCTTTTAGCATCTGCGATGTTAACTTGAATAATTTTATATGTTGCAAACAAAAGCAGCTTTGATTATTCAATCTGTCCCCACAAAGTAATAACAATCCAATAATGTCCTTGATTTAAAAAGTAATTAAAAAACCAAGTTAGATACTCCCCCACTTTTTTCAGATGATGCGGGCACCAACAGAGAAGAGAGGAAAAAAACAAAGTGAATTCCCTCTGACCAACACTGGTCTGTGTTTATGTCAATGTTCATTAGAAAATAATTTAAATGAAGTTTATAAAACTCAAATCTGAAGCCTCTGATTAATTTTTACTGGACTAAATTCCATTCATTTTCTGTTTTAGAGGATTATTACCATTTTCTCCTGAGGAAACACATATAGTTAAGAAATGAGACAAACGGGGACTAGGAAACTGCCTGTAAATTACATTAAAGCTGGGGGCAAATAGCTCCTGTGAACAAGAGCCATATGCTTATGGATTGTCAACACATCTGTTGGAGAAAGCAAACAAAATCTACCTAAAACCTTCCGTCTTATGCAGCCCAGAGTGAATTATGGAGACTCTTACTATTGGCTGCTCAAACACATGCTCCAGGGATGGTCAGTATCTGGGGCCAACATCTCTCTTCTTTTTTTGGTATCAAGTTTCTCTATTTCACCAGGAAAATAAAGAGCAGGTACCTCAGTGCTTTTCCCCCTTGGAGCTGCAATGAAGATTATCTAGTTTGCCTGAATAAAGGCTTGGCACATACCCACTCTACAATAGTGGTTGAAGTTCTAAAGCAGCTCAGGAATGAGTGTTATGCTGTTGTGGTATTTCTTCTGCTTAGCAGTGATCTGCCTCACAGATGCACTGGGACAGTGCTCTTTCCTCTTTGACTTAATGTTTCTTTGAGAAGAAAGAAACTGAACATGTGTTTTCCACCATCATATTGAGCAGGGGGTGAATAGAAATGAAGGGAACTATTTTTTTAGGGTGCTTGGAGAGATCAAGCAACCTCTGCATGAGGCTACCTGAGAGACCTCACACTAATTGATTGCAACCTGCATGTATGAAATAAAGAGTGATGAGCTAAAATATTACCATAAAGGGGCTATAAAAGGGCCAAAATATTACAGAGGTGAAAATTCCTAACAAAATGCTGCATAAAACCAACAGATGAATCAATGGCATGCCTTGTCCCTCAGAAATCTAAAGGAAGATGAAATAAAAGTTAAAAGGTCCTATGAGACAAGTGTGAAGGCTTAGACCAGCTGAAAGTTTTTACTTTGTGTGCTCCCAGATGAAATCCATCAAGAGACAAGCACCATGCCTCTTCTGTCCTTTGCCATTTTCTAGTTCCTTTCAACAAAAAAATTGTAACATATATTAAACTGAAGGGAAAGAAGAAAAATCACATGCCTTGTGGTAACAGCAAATGACTGCACTACTTTGGGGGAACCTGTATAACTCTCTTATGTCAGCAAAACTCTTGGGCTCCACAAATGCTCAGAGTAATGGCAAAGGAAGAATAATTCACTGTCAGAATATTTTCTATATTTATGTCTTTTAGTTGTCCAGAAGACAAAAATAGATTGGCTACCTACATAATTTATAAATTGGGTTTTACCAGGTTCCTCTGA
>VZTB01008702.1:298325-482239 GCA_013397245.1 Thryothorus ludovicianus | reverse complement strand
TCCAAACACTTCTTGGACTCTGTCAGGCTCAGAGATGTGACCACGTCCCTGGGGAGCCTGGTCCGGAGCCCAGCCACGCTCTGAGTGAAAAACCTTTTCCTCATATCCCACCTAAACTTCCCCTGACACAACCTTAGGCCATTCCCTCGAGTCCTGTCACTGGTGACCACAAAGAAGAGTTCAGCGCCTGCCCCTCTTCTTATTGTGCTTCCTCCCATTTAACTGATGAAATTTTTGCTATCATCTTCAAGCTTCCAGCCAAGAAACCTGGACTTTGCTTAATATATTCTTTGACAGAATTCTTTTTGGTACAGAGAGCATGGTTTTTTTTTTTGGAGTGGTGGCTCTACACAATACAGATATTTGTGTTTAACTAATAATGCTGCCCTCATGGAGATTTTTAAGGCTGGAAGGAGCTGGCATTTTCAAATGTTCTCAAAACATTAACTTCTGCCTATAAATGGTTACAACACCTTTTAGGTCAGAATTTTTTGGGTTTTTTTTATATTTTTAACAGAAAAATGAACCAGCAATGAGCCATTTCTCTTTTAAATTTTAATTTAAAAAATGCTTCAGCACAATCCTTAAAAATTATGCCAACCTAGAAAAACAACAGGAATTAGCATAGAAACTTTTGGCCATTCTTTTGGCTAGCTTATGTCAATAGAGTCATAATGATTTACATCATCTGGATTTGCCTCAGCTGGAAAACTAGATTCAGGATAACAGCATCTAGGAAAGGCAATGATGTGTAAATATTTCTTTGGCTTTGCTACACACACTGTGGATGGAATTAATTTCCTCACCTTTGGCAGCCTCATTGTTTTAGCTCATCTAGTCAAAACTAGACTCCTTTTGAGATTTAAAGACCTCCAATTCAGACATCCTACCTTTAGATTTCTATTTCAGGTTAGGCTGAATTGCCCTAAAGAGCACATGGGTGTGCTCAGCTACCAGAGGCTACTGGTGTCTTTCCCAGTTTTCCCTCAAACTCCTTGTGCTGCCCTGGATAAAGCAATTGCTATGATTTTTGTTGCAAGACTTTCTGCCTCTTCACAGTAGCTGCCTGTCTCCTAGAAAGCTCTATCTTGGAGGCACAGGCAAGTGCCCTTGGTAGAGCTTCTTGCTGCTCTGAAACCACAGACCTATGCCTGTCTGCAGTACAGTCCTGGGCAAATCCCAGCCCTCTCATGTCTCAGGCCAATTTATAAAGTGAATCATAGAATCACAGAATCATAGAATGGTTTAAGTTGGAAGGCATCTCTGAGGATGAGAAATGAGTGATCTTCAATTAAAACAGGTTTCTCAAAGCCCCATCCAACCTGATTGTGAGTGGTTCCAGGGATGGGGCATCCACCACCTCTCTAGACAACCTGTGCCAGTGTCTCCACCCTCATAATAAATTTTTTCTTCCTTGTATCTAGTCTAAATTTACCCTCTTTTAGTTTAAAAGCATTTCCCCTAGTCCTATTTCTACAGACCCTGCTAAAAGGTTTGTCCTGATCTTTCTTGCAGCCCACTTTAAGTACTGAATGTCTGCAATAAAATCTCCCTGGAGCTTTCTCCAGGCTGAGCAAGCCCAACTCCCTCAGCCTTTCCTCATAGGAGAGGTGTTCCATCTCTCTGATCATCTTCAGGAATCCTTTTCCCACAGTGGAGGTCAGGGTCCAGGAAGGCTGCTGAAGACAAAGAATTAAATAATCCTCCCTCTGACTGTTGCACTGAAGGAAAGGACCATATTCCAATCACACATGTGCCACTATGCTTTAGCAGAGAAATGGTTTGCAGTGTGTAGCCAGGCTCATTCTTTCCTTAATTTTTTTTGGTAAATGTCTAAGTAAAAAAAAAAAAATTCCAATGACTTCTCAGCAAAGTCCTATAACACAAAAACCCCCGGATCTCTTGGAAACTCCCTGCTATATGTGCTAACTTGGCACTATTTATGGGCAGTGTAAACTGTGCACTTCTCCATTCCTCTCCACCTTGTCCTCTTCCCTTCCTCCTCTTCCAACATGGGCATCCTGTCTGGAAATGTTACAAAAACTGCAAGCCTTGGAGTAAGATACTAAGCATGAGGCATTATAAACATTTTAAGTGAAGTTTCTTATTGGAAACACTATTTTAGTTTTAGGGCAGGACTAGTGGAGAGAATGGGCAAAGAAAAGCACGGGCAGCTTCAGCTCTTTGTGGGCATGGAGAGTTGCTCTGCACCCTGCCAAGCCCATCCATGTGAAGAGCAGCTATAATGTTTCTGGAGCAGAACCAGATTTCTGGTGCTGTAGGGCTTCAAGGTAGCTCCAAGACTGGCTTAACTATGCTGGGATTTTCCACACACTGATCCACAGTGGTAACTGTGTCAGCCCTGCTGACAGCTTTCCTTTAGGCAGCCCTTGGTTACACTCCACAATTGCCTGTCGAATGTGTGGCACAACGGGAAGCTCAGTGTTTAGTCTGATTTCAGCCACTTGATTATCACCACTCACCTGTGAACCACAACTTTGTTCTTATTGTTTTACTTAATGGAGGGTTGAAATAAGTCAGTGTTCAAAGTACTTCTTTTGCTTCAGTTAAATGATGTAGTAGTGCACCAGCGATCAATACTGCCCACAAAATTTAGATTCAGCATCTCTGTGACTAAGCATGAGAAGTTGCAGAGATAACATTCTCTTATTCAGAGACACTCCTGGCAGAAGTGTACTGGCAGTTGTCTAAGTCCAGAATCCTCTTTTTTGTACTGATTTTGGGTGTATTTCTGATTTTCTGCTGCCTTCCTAAGCTCACTGACTCCAAGGGCCAGATAAAATGGATCTCACACCAGTGCTGGCTAAATGGATGCCATTCAGAGGGATTCAGATGGGCAGAACTGGCCAACATGAACCTTATGAAATTTAACAAGGACAGATGCAAAGTCCTGCACCTGGGGAGGAATAATCCCTTTCAATAACACATCAAGGGATGGATGGGCTGGGGAGAAGCTTTGCTGAAATGGATCTGTGGGGGTCTTGGTGGGAGGTGACCATGAGCCAGCAGCATACATTGGCAGCAAAGAAAGCAAACAGCATCCTGGACTGTGGAAGAGGAGCCAGGACATGCAGGTTTCCTCTTTACTCAGTGCTTGTTAGATCACATCTAAATACTACAAGCAGATTTGGGCTCCTCACTGTAAGGAGAACATTGATCAGGGGGAGGGAGTTCAATGGAAAGTCAGCAAGTTGGTCAGGGGCTCCAGCACTCATCCTGTAAGGAGCTGGGCTTGCTCAGGCTGGAGAAGACATGGCTTCAGGTGAACCTAAAGCATCCTCCCAGTGCTTAAAATGAGGTCATCCACTAGCTAGAGCCATAGTACATGGAGGGAAGATGAGAAGTACATTGAAACAAGGGAGGTTCCATTCAGATATAATTAAAAACATTTGTACTGTGAGGATTGTCAAGTACTGGAACAGATTACCCAAATTGCTCCATCCATGTCCTTGGAGGTTTTTAAAACTTGTTTGGATCAAGCCCTAAGCAACCTGATCTCACATGAGCAGGGAGTTGAGCCACAGATGTCCTGACTGACCTTCCAACCTCAATTATTCTGTGGGAATTAGAGCAGAGTAGGAGAAAAGAAGAGACAGTTCACACTAAGGCAGAATCAAAGAAGGCTGAAGAATGAAGATGTGTTGACAACTAAACAGTAGAACCAGTTTCTGTTCTTGGGTCTGTTTAGAGAAACAGAGGTTGATATTAAATATGCCACTTAACTCTCATCTGTGGTTTTGATTCTAGGCTGCTACAACTACACTGTGTGGGCGAAGTTTCTAGGGCCCCATCTACATCTAACAAAAAAAGTTCTGACCTTGGATCTTTCCTTGAGGTTTTAGATTCCTCTTAGATTCAGCAATGTGCAACAGAAAATAAAATCACAGTAGAAGAATGTAAAGAAAGGGTATAAAGAAATCATACAAAGAGAGTAAAGGCCGTCAAAAAAAGAAAATAATAAATAATATTTCTAACAGCTCCTCAGTCAGCAACAGAAAAAAATTGTGTTTATAAGGGAATTATAAGGACAAAAAAAAAGAAATATAAAACTGAAAAAGTAGAAATCTCTAATTTTAGCCAGCTGAAGTTAAAATCTTTGTTTAGTACACAAAATCTCTTGGGTAAACAAAATATGCCTTTGTCCCTTGGTTAGTCCAAGTGGGATAATAAAGCTAAGAGACAGCACTGGATTTACGGATAATCAGATTAAGGCTGTGTTCTCTGTTTTCTTTCTAATCTTTAGATGCAATAACCAATGATATTTGGAACGGTGTCTTGAAAACTGTATCTAAACACGAGGAACCCCTGCTGGCCTGACTGAAAGACTGAAGATACTGGACAAAGTTTTGTTGTGTTGGACAAAGTCCATGCAAAGCTTCTGACTTTGGTTTATATTATCTTAGTTTTGTGGTGATACTCAAACAGACAATGGCACCGAGCTGTGGGAGGCTCTTATGTGGATGAGAGTCTGGGCCATCAAGATGGGGTTAGGAAGGATTCTGCACAGATCTGATCTTATGTATTTGAGGTCAATCGATCAAGGTGTGCTACCTTTGGGTAGCACTAACACCAACTGGTTGTTTTGAAGAGATGGGGGCCACAGAGTTTCCTCCTAAACACACAAATGAAATGTCTTATGGAAAAGGGGAATGATTCAAATACAGTAATGCTGGAGCTTAGGAAATGAAATAAGGATTATAAACATGGTGTGGGGGAGAAGTGGGCAAGTCAATCACGGTGCCCATGTGACATTGCTCTCAGGAATTTGCTGTGGTGTTTCTGGCTGAAATGAGCACATTCTACAGGCTCTGACTGCAGAAGGAACATTTAAAAGGGGAAGAATAATTAAGCAATGACAGAGGCATCATCATTATTAGATAATCACAACCCAGGGGCATTAGCAAACGTTGAGTGTCTCTAATCCCATGGGGTCTAATTATTCTGTGATAATAACCACACCTCCAAGTTTTAATTTATTCTTGTGGAGAATCTGGAGGGGGAGAAACTGGGGCATTTTAATATTTTTGCTAAAAGAAGATGCAGTTGGCCTTTCACTAGGGCTCATCAGTATTCCAATCTAACTAGCATGTGTGATTGGCATTAAATTGTCTGCCCTTTCCAGTGATCTCCAGCCAATCTGAGTATGCACCCTTGCACAAACTGGTGGCCTCTCTGTTGCTGACAGTACCAGCAGTCCCTGGCTCTGTTTCTCAGGGCAGATTTTGGCAAAGGTGAGGCAGATTTTTCTGGTCTGGAGAGGTGTATTTTCCATGAGGTCCTCTGACAAACACATTGCCATCTGTATGAAGAAAGAAGTAAAAACTTGCACATTTTCTAGTATCTCAGAAGTGCTGTCTGACATGTCAAAAAGGAAGATTCTAGGAAGTTTAAGTGCTCTGCTTGTGCTTGGATAGGATAAAATTAAAGTGACAGATGCACTCCAGGGAAAGAGCACCAGAAAAGCAAGAGAGCAAGAAAGAGTCAGGGGAAACAAGAATGACAATATAGTAAGACATACAGCAATATCTCCAGTAAGTCAGTGCCCCTCTGCTTCTTCATTACTCACAGGTGAACTGTGCCCACGAAAGATTGTCCATTTCTTCTCAAGGAACAGGGAAAGAGAAGCAGCAGTGAACAAAGCAGGAAGGGAGAACACCATGCACTCGACATCTGGTCCCTTTTTGTATCTGTGTGCATGCATGTGCAAGTGAGAGAAAGAATGGCAGAGAGGGAGAGGAGAGGAAGGAGTCTTTCCCCATGGTAATCCTTCTGGTTCTGGCTTTCTGAAAACAGGTTTATATTTTATGAAGTCCTTTGTCCACATTGACTTATATAGGAATAAAAAAACAAGAAAACATAACCTCAGCACAGACGTGAACCAATTCATTAAAATTCTTCACAAATTCAGAAGCCAAGGCCTTCAATATTGTGAGAATAACTTTAGGCTTATAAATCCATACTATTCAGCACTGCATGAGTTTTTGAGAGCTAAGACAGCTTGGGAGACATGAAAATCAGGGACACTCATTTTAATGACTTGTTTATGTTAATAGTAACTTGACATTTATGATGGTCATGAAATCACAGGGTCTACACCATGGATCTTTGACAGCAGTGCAAAGAAGGAGGAGAAAACAGAGCATGCAAAGGTGCTACAGGTATGGCAGACAAACTTATTAGTTGCTTATTTTTATAGTTTTCTAGTCCTCTGTTCCATATTTTTCCTCCAAACCTATCTGTCTAGCAGAAGGTATATAAACAAACAAGGGTTTATTGATTGGGCATGTCTTTGTGAATGTAGGCTGGTTTTGTGAATCTTGGTGTTTAAGGGCACATTTTCCTATGAGATTTTGAAGATGAAGAGAGAGAAAAAAGCAAGTTAATATTCTGGGCCAATTCCACGCTGATGCTTCTCTTTTGTTGAAATGCATTTCTCAGTGAAGACCATCCACCTCTAGAGTAAACTACAAGTTGCACCTCAATACTGTGCCTACGACATGAGCATTCTCCCCAGCACACCACAATGAAAAATTTGGTTTTGGGTGGGAAGTACTTTAGAGTGGCTTGGGAACAGAATAATGATGCACAGTCGACTGGCTTGAGTTCAGCTTCAGAGCTGACCATCATATATCTCCAACTGTAACTCTAACTGAAATCAAACCAAATTGAATCACCACAATATGAAGAAAACAAAGAAGAATTACTGAGCACTTATGACTCTGTTTTACTCAGTGGGGCCAAGGGCTGTGGCTGTGCTCGTTGAAGCACCACTGAGTTCACATCAAAGCCATTACTACAGGGAACTTCCAGCTGTGCTCTCATGTTTATTACAGCTATCTCACACAATTTGGAGCAGGCTATTGTTCCGAGATGCATACCCTGATGCTGAAATGACCTCCATGTGGAGCCACTTCAGAATGCAGCCACTTATAAATCACTTTCCGAAGAATTTCTGATCTAAAATCAAGGAGGCTTTACTGAGGCCAGGATCTCCTGCCTGGAGTACAGGTTCCTTCACACAGCCCCTGGTGTGCCTGCAACATCTTTGACACACTTTCAGCACTAAGCATTGTCAAACAACATGCAATAGCACCTCTCCATTAAAAAAAAAAACAAAACAAAGAACAAAATCAAAAGAAAGAAAGAAAGAAAAAAAGAAGAATGCCAGCAGAGTCCAAGGCTATCATTCAAGGTAAGCAATGTTTTTGTTCTACAAGTGCTTACCACATGCATATATGCCAATTCAAATTCTAGTACATGGGAGAGGATGACCTGATTCCTCTTCTTTTTCACCTCTCTCATATATCTGTCTTAAGATCAGGTAAACAGTCCTTAGGAGGTATTTGTCTTTCCATTGCAACAATATGCTTCTAAAAACTTATTTCCTTCAGACACTTAGGAGTCCTATCCATGGTATTATAGAATAGAGATGAGCAAAACTATATATTGAAAATTTGAGTTTGTAGTGCATCCTTAAGGTGCATGCAATTTATTTCCATGGCAGATGGGTTTCTAAGTGGCATGTGCAAGCACAACCTTATTGAAATAGCACGTCCACAAAATGCAGTTGTTCACCCCTGGGAGCTGCAGAACTGGAGGATTATCTTGCCTCATGTAAAATTACTCAGCCAGGTCCTTTGCAGACCATTTGTAAAGTCTTATTGAGTTCACTGTGACACTGGTTCTTTTCATCCATATTACACATTTTTGTTCTGCAAACAACAGAGGCAATTGAGGGTTTACTTAACTTGGTTTTAAACTCATGCAGTTATTGGAGATATTTTTGTTTGGTCATTGCATTAGATAATCCAGTCGTCCCATATTCAAGCAACTAGTTCTTTTGAGAAGATGTTAAAATAGTTAGGTTAAGACATTAACACTAATAAAAACTAGATTAAAATAAATATTTTAAAATCATTATATTTTACTATTAATTATAATTTTTTTGCCTTGGATAAACAGACTAGGAGTGTCCATGGACACAAGCACAATCCAGTAGGATTGAAGGAACAGTGTGGGCAGTAGTTGAAAGCTCCTTCAAATGCATGAGTTTTTCTAAGATTTGTATTATTTCCTGGGTATTATGAACTACAGCATTTTCTGGGCTTGTAACTTCTTGTAAGATACATTACATATAAGCTCACATATCTACCTGTGTAGGCAAGCTGATACTATCATCTTTATTTAGTAGAAAGCAACCCTGAATGAACTTCAAATAGTGCTTCCAACAGAAAGAAAAAATGTTGGGTTTTTTTTGTTTTGTTTTGTTTTTTGTTTTTTTTTACAAACTAGGATTCTTGTAGCTTGAAATAGAGATTAAGAATGGGGCAGAGAGACACTTACAAAATATAATGTATTATATGTGTTATTTGTATACTGCAAGCGAAGTAAATCCTGAAATGTGCTAAGGCAATGGATTTAATACTTTAGGAAGATGATAATGTAATAATGTTTAAAAAACAAACATGACTCCTGTTGAATTAGATCCTACTAATCCATGGTTTAGTACTGTATGCTGCTTCCTGAAAGAAAAAAAACCCCAACAAAATCCTAAAAAAATTAACTAGCACAATGCTTGACTGAAAATATGCACGTTTCTGTCCCTTGGTATTAACCGAATTCTGAGGAAACAGCTGGAGGTTTCTGTGCCAAAAATTAATAAATTGATAACATTGATTCTAAAAGAGATAAGGAGCTTTGCCAAAATGACCCCTACAGCCTCACACTGCAGTTCAGTGCCTGAACCTCCCTGGGATCCTTCAGGCTGCTCACAAACCCTTCCGAGAGGAGAATGCACAAAGACCTGTTACATTTTAAGGGACAAATATACAAACAGCAAACTGGTGGCCTGTTCTCTGCCGTCAGCATCCTCCAGGTTATCACTGGCTCATTTTTCCAATGAGGACACCAGGGAGAGGCAGTGCTGTTCCAGGGAGGCTCCATCACCTCTCCTTTTACTGTAGTGGGACTCTGGGAGCTTCTCAGCCTCAATTCCCACTCTTTCCTTCTTTAGTTATTTAAGAGATATTGAAGCATTACTAAAAATACAAATATAGGTCAAAAATACATGCCCAGTTTCCTATTTTTGGCCTCAACTTGTGCTTGCATGCCTGCTTAAGGGTGGCCTAATTATCAGATGGGCTTAGTACCAATATATTTCTCCAAGAAGCAGCATAATCTCTGGGCACTAAGAGCATTCAAAATCAATTCACTTATTGAGGAGCATAACCACAGACTCAGAAACTTAACACCATGTGTGCAAGACCAGCTGACACACAACAGTTCAGAAATATACTTGTCCTGTCACAAATCTCCTTGAACTGTGCAGTCCAATAACAGGCACTGGGATATGGGCATGCTAAGGCAAGATTTTCTTCCATAGCTTCCTTGAAAATATATTTTTTAAAAGTATTGGTGCTGAGATCAGGATTAAGGCATTGATATTCTCTGTCCTCCAAGCACTAAGGTAACAATGCTATTTATATAACTAAAGAGTTAAATATAAAATCTAAAAACATATGCTTGGGTTAAGTGTGTCTACTGTACATACACTGTATTTTATAATCTTTATTTAACCTATATGTTATGTTTATCAACTCTATCTTTATACTAAAAATAATGAAAATTACACTAGGGAAGTTTTCTATGTTCTGCAAAACTAATAAAGCTTATTTAAAATGATTTTACAGTAATAGAACATGCATTAATTCCACATGAAATGGCACAAAAATAATCAATTTGTACTACAGCATGACAAATGCCATTCTGCATTTTAAACCGATCTTTTCCAACATGAAACATCTACTTCAATTCAGTCTTTAGCAAACTGTCAGACCTTCCTACACACCTACTGGTAGGGTTATTTTTGGATCATCCTGGAAGCAAATCTCAACTATCTCAGTGGGTGTACTGGCCTCTAACAAAATGTCACGGTGGCAGCCTTGCACCACTGATTGGAGAAAAACGTATTGTACTGAAGTGAACAAAAAGCAAATCTTCTAAGAATGGTTATTTGAACATTCTTCACTGCTTCTCAGCTGAAGCATCTTGTGTACTCTAAAAAATCTCTACCATTTCAACAACTGTGCTCACAATATGAACACCTTCAACTAACAATCTTCATACTAGATTAGGGGGTAGAGAAAATAATGAGCCACAGATGATAGCTATAAGTTATAATTCTCTGCTTTGACCAGAGGGAGAGAATAAATTAATTCTTACAGGAAAGGCAGTGTAATTTTTTTTTCTTTTTCAGTTTATTCTATACTTCACATTCTTCCTTTTTTGGGGGCTGCTATTCTTCAATGTCAGCATCTGTCTTAAAATGAGTATTTTTAGACCTTTGTGCTTAGGAGATTTTTTTTTTTCCCCAGCATAAGAGTTAATGGCTGAATACTGACATAATATGACAAAAGCTCAAAAGCTGTGCTGGATTTTAAGAGGTCATTAAAGGAAAAAAGTCTCACTTTCTACCCTATCAGTATTTTTTTCCCGAATATTTCCTCTTAGGTTTACACAGCAGATAAACTAAACTAAAGAGTTTTTTACTGAAGCATGAATAGCTAGTTCAGCTGTGTAAATAAATAATAGTTTAGAGAATCAAATAATCATGACAGTGTCATGGAAAATGAAGGCTCCTAAGTCTGAAACTGAATTAGCTTCTGGTTTAGCAATTCTATCCCCCCACAACTCAGAAATTATATTGTGTATGTTCATGCAGATAAATTTGGATATATAATTAGATGTTTTGTCTCTTCATTTACACATAGTCGGGCTTTCCTACTGGTTACTGAAACAAACATTTGTGTGTGCATTTGGAGAGACAAAATTGAAATGATCTCACTTCGGCTGTGGATTCTCCATCCTTGGGGATACTCAGCCCTTGACTGGACACGGTTTTCACCAGCCTGCTCTGAGTGGTCCATGTTTTACAGTGCTGTATCAGCCTGGCACCACCCAGGACAGTTAGAACACACCTTGTTACCCTGGGGAAAATTAGGGTAGTGGGTCAACCGAGGGAAATTAAATGTCAGACAGTGTTAGGGACAGACACTTTGATTCCAAGCTTATATGCCACCTCCAGGTGTTCCTACCACCCCTGAATGAACCCTGCATCTCTGCAGGCTCTGGAATAGCAGCCTCCCCACGAGCTCTTTGCTCAATGATCCATTTACAGGATGTGTCAAGGACAGTCTCTGGAGGAGAGAATAAAGTTCTTGACACTCAGCTGGGATTCATCGTGCCCAAATTGGGATATTGACAGTGTAGATACCTACAGTTGAAGTAGTCCCTCCAAAATCTCTTCTCAGTTAAAAAGAAATGCAAACTTCCAGGTCCCTATCCAAAGGGAACTGAGACAAACTGGATGAGACAAACCTGGAGTCAGGTAAAAGCTACCCCAGCCCACATCCTTGTGTTAGGAAATACAACAGGTTCCTGCCTTTAAAACAGTATGAAATAGTACTGGTACCCATCTTTAAAACAGAAAAAGTATCCTAAGCAAGTGAAATGAAAATAAAGTGAAGAATTAATTAGCTAAATAGAGGTGATTAAAGTAAATAAAGGAAACAATTATCATATCAAAATAAAAGACAAGAAAGATGATTAAATGAGTCTTCAAAAGACCCATGAGAAACTCATGAAAGACATAATATGCCTTTACCTGGTTTTGAGTCTTTCATGATTTCATTTTAATTTTTATTCACTACCATCTGATAATTGCAAGAAACAGTTACTTTAACCATAGGCAATTTAAACCATTTTAATTTTTTTTTCCAGGGCCAAGAGACAAAAGAACCTATTTATTGCCTGAGGGGATTTTTACTAAAATGAAAGCTTAATCTTTCATGTTTTTTTAAGCAAAGGCTTTTAAAAAATCATTTCTAACAATGCTGTAGGGAGACACTTCCATGGGTATGCAAAATTGAAATTATAAATTTACAATTATAAAAAAATTAATAGTTTGGGGGATTGCATTGTCTCTGTTCTTTCTGAATGAATACTCTTTCAAGCTTAAGAGAAAGCATTTAGCACATGGAGGAGAATGAGTGTCCTTAGACTCTCTTGCGGTCAAAGCTGTTTAGTCAGAATGTATGGGAGAAAGATCATTGGAGTTTAATTTGTTTGGAAATCCTCAAGTATCAGATGTCCTGCTGGCTCCTCACTTCCTGGCCTGTTTTTCTGTGTTGCCCATGCACTGAATTTGGCCTGACCACAATCTCCTCTGTACTCGTGTGGTGCACTGGTGGCTGCTAAATCTTATCTATGTAAAATCAAGCTTCAAGATGAATTTTAACTGAAACAACCATATTTTGGGGCTCTTGTGATATGTGTTTACAAAGGACAGAACAAGAGCTCCTGGTCAAAGATTGATTCAGGGCAGATCTTCAGGGGAGATATATCTGGCTAGAAACATGGTTATGATTTATGTGGCTGCCATGGTTCAAGGCATACTGGAAGTACACTCTTATGCTCATCTCCATTCTGTGCAGTATTTTGCCTTTAACAACATCAAGAAAAGGATTAATTTAAGCATCCACCTTTGCACTGCCCGAAATGTGGTCTGTTTTCTCAACTAAGAAATATTAATTTAATGCATTATCTGAAGAGATGCAAACATTTTTTCCTGGGCTTAGTGCAGGCTTTGAAATCAGACAAAATAATTTACACTTTTGGACCACAAACTGAAGTGTTCTATTAAAGGGAAACTAGACCAAAAAAATACCCTTAAGGCCTCCAAACATCCACACATTGAAAGGCAGATTTAAATGTTTTCTGCCAACCTATTTCAAGTTCTAGTGGAAACACTTTGAGCTACTATGAAAAGCTTTATCAAACTAAATTCATTTTCCATGGAGCTGAGAAGAATCATTGAAGATATTATTCAGGTTTACAAAATATGTAATAGGGTGGAGAATGTGGAACCAGATAAGGAAGGTTAAACTGAAGAGCATTTTAACAAGGTTTGATTTTGTGTTGGTTGTGCAACATAAATAGGTCAGTGGACCTATTAGAGATTTTCCAAGCTATCTAATATTAGAAACAACTGAGTACATATAGCATCTATAAGAGTTTCAAAGGCACCTGGCATTCTGAAGACGCTATTTGAATGTCTCAATGTCTAGAACTTTTTTAAAATAACACAAGTTCAATGTGCTAGCCAAAATCATTAACCTCGTTGGTATCTGCTGTACAATACCACCCTGAGCAACAGGAAGCTCCAGTTATCCCAAAGATATATCTGCCCAGCCCAGTGGAAGGACCTGACTGACATGGGCCTCTGCAGACCTGGACATCAGATAAAACAACTCCAGGTACTCAAGGAGCCTTGAGATCAGGTAAAAGGGGAACAGCAAGTCAGGCTGGATAAGAGGACTGTGTTGGAGAGGGAAAGAGAAATGTGGGCCTTAAGGTTGAATCCAAGTTCTGTGTGTACATGGCAAAACAAAGTGCACGATGGGAGCATTCTGGTGCCATTGTGCTGCAGAGCAGCAAAGTAAAAGGGAATTAATTCCAGCCCCCCTGCCCCACAGTGCAGTGCATTGAGTTGCCCTTGGAACTCTTGTCAGTATAGGTCAAGATATGTTGTGTGTGTGTTGGGAGGACAAGGCTGCTCAGACATTTATCAGCTAAACTGCAGAGATATCACAGAGCATGCATGAAAAACAACATTTCTGCTTCTACAAATGGGTGGCATTTAGACAGGTGTAACATGGAAACACTGACACTGGGAATAACCTTTTGCAAAGTGTTCAGTCCCACCTCTAGGACAGAGGGAAGAAATTGCTCAGGTTTAAAAGAAACACATCAGCAAGCCAAAATTATTTTCACGCAACCTGCTTCTCAAAGACGTTGCTAATGAATACTATTTTTAGGTGAAGATGAGACTCATGCCAGAAACAGGAAAATTCTGCACAAGCTTAGTACTAGCCAAGCTTCTTTCCATTTAACCTGTGTCCCAAACAAATAATAAAACTGTAATATAATGGGAGCCCTGGCCAGCACTAACACCCAGCACCACGCTCAGTCCCAGTTCTGTTGTGCAGTGAAGACTGTTTTCCTTACTGATGAGCTCAAACAGTCTGCCATGAATTACTTTTTCATGGGGGATAAATACACACTTAAACAAGATTAAACACAAATGTTCTTTAGTGGTGTCTAAAATAATATGAATGTTTTTTAGAACAGCAATAAACACACTTCACGATGCAAATAATTACACCCTGCAGCCTTTATGTAACAATAAGTGGCCGGATGCTCTAGTCAGCTACATCACTCTAAACCCAGAGTAACTACACAGAATCAACATCTCTGTGGATTCTGGAGATCCTGAAGTGTTACCTAAGGCTGAATTTTCCCGTTTCTCTCCAGGGTTTTGGAGATATCAGACATGCATGGCTGGAAATCCAATTGGTGGTCATGGCAGCATTTCCACCTCTTTTCCTGTCCCTTTTTTCCCCATAAGTCTGGCTTCAGCTTAGTGTAATGAAGTCAGAATCTGGCTGTGTATTCCTTCTGCATCTGATATTACTTCTGTAACTGTGTAGGCAGGGACAGAAGAAAGCTCAACTGAGATCCAGCAAGAGAAAAGATAAAAAAAAGGACTTCACAAAAATTCAGGAAGAGTAAAGGCAATATGTGCATCTGATGAGAATCAAAGATCAAGATCTTGGGGATTAAAAAGAACCATCTCAGCTGATTTTCCTTTGGATGGGAAGAATTTGGTCATGTTCTGAATTCTTTGTGAAAAGTTAATTTTATCTTAAATTTCCCATGCAATTGCAATTGCAATTTTCACGCGGAGTTTTTTAAGTTGGGTCTGTTAGGCTTTAATGGCCCCTGAAATGAACCTGGAAACGTGAACGTGTCCACATTGGACCACTTGAAAAGCAAATGTTATTTGCTCGAAAATAACAGCAACAAAAATGTTAAAGGTTCTTCACATTTTACCTGAGCATGGAACTTACAACACGCCACGGAATCAACGTTTTCACTCCCACCTTCCCCTCGACTGCCACGTTTGTGTGCTGGAAGCTCTTACCGGGACTTGTGAGGGCTCCCAGAGCACCAGTCGTTGTGGAGAGAGGGTTTGCATTGGTGGTGGTAGCTGAGGTCTGGGCGGCGGCTGCTGCGGCTGCTAAAGTTGCCAAATTCTGTAATTGTAAAGCGTTCATGCCTATGTGGAGAAGCAATAGGGTTAATTAAAACAGGTAATAATCATCATCATCATCAGAAAGTGCTATTTTCAATGGTCATGGAGCTTGGGGGGTAGCTTGCCAATAAACTCGATTCTTTTCACTCCCAAGACATCTATAATCTCAAACCACCTCTTAGAGTTCCTAAAGAGTATTTCTCATTTCTCTACCTTGGAGTTGAGAGAATGCACCAAAGACACCAGCCTATACTTTAGGAAAATTAAATCTGGTTTGTGCTTCTTCTAAGGGAAGTGTAGAATTAAAAGTCATTTAAACTCTGCATGAAGCACAGGCACAATATTATTTCCTGACACAACGGGGGATGTAAAGAAGATAACTAGCATTTAAAACACATTCAGGACAGGATCATATAATTGGGATGAATAAAATTTGTTTCCCATGTCTCCTCTGAATATAACTAAGGTTACGCTGAGGAGTAGCCAATAACTGTGCTCAATTTCCTTCTGATGGTTCCTTTCTAAAAACATATACGAACTAAGAACAGCAAATTAGCATCAGCCTGACCACAGAGCCATCACTGAGACAGGGATTTTCAGTCTCTCAGCTCTGGACTATGATGCCAAGCCTACTGAGTCAATCTTTCACTTCATCATTTTAAAAGATGTAGGCGAGATGCACCTTTATTTTAGTGAGAACCTTAAAGAGATGGAGGCATTTAAATTTAATTTAGATGGCAAACAGAAGAGGACAAAAAATAAAGAGAACTTTTGTGTAATGGAAAAAAGAGATGATTAAGCAACAGACAATGGCATACATCTGCTTAAATCAGAGGGACAGGAGTTGGTCTTTCCAGAGGAATTCAAGACTATACCTTTTACCTTGGACTAGATGAAGCACTTGGGCACTGACTCTAAGGTGAAATACTTAAGTAAGGGCTAAAATGCTAAGATGGGTGCCAGCATTAACTAGACTGGATCCATCTCAGGATCCCCTGAGTAAGACCAGCTATTCCCAGGAGCAATGTTCAGACTGGGAATTTACACACGGACTGAGACATGGTTTGGATGGCAGTGAGAGATCATCCTTTGGGTTTGGACATATGAAGGAGCTCTGTGAGAGCTTGAGCCCTCACAGAGTTGACAAAGTGCAAAACCCCAAAAAAGACTAAAAGAGTTTTGTTATGTCCTTATAGTCCTGATAAAAAAATACATTCACAAAAGATTAGGTGGGAAGAGCAATACCTTTTCTAGACCTAGTGACAGAGCTGGGAAGACTTCATGAGTAGTGGGGAACACTCAAAGAAGAGTTTGAATACCTAGAAACTTGTCTGATTTTTTTCTGAATGGTAGTTTTCCTATAAGAGGTATTACTTCTCCCTGCACACTTTGCATCTCAAACAGAGGAGCTTAACAACAACTTGGAGAAAATGAAAAAAAGAGAGTTTAAATACAATACTTGGCAAGTGTGTTTGAGAAGAAAAAAAAATGCAATGAAGGAGAGGCACTTTCTAGGAATTCAGAACTCCTGCAAAAATGGAGAGTAATATTACTTTCAAACACAGGTATGGCAGACTCAGTTTAGAACAATCAATAATCTCCATAAAGAGGAATTCTTGCTGTCATAGCATTAGGAACTGTGAAATGAACCTTGATATAAGCATCTATTTGTGAGTAAAACCTCAGATTTAAATACAGCATGTTCCAACAAGCAGGTCAGGCCTCAGGTGAGCACCTAACTTGACTGAGATTCTAATGTGAGTGTCTCAGTCAATGCCCAAAGTCAGTTCAGATGTTGGTGTTTTTGAAAATGTGATGTAGTTGCAATTGTGGGAGTTAAGATTTTAGTTGATCCAAAATACACCAATTCAGAGTCTGGTGCTGGAACAAGACTCCTGGAGAAATTATGTGACCAAGAAAGCTCTTTAAGGTTTCTTTTGGAGGCTAAAGACTATCTTAAAAGATAAGGCTTTTCTCAAACATTATAAATCCAAACTATTTTGCAAGACACAGTTCAGACAGAGATTCAGATATGCAAACAACATGGTTTTTTTTTTTTTTAAATTACTCGTCTGATTTACTGGCTTGCCTTGGGTGTAAGTATTTTTTTCCCCACTGAAGAATTATCTTGCTTTAATAGTAAGACTGCAGACTATTTCAAACAAGATTTTGGGGATGGAAAAGACTTAAGCTGGAACCCAAATCTTTGCGAACAAAGCAGTCAGTAACCAGCAAAATGGGCAATGGAATTCATTTTCATCCTGGTCTGATATTGGTCCTTAATTATAATTTACCTTCCTATTTCATAAGGAGAATAAGTAATTCAGCAAAGAATGTTGAGCAAACATTGCTGATCTTCACTGAGGCCGTATTTTCATGCAATTCTGTAACAAGGATTTGGGAAAGCAGTGGGTTGCTCTCCTCCAGAGGAATAGCTTTCTATCACCCACTGTTAAGTTATTCATCAAAAGGATCAGTCATAACCAGCTTATATTTCTTCTGTGTGAGGGTTTCTTTGGATTTTTAATGGTATACATGGTAAGATTTAATAATTGTGATGAATACAGAATAATTCTAGAGGACAGCCTAGGCCAGACAAGGTCAATAGGCAGCAGAGCAAGCAACTGCTCTCTCTGCACTCGTGAATCACCCTTGCACCTCTGTGGATGCAAAACAAATACCACTATTGCCTCATTCCACAAAAACATTTTTTTCTTTTTAATAGTGGGACATTTTCTGTATAAGCACAGAAGGAACCCATCAATCTGGCAAATGAATTTCAATGCCCAAAGAAGACGAATGAACAAGAACTTGGTGGTGATGATGTTGTCCCCCTCACCCAATTTTTTTTACTGTAGGGATGACTGTAAGACACTGGCCACAAAACAGCCTGCAGATGTTACAGGGTGTCAGCTTGGGTGTCTGCAGGAGAAAAACCTGCTGGCTGTTGTCACACCTGAGTAAGAGAAGGACAGCAAAGATCCCCACTGAACTGAGCACCCAAATGTGGGTGTCAGCAAGGGCTGATGGCACACGCTGTCCCCCAGCACGCTCTAGAGCCCATTTTGTCAACAGTTTTGTCACTTAATATGCATCCTCTTTAGGATCCTCTGTCTGCTCAAATCTCTGAAAAATAAGTCCTGTCATCACTGTTTCATGTTCCCCAGACATTTTACCATCTCTGCCCCCTCTTTATTGGTCTCTCCCATCAACTTGTCAGGAGGAGGAAAAACTCGGACAAACACGGAGGAGGGAAACCAAGTGTTCTGCAGTCCCAGACCCCAAAAGTACTTTGCTTTCAGATGGAGATTTTTGGTTCAATTGAATCTCATCTAAGGTACAATTCTGCAGTTCTGTGGGATGAATCTGCTCTCATTCTCTGCCCTTTCACACACACTCTTCACACATTTCACATCCTACAGTTTTTTAAAAACAGTCTCAAATCCCGCAACAGAGCTGGACAGCAAATAAGTAGATGGATTTTATTTGAAAGTGCTGCTCACTCAGCAAATGCACCTCTCTCTGAAGAAATGCAAATTGCTTAACACTGAGGAACAGCCTCATAGGCAGAGCTGCACATGAAAAATGAATATCCTCCTGTAGAGGAGAAAAAAAACCCCTTCTGGGTAAGGAATAACTCTTGATCTTCATGATGGAGACAATGTTGGGAATTAAAGGGAAATGATTAAAAACCCAGATTCACAATACAGTTTGATTCCATTTTTAATAACATGTATTTACCAATGTGCTATCAGCTTGGCAAATATTCAAGATCGCAAGGAAATTCAACTTTCATTTTGTTATTTGGCAGATTAAAAAAACAATTAAATTATGTACAAAACAGATGCACAGTATGCCTTGCTTGAAACTTAAGATTTTTAAAAAAAATTATTTATAAGGATAGGGGCATGAAAATTTAATTTAATGTTCACCTTAGGTAATTTTGTGTCTTATTGTTCACAGCAATTACCATAAATCTACATATCAATAAGCGAGAACAGATGTCAGTTGTTACAAGTGCTTGCCAATCAGGCCTGTTAAAAAGTGACAGATGGATGGTGATAGAACATTCTCATAAGGCCTATTAGCACATTCACAGGAAATTTTTGTAGTGCTGCACAGTCACAGATGCAGTTCTGTGAAAACACGGGGAAATTTGAGAGCACAAGATTTACATTTTACAACTTCTTGTGCTGCCTCTGACACAAACTTTCATACAATGAAGTAATTTGCCTCGTTTCAGTCACTGCAGCTTTTCTCCTGTGATAACTGTAAATTTGGAATTATTGGGTATTTGTAGAGGAGGGAACAGAGTCACAAGCCGTTCCTGAAGACTTCTTAGGCCTCATCAGCTCTTAGGTTTCCAAAACCATAATAAAATCATATTAGAAAATAGCTGAGATTTGCTTACTGCACAAATTCCTAAAAAAGGAAGGCACCAGCTACATTTAGTGGCACCGTATGCATGGAGAGCTTCAGAGTCGGTGGTGATTATCAGAACCAAATCTGATCACTCATAAGCAGTTCCCAGTGACTTGAATTCCTTTGCTTTGGAAATTTTATCCTTCTTAATTATTAGGATTTATTCCATCTGAATTAAATCCCAACTGCAGCTTAAAAAATGTGGATTAAGGTAAAATTTATCATCTCCTTTCTAAAAAGCATTTGCTAATAATTTGCTAACACTGGCATCAGCCATTTTGGATGCTGACGGTAAAATGTGCATAAAGGTGAGACTATTCCAGCAATATTCTAAGAAATAAAATAGACAGGAGATCTGTCACCTCCATCAAACCATATATATTCTGTCATAACTTTTAGAAAAGCTGCTTGTCTGAAAAGTGCTTGAGGTACCCTGACCAGTTACTGTTGGATTGAGCAAAGCCCTTGAAATAACTTATAAGTCGACAATTGATTCTACCCTGTATTTTAAGAGTACGTGCTTAAATCTGACTGCAGGTTCACAGAATCACAGAATGGTTTGAGTTGGAAGGGACCTTAAAGATCTCCTAAATCCAACACCCCTTGAGCCATTTGTTGACTTATGTAGGATTTCAGCCCATTTTCAGGTTATACATGCTCTAAACACATCCAAGAAGGGTGCTTTTGTCAATTGAAACTTCTTCCTAGTTGGAAGGATTCGTCTCAATTAACTTTGTCCAAAAAAAGACTACTCACTCAGGCTCTTGCTATAGTCAAAAAGAGAGAGGGAGTAATGAAATCATCTGGTTCTAAAAGAGAATCATAGAACCATTGACTCATAGAACATTTGGGCTGGAAGGAACAATAAAGACCATCTAGTGCCAACCCCCCTGCTATGGAAAGGGCCACTTTCCATTAGTCCAGGTTGCTCAAAGCCAAAGCTCACCTCTCAAGGGACATCTTTCACCAGACCAGGTTGCTCCAAGCCCTGTCCAACCTGGCCTTGAACACTTCCAGAGATGGGGCATTCACAGCTCTCTGGGCAACCTGTGCAAGGGCCTCACCACCCTCACAGTGAAGAATGTCTTCCTAATATATGTAGTATTTTCCTAATATCCATAAAATAGATTAACCCTAGCCTTGGTAGGATGAATCATTGCCTGGGACTGACTCCCTTTACACTGACATTGCAGGGAGATGGGATGCCTGCTTTCCAGACTACTGAGGTTCAGTTGGATGAATTCCATCCACAGAGGGACCAAGGCAATAAAAAGCCCCCTCACCCTTCATTTACTGGTGATGGAAAGCCCACAAAGAGCTACAGATCTTGTGCCCAGATTTGGCCAAACTTGCATGTCGTGCACTTTTACCACCTGAATAAACATATCTCCTAACTGCTGAGCACTGCTTTTTCCTCTCAAGGTGCCTCTCCTCCTCTAAGAAGGAGCAATGTGTGGATTGTGAACAGGCTCACTTGCTGAAAACTCTGTCTCTCAAAAAATGCTAAACAGAGTGGTTTAATTTATTAGTTAAAAGAAGAAAAAAAAAAAGCAAGCTAATTTTATGTGCTAAAATTACTAGGACTTTCAATGGAATTAGTGTTACAAAAGCTGAATGTTTTTGGTCCCTGAAGTCAACATTTTCAAAACTGGTAGTTATCTTTAAGAAACAGCTATCTCCCTTGAGCTGGAAACAGTTTCTCAGTGACCTTTACTTTTAATATGATATCCCTAAAGAGGTCATAGCAGGAGAAATCCTCCTTCTGTATGGCTTTGCTGGAATGAAGCCATCCAAGAGTCAGAGGATATAAAGGATCCTTTGGCCAATGCAAAAGCATAGAGCTTTTGTGCAGATGGTCCTGGCTTCCAACTGGTCCCTCCAGATCCACTGAGCCAATCCAACAATTAGAGGAAAATATTCAGAAAGCAGAACCTCACAGACTTTCTCTCACCCATCTGCTCCTACAGACTCTGCAACAGGAGGAAATCTGGCTTGGGTAGTGGAAGAAGAGTGGAATGGATAGAGCAGGGCTCAGAAAGGGCCAGAAGTTCAACCCAAAATGCAACCAAACTGTGAGAGAACTTGGACAGGACTGGAAAAAATACACACATTGGAAAAATATAATGAAGTCCCAGCCTGCAGAGGGCTTAGGGATCTGAAAGACAAAGAAAAATTCATAGTTTCTCCTCCTGTATAACTTCAGAAAGCAAAATATACTGTCTTTTCAATGAAATTAAGAGAAGCCCTTTGTGCCTTCTATGAATACTGCACTTTTTTTATGTATTGAATGGTCACACATACAGAAATATTGCTGTATGAACCAATATTTGTTCCTGCCAAAAAATTTGACATTTATAGACTATAGAAAATCTTCCTAGACTGTATATTGTTTAAATATTGAAAACCTTGAAATATTTTCTACAATCATCCTAGCAATAGTAAACCCCTTTTTACACTGCCTGTAAAGTAATTCCCAAGCTCTTAAACAGGCAGGTTGGCTTAAATAACTGCAGCTTTTAGGACCTGCTCCAGTGCCAGCCAAATTCAATTCAAACATTCAAGCAACATCAATCCCCTTTGAACTAAGCTTCCCCTGCAATTTGTATATATTTGAAGGAGGAATTTTTGTTTGCTTGAAAGGTTGCTAGTGTTTAAGGTAGCTTACATTGTCTTTTAAAGTAAGACAATCAAATCACATAATGTAATTCATCTACATTATTAGCCTTCCCCAAAGACAAAGTGTAGGCTAGACACTGAGGCTGGAGAGGCACGTGAGAGGAAGCACTGCCTTTAAATTAGCATTAGCATTAGAAGATATCAGAGAAGGGGAGGAAAAGTGAGGAAGTGCTCACTATGAAATACACTCATAAGGATGCATGTCCTTGCATGTTTTATACAGGACAATGCAGCAGGCTTTGGCAAGGCAGAGTTAGTGCCTGTACTCAGACCAGGGGATTACTGTAATACCAAAGGCACCACTGCCAGCTCTCCCAACTTTATTACCAGTCTCAACATATTACATTGATTTCTTTGGCTTGATTCATGAAGTAGAATGATTTAATGAAAATCTCATTTTTCAGTAGAAACGAGATAAAACTAAACTGCAGAATTAGGCATGGAATCTTAAAGCTTGGAAAGCTAAAAGGCAAGCTACTGCTTTTTGTCTCTCAAATTTCAAGATCTCAGATTTTCATTAAACCAGTTTCATGATTAGCTTGGACTTCACACAATGCTGAATATATAGCAGGGTCAGAGGGCTGCTACAGCAAGAATAGTGTTCATTTTTAGACCTGGTGCTGAGTGTTTTAATGTCTGTGCATTGGAGAGTTCTTAAGAAAAATCCCCCTTTTTCTTTAGACTGTATTGCCATCTTACAAATAAACAAACAAATAAACTCCAATACTCTTCAATCGCAAACATCTAAAAATCCCACTCTTTCACCAAAATCAAAGAATCACTACTTTTGAAACATAAGAACTACTTTAACCAGTCCAAGGCATGGTATTAGGGAAAGGGAATTTAAAACTGCACACTGAAGTGCAGTGTCTTTGCTCTGCTAGCAAAGAAAATTGCTTTGATTTAAGAAATAATATCACTGAGCACAGAAAATAACTCTTCACATGTGCAGTGGGGTGTGTGCTGTGCCCCTTCTGTTCTGTACAGAGACAACACAAGCTTTAGCAGCATAAACAAACACTTGCAGATCCAAAGGACCCTAATTTAGTACAAGGGGGAAGCTGTAGCAGAAGTCCTAATGTAGCAAACCGTGACTTCATGAAGATTTAAGCACAAAAGAGATGCTAGAGCCCTGACATGGAAGTAAGGGTGGAATTTCAATGGCTCATGTGTCTTTTGATCAAAGTTTTAGTGTGTGAATTACATGGTAAGCACACCCATCGACTTCAAGGATAAAAGTTGCACCCCTCAAACACAAAGCTCAAAGAACTTGAAAGCTGCAATGATGGATCTTCTTTAGCACCTCACTCAATTGTGTCTGGATTTTATTTCTCACTTTGAAATGTTATATTAATAGGCAAACTACATGCAAGATGGAATTACATATTAGATTCTTTTTTTGTGAAATGAACCTATACAGCTCAAGTTAAAAAACTCTAGGCCTTCACAAATGTTCATAGATGGCTTCAGCTGGTAATGCAAGCTCTTGCTGCAGACACAGGAGTACTTTCTATTCGTTTCACAAAACATAATATACAAATTGTTAATACTAGATGCACTGCATGACACAGTATTGCCTGGTTTACAAGGAGAAGACGAACTCTCAGTTCTAACAATGAAATAGTGCTTAGTCTTTGGCACTTTCATGTAGAGATGCAGCTTGGAGAACAAGTTAGCATCCCTAATTTCACCTTGAATATAAAGATTTAAGGGTCACATATTTTGGGGAAAGGAGTAAACTTCAAGCTGTTTTGATAATGTGAATATAAGATATAAAATACATTTTTTTCCAAGAGATGCAGTCAGTTATCAAATTATCCCATAAATGAGTGCTCTAGCAATCTAATTTGCAGTTGAAAAAAGTATATTCCTTGAGTAACAATGATGTGCCACTATGATTTCTTGAGATGACTTTCTCTTAGTCTCAAGACCGTATGATTTTCAGAGAATAAATCACATCCTGGATTGAAAGCCCATCCTGGAAATACTTGACTAAAATCCTTAGTTTCAACACAGTTCTTGAAAACAAAGTTGAATCTACACTAACAGTGAGAAATAGGCAACAAAAACTTCTAAGGTGCATATAATGGGATGGCTATCAGATTATTTTTCCTCAGTGTCCCAATTCTTTCATTTTGTAGACCTAACCAAATATGAAAACATTAAAATATAATCTTTGAGCTCAAAGCCACTTCCAAAAACTGCCAAGTATAAAACTGTTGCTAAACCACACTGTTCTGTTTATCATATTAAGATACATTATTTTGATGGAAAAAATGCTAGATTGCAAGTGTAACATAATAGAAACAGCAAGCACAGCCAGCAGGTCTGAGGAAGAGAGAATAATTCAGAGATATTGTCATCTGTAGGCCAATTTATATTGTCAGACAGCAGGTTCACATTATTCTCTGATGTCACTGCAATAATGGCATAATATAACGATTGAGCAAAGAATACCTGTGGGGTATAGCTATACAGTGTGGTATATATGTACTTGTTAAAGTATTTCAGGCTTCATTCAAAGCAGAACCAGAAGCAGCAAAAGATCAGGATTAAAAAAAGAATGAGAAATGGTGCTCATAAAGACTTCTGAATATTTTAGCCCTTGTTTTGTGATGATGAAGCAAGCTTAATGTTGTATTTCATTGATTCAGTGGGCTCATGATTAAAACAAACTAATGTAGCAATTTAGGGGTTTTGTGATTCTTTTTTTCTTTCCTGTAACAAGGAGAAAAAAAAAGCTTTTTAACAGTTCCTCACGGCAGGCATAATGTGCATCTGTGCTCTGATTTACTGCACATGCTGCCTTCTCTAGCATCATGTTAAGTTAGGATATCAGCATGGTAGGTCACACAGTGGGAATGACCTTTTGCTAATCACTACACATCAGTTACTACTGGCACACAGCTCATTACTAAGAAACCCTCCAACTAGCTGGCTTTCAAATCCGCTCACACTTTGATTCTTTTCCCCCCTTTTCTTTCTTTCTTTTTTCCTCCAGACTGAAGATTATACTTTTACATAAAATCTCTGTTGTGTAATTTTGCCAGCTAGGGTTCCAAAGTCAAAAAGGCACCCAGTTAATTTTCCGTGATTATAAAAAGAGCCTGAAAATTCATACTGAAGGTAGGCCTGTAATCTTGGGTTTCATTAAAAAGGTCAGAACATTTTTCCTCACCACATATTATTAAAATGTTTGAGGGCTGCCATTAATTTCATTTTTCAGGACACAGAAATCTCACTGGAAATTAGAATGTAATCCTGTTGTTGCTTTCCTGACACTTTTCATAGGGCAGGATATGGCTGCAGGGACTGAACGCTCTCCTGCAATTTACAATTGGTTACTTTGGCCAAATGGCAGGTGACTAATGCAAGACAAACTGTTTGCACAACCTGAGAGCACTGGGTTTAATTTCAGTTCTGAAAGAGGGGTGAAAGTGTTTCCATTGACGCTGAACCGTGAGCTGTCCCCTGCCAATACATCTGCCACATTTAATACACAACACGCCCCCCACCCCTGACTATGTGATTATTAGAGGTACAGAATTCAATAGCTTAAGAATACAAAACATAGCAGGAGCAAAATGAAAGGGTTTTTAACTCACCGGCCATTTGCTGAATGCCGCTGAAGGCACCCAAGTTACTGGAGGAAGTTGCTTGCTGCAGGAGCTGCAAAAGAACAACACAACACAGCAATCTATCTGACAGTAATGTAACAAATGAAGATAAAACTAAAATGAGATATCATTTCACATTCGGAATATTTCTGCTTTCCTTTACATTTATATAGTCTCTTGCTTCTGTCTGCTGTTGGAATGAACATCCCTAGAGTCAATGCTGTAAATCCATATTAATGTCTAATCTCTATTAAGAAACACAGAGACACAAGGGAAACTCAATAACGTGGCTGCTTTAAAACAATTAATCAATTTATTCTTTTTAACAACCAGGTGTTAAATCTATTTAAACCAACATAGTGTGACTAATTACAACCCTCTGTAGTCTAGTAGTTACCATAACTCATCTCTGTCAATCATGGTCCGTTCTTCCCCACCCCTGCGAATTCAGTTTTTTCTTTATTATCTTTATGAATCAAGCACACAGATATTCATTAGACTGGTATTTGTACGGTATAGCAATTTAGCCTTTCTCAGTACTAATATATATTTTTAATTGCCGGGTAAATTGCTGTTTATATCACTATACCAAAACATTGTATGCACACAAATGATATATTTATACACACACAATACATATATATGAGCACATCCGTTTCATAGAATCATAGAAAGGGTTGGTTTGGAGGGGAACATAAAGATCCTCCCCTTCCAACCCCCCTGTCACTTTCCATTAGACTGAGTTGCTCAAAGTCCCATCCAGCTTGGCCTTGAACACTTCCAGGGATGGGGCAGCCTCAGTTTCTCTGGGTAATCTGTGCCACTCTCTCACCACCCTCACAGGAAACAATTCCTTCTGAGTATCTCCTCTAAATCTGCCCTCTCTCAGTTTAAAATCATTACCCTTTGTCCCATCACTAAATGCTGCTGTAAAAAGGCCCCCTCTAGCTTTGGAGGCCCCCATCAGGTATGGAAAACTCTAAGGCCCCAGAGGCTTCTGTTCTCCAGGCTGAACAGCCCCAACTCTTTCAGCCCTCTCTCCATAGCAAAGTGCTTCAACCCTCTGAGCACCTTTGTGGCCTCCTCTGGGTTTGCTCTAACAGGTCCCTGTCCTGTGCTGGGGGCTCCAGAGCTGATGCAACCCTGCAGTGGAGTCTCACCAGAGCAGAGGGACAGAACCCCCTCTTGTCCTGCTGCCCATGGTGCTGAGGATGCAGCCCAGGACGTGTTTGGCTTTCTGGTCTGTAATCACACATTGGCAGCTCGTGTTAAGCTTCTCATCCACCAACACTTCCAAGTTCTCCACAGGGATGCTCGTGATCCAGGCCTTGTACTTCATAAGGTTATATTTGTCTTGGAATCATGAGGAACCCCCAAGTTATCCAAAAGCTCCTGAACCAGACCTCTCAACTCCAGAGACACAAAAGGCAGAGGCTTCCTCTCAGCTGTGATGAAGGGGAGCCTCTCTTGGCCATCCAGGACCAAAGACATGTGGCTGTGGATTTCAGATTTTCCAGCAGGGACAGCAGCTACCACCTGTT
Organism: Thryothorus ludovicianus; assembly: GCA_013397245.1. Taxonomy (NCBI): domain Eukaryota; kingdom Metazoa; phylum Chordata; class Aves; order Passeriformes; family Certhiidae; genus Thryothorus; species Thryothorus ludovicianus. The sequence goes on along the minus strand of VZTB01008702.1, from coordinate 454,811 downwards.
TCTCATCTTACAAATGGACCAAGGAAAAGACCATTTTAAATTTATGGCTTTACCTTGCCACATTCACTTTCTGTATGAGGGGATATGAACCATGCACGTTTAGCATTGACAGGACCATGCATTAAAGCAAAAGTAATTTCCAAATGAAAATAAGGAAATTTGATGATTGAACTACAACATTCTAGTTTAGAAGCTGCACCACATGGCCCCTACAGTGTTCAGCTGTCTATCTGTCCTCCCCTAAGGAAGAGCTTGAATTTTATTCCAGCTGTAAAAACCAGACTCTAACATTCAAAACCTCCAATAAAACTGATGGAATAAAAGTTTATTTACAGAGGAGAAGTTGGAACTAGATGATCTTTAAGGTCCCTTCTAATCCAAGCCCTTCTATGAATCTATGATTGCAGATAAACACACCTAGAAGACACGTGTATCCTGGACAATTTATCAATTTACTGTCGGGAGTTTAGTAGAACTGATTTACCATGGTCTTAAAACAAATAGAGTATAATACAGCCACCACCTCTGACATGAACTTACAGCTAGATATTGTGGTGTGAGTCCTCCAAGACCTGTGAGGTTTCCCCAAGTGGCAGTATTGAGCTGTTGCATCTGCTGAGCCAGCTGCTGCTGCAAACGCCGCTGCTCCTTGTCCTTTTGGGTGTCAGCAAACTTCACCACGATTGGCGAAGAGCAGCCCTGTGGTTGGACAGATTGGGAAAGACAGAAGGGTTAAATCACACCAGGTCAACCTTGCTTTGTGAGCTCAGACATGTCCTGTAGGGCCACTGGCACAACCAGATCATTCACCCTCCCTTTGTGACTGGCATGTGTAGGACCACAAGGACTGAGATTTTCATGTTCTTAGGAAAAGAGGCTATGGAGAAATTATTGATTCCCCAGCTCTTTTTATAAAGCACCTTTCCTCAGGCTCTCTTTTCCTTCCAGCTATCAAAATTGCTGCCAGAGACAGCAAAGTGTACCAGTCCTCTTTAATTAAGCTCCACAGCTGATGAGATGGACGTGATGCTTTGTCTGCAGTCTGTTTTCAGGGAACGCCAAAGGGAGAGGTGTCCAACCTCCGTGCTGCCAGGGACCACACAGCCAACACCGCCCTGCCACGGTGCTCTGGCTGTGCCATCACGCTCGGTGCAGCTGGTGTGTCACCCTGAAGAGACTGGGAGCAGCAGATTTACCTCCTGTTCACACCACGGACCCCCAGTCAATTCACCCACCTGCGGTCTGCTCCCAGGCACGCTTTGTACCAAGCACCCTTGAGATGTGAACAAAGGGCAGGGTGCAGACCTAAAGGGACTAGTTCTGGTCATAGCTGCCCATTCCTGATTGCCACCATTTCTTCAACTGCTTCTATCAGCCTCTTGTTACATGGTATGACAAGGCTGTAAGATGCCTTAGGAAATAGGGAAGCTGCAAGAAAGAGCTAGAGGTCTGGTCTGCAGCCTATTCCTCACCCAAGGCTGAGGGACCCTTGGGAGGAAGTTGGAGGTCACAGACCAAATGGAATTTTGAGGTAAACTGGAATTTCCCTTGGACTTGAAATTGGAAAAAGTCATTGAGACAATGAAACATGACTATGAAAGATGTCTCTGTTGATTTCTCTCTGTTTTTTTCCCTGCTAAGAAATGTTTCATATTTTAACCTTTCAAGTCTTAATTTTTTTTTCAGATCAAGAATGCAAACTATGTACTGCAATGATTCAGTTCTTCACATTAATTCAAGCATATTATGAGTCATCGAAACTGTCAATCTGTTTCATACTGCTTTTCAACTTCACAGCATCCAATGAATAACTTCCCTTGCCATGCTTTGTTATACTAATTTCTTGTCTAACTTCAATGTGAACACAATGGCAGGAGTGATAAGTGACTCAAGTCCAAGAAACACATCTGTGCTTCAGCCAAAGTGTATAGTGTGGGATGCAGAGTAGGGTTATACTTCACCTACTCTTCCCATGGCTGCTCTCACAACACTGTGAACATCTTCAGAGAAGTTCCAGCCTTCAATTATTTACAAAAAGCAGCCTTTTCTCTGAAAAAACCTCACACCAGGACAAGTGATAAAAATATTCCCAATCATCAGATGAAATGATGAAACTAAGTGCAATAATAATAATAATAATAATAATGATAATGATAATAATAATAATTCTCATAGAAAGATCCCCCATCAACACTGTTCCTTTAGAATTATCTTGGAAAATCATTGCTTGTGGTTTATTATTCCACCTTCAATTCTTTTCCTGTGTGTTTTATTGTAAAAATGTCTTTCAGTGTTTCACTGAGGTAGAAAGGAGATACATAACACTCCAGCAATCAAATAAAGATTATGAAGGAGTCTGCTTGTTACACAATTACCTCTCTCTTGTGATTTTTATACTAATATTAAAAATAAGATCATTTAGAAAAAAAGAAGAAGAAAAAGGAGCCAGGGGGTAGAGGATGTGAGAGAAATTTTTCAGGTTTTGCTAATGAAAAAAGTGCAAGCTTTCTATCTTATACAAGGTTTGGTAACACTGGGTTAAGAACAACTGGAACTTGCTGCCTTCTGCCTGGATATACAGGAGAATCCAGTCTATTTCCAAAGAAATAGAAATGAGTATCAAAGGAAGAAATATTATATGGTTATTTCAGTTTTCAGTTCAGTAGTTCGGCATTCAACATTACAGCTGACATATTTATGAATGCTTAAATGTCAGTAAAATGTACAAAAACAATATCTCTGCAATTTATGAATCTATAATTCATTTTTTCACTGTCTGCTCTATATTTCATCACTTCATCATTTTCAAGAAAGCAAACATTCTGAAGACTGAGATTATCTCTAGCAAGTGGCTCTATATGAGAAAAAGGTTGTTATTATTGTATCAAATTTACTCCATGATAAAAAATTAGTGTCTTCTACTGATGCTGCATTTGAATGACTTAAACAAACAAACAAAAAAACTCCATAGAAAAGAAATAGAAGAGCAAACACTTTAGAGCAGCAAGTATATTTTAAAAATCAGTTGATTTAACCAGCTCAGTAAGTCAGGTGGAAAGAACAGTAAGAGAATGCATTATTCTATGTGACGTGTTCATCTGGACTTAACAATCCCATTGTTCTTTCTTAGCTCTCTTTGAAAATTCATCTTGGTCAATGATGTGTGCTAAAGAACTGAAAATAAAGAAAAAGGGAAAAAAATCTGTACTAATTGGGTTGAAATGCAATTGTGTACTACATATCTTCCTCTAAGCCCACTTTTATTGCAGAAGAACATGAAACCAAAGTGTCCAAGGATGACTGTTTCAGGCTGAGGGTTGACATGGGACACTAGCCAGCCCAATTTAACTTTTCACTAGAAGAGTATTGGTAAAATAGAACAATTTTTTTTTTTTTTTTGCCTACAGGGTGATTCCTATTTTATGCACTTCTATTATCTAGCTCGAGGGGAAGCTTCCAGCACAGATACAAGGTGCATCTCCCTTCCTCATTCAATGGCTTCATATTTCCATGCCATTCAGTGCCATTTTCTTACCAATAGCTGGTGCTGCCTTCATATTTTTCTATTGTCAGGTTGAGTCCCTCCTCCATGGAAAGGGAGGGGCATGGCTTCTTTCCAAGCTCAGCCTAAGCTCAACTGATGCAAAGACCCAGATGTTCAAAGGGCAAAATATTTGGAATTGCCTTGCCAATTTGGGGATCTCATTGATGATGTCTCTAAAGGTGTTGAGAAGGATTTTGATCCAAGAGCAACTATTCTGTGGAACTAATCTCATTAAGAATATCCTGTTAAAATTCAGCCCTTTTATGGAGCGTTGCATACAACACAGGAGTGGGATAATTTGCCTGGGAGGTGCTATGTCTTAATTTTACTGTCTTCGGAAGTAGAGCTGTGTAAAATTCATTTTGTTAGATGGAAAAATACATTAAAACACATGGAAAATACAGGTAAAACACGGTATTACCAATAAACATTTCCTTTTTATTTGGAATCAAACCCAGCAAAATATATAGATCTGAATTAATGGAGCAGTGCACGCTAGGCAAATTACTACAGGTATTATTCCAGAGAATCAAAGTGGAAGTTTTTTCACAATATACTGTCAGACTGCATAGACTGTATAATAGCAGCTTTCTAGTAAAGATAATTTCATTTAGTCTCATCTCATTGGCAGATTCTCAACTAAAACTGTACACCCAGGGTCTAAAAATGCATTGCACTGAAAAGAAAACACATTGATTATAAAAGAAGCTCAACCAAATTAAAACGTGATGTTTGGAAAGACAATAGCTTTGCAATGCTGATATCATTACTTGTACTATACAGGAAACAGTTAGTGACAATTTCATGCACTGGCTTGAATTTTATCTTCTCCTCTTCCTTTTCCTCTGTCCACCCTCCCACCCCTGGTCTCCCCCCTTGGCTCGTTACACAAAGCAGCTCAACGACATGACGCAATAATGATTGTTTAGCACCCCGCATGCTTTGGGAGACTAGAGCATTGCAAAGGAAAATCACTGAGAGAAAAAAAAAATAAAAAAAAAAAATTGAAAGGTCCTGGTGGAAAAAGAAATAATAAAAAAAAGAAGAAACAAGTGCACATAACATCAATGCCACCTCTGAGAAAAATCATCACTACACGAAGATACAGTATACATAATACAGTATAACATGCACTCTCCAATGATAAGCTAGAAGATCCAGAGTAAGTAAAGATTTCATACTTGTGCGGTTTTTTGTGCAAAATTCTGAAAGACCATGACAAAAATCACAGACTGAAAAAAGTTTTGAGATTGCCAGACAAGCTGTGGCATTTGATAACCACTCCAGTGACCAGATCGTTAGCCAGCAGCTCAAGTCACATTAAGTGAACCAGTTTAAAGTTTTGAGCTGCTCACCTGGATAAAATACGAGGCCATAGAGGCAGTTTGGAAGGGAATGAAGAGTGTGCTTGTGAGGGGCCAGCCACGATGGTGCTCTGCAGGAAGTGCCACACTCTGATATGCTCTGTCATCATTAGCATTTTTATTTGCTACATGAAGAAGGCGAAATAATATTAACTTAAAAAGAGATTCTATTTGCAGAAAAACACATGCACTAGTAACTCAGTGTGGCCATGTTAAATCTTGAGCTTTTTCTCAGAGCAGTGCGAACCACAACACTTAGAAATCTATTTACAAGAAACTAAGATTTTTCTTTTGGGGGAATGTGTGTTAAAAATAGAGGTAATTTACTCATCAGAGAAACTCTGAGTACGGCTGAGGAGTGGTATTCACAGCATTTTTATTTTCTGCTGAATGCCACTGAAAACAGGATTGAGAGCCGTGTTTGGATACCACACAGCAGCCTTATTGTGCTCTTTCAGGTGATTGAGAAAAATAAAGCTTCACAAAGACAGGTAGAGTGAGCTGGTAAAAAATTTAAATCTGTGATTGTCATGTGTCTGATCTGATCCAGGAGAGCATGGCTTTACCATTCGCAATCATTTGCACAAAGAAAACAAAGAAAGGGCAAATGATACAGTACTGTACCTCCATGGTCTGAGACTGGTGCATGGCTTTGATTGCATTCTGTGCCATTGCCCTTGTAGAAAATGTGACAAACGCACAGCCTGTGGGAACAAGGGGACAGGGAGCAGGAAAGACAAAAAACAACAAGACAAAAGGGTTGGACGCTTGTTAAACCAACACAGTCTACGAGAACGGCCACAAGACGACACTGTTCTCAGTAGTACATAAAAATAAACAACTTCTCTAGTTTATTTATTGACAGTGCTGACTTGCTAATCTGACCATAGATGAAAGAAAAAAAATTAGGTGGGGATGGGTGACAAGAAGGGTTTTTATAAAATCTTTTTTGTTTGTTTTGCTTTGTTTTTCTTTTTTTGTTTGTTTGTTTGTTCTGTTTTGTTACTGTTTTTGTTCTTTAGCCACAGGGTTTGAAATAAATAAGGCTTTTATGTAGCCTTTGGATTGCTTAGTTAAATCTATTCAGACCATGCATTAACAATTGCTTGCTCTGGCTTTTGTGTAGGTAAACTGTGGATAGTGAATAAATGTCGTCTTCGCTGACAGCTGAACTGAGAATTTAATAAAGGGGTCCATAACATCACAAATTACTGTGATGCACCAAGAAGGATCATACAAATAGGAATGAAAAACCTCCACTGTCTATCCTGTGACTATATGTGAAAAGACTCAGACAAAATTCAGTAACGTAGGTGGAATCTCAACATTTAAGAAAATAACATTTTAAAAATAAAAATCCTTATGGTATTTGTTTCTCTGAGTTCTAGGTACAAGTATAATTCTTTGATCTGTGAAAGCTGCTGCCAGCTTGAACAATTCTGAAGCTATGTGCATGAAAAACCAAAAAAATCACTCGTTTTTCTCCTCTTCAGCTTTTAAAATCATAATGAAAAGCCAGTAGGCTAATACCTAGGCTATTTTTCCACCCTTTTACTATTGTCAGCCATACCTACACTGGGCATGGTGCAGGTCAACATTTTCAGTGCATGACTCACTGCCCTTTTGGCTAATAAAAACATTGCCTCCTGAGATTTACATTTTATTCTTCATGCACCCTTGGGCATCTTAAAGAAAAAGACTGTGAAATTAATGCAGATTCAGGCTGATTTTGTAATAATACCATGGCACACTAAAAGCTTAGCTAAAGCAACACAGACTTATTTCACTTGTGATCTCTAATGACTTTAAAAGTGCATTGATTTTCAGCTCCCTTAGCCTTGCACAGTTTGAACTTGGGTTTCAGAGAATAATTTAGTGTTCCACTCAATTTCCTCAAAACATTATTATTATTACTACTTAAAAGATTTCCAAATGAAGCAGATCTAAGCACTGAGAGGCTAAAGCATATTGTCATTTTAGAGCTAATGCATGAAAGCTACATTCTGGCATCAAAAATACAATATTGTTGCCCCTGTGGCCAATGGGCAAAATAAACCATTTTGCAATCCAGCAAGCAACAGATTGTTTGGTTTATGCAAATCAATTTGAGGCATGGAATACCTTTTCTTTTTAGCTCTGTGTGTACCTGGTAAGATTATCAAGTCAAGACTGTATTCACATTTTAATCAAACAACAGTAAGAGAAAGCAATGCCTGATCATTACCCAAAAGCACTACATCTAGTCATGAAAATAAAGTCAATGCATTTTTGCATCATGCGGTATTTTTTTTGTTTTCTCTTTAATGTAAAGGCCCTTGATTCAAGAGAACCTAAGCTGGCTTATGTAGCTCTGGCTGATAGATAAGCATCATAAAATCAGAAATCAGAATTCTTTTACCCAAACTTCACCACAGCGTTGTGACTTTCTGTATTTCTTAGGTAAGAAAACAACAGATGATGTCTCACTACTGTTTAGCCACACTACACAATGCTATACTAGTCTTGTTCAGCAACAAATTTCTGTCAAAGAATATAATGTAACAAACCAGCTTTCTGTACAGCAATCTAGACAAAATATGCAGTAGAAAGGTAAATAATCTACAGTATTTCTCCTAGATTCCATATTGCTGCTGTGCACGAAAATTAAAGAGGCCAAAATTCACCATCAGTCTCAAAGTAGTCTTTCTTAATACCATTTCTGTTATTAGCATTATTCTTTTCTTGTTTTGCAAATTCAGTGGGGGATGAGCACAAATAGAGATATATATATATAGAGATAGAGGGCAGGCAAGGAACCCCATACAGAGCCTTGAATAATATTGTTGATAATGGTCAAGAAATTGCTTCATTCACTTCTTTGGCTCTCACTATCCAGGAGTGTGTACTATAGTGACAATTACTGAATGGAGGTTTCAAATGCATGAGAAGCATGTAAAATGTCAACAAAAATCAGTAAGACACAGTTTATGCATTTATCACAATTTCTCCCCAGCAGTTCTGCTGTAAGTAACATTCTGGGAGATGTTGCAATTAGCAGGTCTCAAAAGAAATGTGAATCAGCAGAGAAATAAGGCTGCATTCCTCTCAAGATAAAGCAGACTCCCCCTTCCCTCCCTTAAGCTCTCTCTCTTTTTAACCACGGGCTCGGCTGTTGGGTACTTCCAGCTCCCAACCAAAGCCTTCCTCCTCACTCCTCAGCCCAAAACCATTTGCATGGGTCTCGCTGCCTTTGTCATGAAGCAAAAAGACCTTTGTAGCAGATCTCTGTACCAATTTGAAAGAAACTTGTTCTTTGGGCAAGGGGAATGCCTGATGAATGAGGTTATGCAGCTTGAATATGAGCGTTTGGAAGCAGCATTCCACAGAGAGGATGGGGCTGCATTTTAATTAGGGTTTGCCAGCCAGAGGCTACAAGGTTAAGTCCCCTTGTTATCTCCATTCAGCAGGCCATTTCCCACCGATGGACAGTGGCTATTTCCACAATAAATTTCTAACTTACCTCAATAACATGGCAAAAATTCAGTAGATAATGTTATTTTTAAATTATTTGAAAATCCATACTTTAAGAGGTTGCCATTAAGTGCCCCAATTAAACATTTGTTATTTAACCATCCTTCCAAACATTGCTACATGTATTCACATTCAAGGGTTATTTTTCAGCTACCAAACCTGGAAACTCACACACAACATTTGTATATTTATTATGTATGCATATATATTTTATTGTGCGTGGAAGAGGGGATCCTATATATTTTATTATGTGTGAATATGGACTCCTTTCCTTCATGACCAGACTGCTACACTGGATGGAAGTTAAGCCTATGTCGTAGGATTTGGTCTATTTAACTCAATCATTTTGCATTTATAATTTAGGTGTTCAGAAAATTCTGTTCTTCTGAAATGCTTTTACTGCCATGGTCAATGGCAGGACCTTGATTTTCCTCTGTGGGGCACATATGCACTCGAGGAGGATGGTTTAGCTGGACACCTAGAATTTAATCAAAAGTTGATGTCCAAGGACACTGGATCTCATTTCTTTATGTATCTGAAGGGCTGGGAAAACCCTCTCCAGCACACTCTCACTCACTGTATCACATGGGTGCAGGTGGTCTTTTGGGAACACACTGCCAGCTTTAGGATTGTAAATCACAATTATAAGAGGACAGGACTAATCAGATTTCATGCCTCGTGGTGCAAGGAAACAAGAAAGATTTCTGTGGCCTCTTACCCCATCCTATGAAACATGGCATTGATTGGCATGCCACGGAACGAGGTCTTCCAGACCCATAGCTACAAGCAAACGATTTCTGTTCTACCCCACCGAGTCCTGATATTCAATTATTTCCTTCTTACTGGAGCTGTGGAGCTCTCTGGGAGGGAAAATACAGAGAGGGGGATATTTCTATAGCTAATGCCTTGAAATAACTTCATTTTGTACAACTGGCTACCTAGCTGCCCTAAAAAATTGTTTGTTTTGTAAAAATAGCCAACCTGCAAGACACCTTACACTTATTTATCAGCTCTGGTTTCAAAATGTCAGGGATCACTGACAAGAAGAAAAGGAGAGGGAGAAAGAAGACCTATGAATTTTAGCTGCCTCTTCAAGGCTGCCTTCTCAGCCCCTACAGCAGATAAATGAGTGACTGGGGAAAGGCTGCTGGAAGTAATTTCCTTTTGCATTGAATTGGAGTAAGGCAGCCAGCCCTGGCATGGGAGAAATTTTGGAGCCCATTATCACATCAGCCACATTGGCTGAGAGAACATCTAAACTCACAGGGTTACTCCTTATCCCTCTCCCACCACAAACTGAAAGAGAATCCTGAAAAAGCAGTCAAATGTGATAGGCCTCCTCCTTGATCCTGGCCATCCCAAACCTAGGGCCTGCTGCTTGAGGGACTGAATATTTGAAATATTTAAAAAAGCTCAGCGCTGCCGCATTTCAGCTCCTGCTTCATGTGATTCTTCTCATCTCAGGCTTTTCTAGAAGTGTTGAGAAGCATTCAGTCAGCAGTTCTTGCACAGCCTAACAACATCAGTACCTGTGAGCTGCAAGTGAAGTAGAACATTTTTACACATGGAAGCCTGAGTAAGGTTCGTACCTAGACAAGAAACTTCCATCATGAAACTGTGATCTACCAGAGGTTTTAAAGTGAAGCCAAAGGGAGATGCAAAATGCAGAGACATTGTTGGGAAGTCTAAAAACATGGTTTTGACTCAGAAGAAGACCCAAGAGATTTTGAAAGCCACCCAAGAAGCTGCAGTGCTGTGAGTGGTGGCTGCGCAGTTGGTGCTGTAATGGTTGCACCACAGCTTCCCAGTACACTGTAAACAAGTTTTTCTTCAATCTCTGTGAAGAAACAAAAGTGAAAAGCTGCCAAGTACTCCTGCAAGGAGTAGTTGGGATCCTCTGAGATGAAAGCTTCTATTTAAAGGAAAGGCTTGAATAAAAAAGCTATGGAAATTGAAGTGTGATAAAAATAAGCTCTAGTTGGGTTAAAATGTTTCTAGCTGAGATTGCAAAGTAGACTTTTCCTTTTCCTTTCCTGTGCTAATACAGCCCAGTCAGAAGAAAGCAACATCCTGGAAAACAGTCTTCTAATGAAGATATCACACAAAAATCTGTCTTGATGGCTAAAATACATTTCATCTGCAAACTAAATTGTACATCAAATTGTTTACCGTAGTGATATTTGTTTGTTAAGTATTACCTAAGACACACAACAACAGGTCTGAGACCATTGCAACAGTTCAGTCTAAAGAAAAGAAATTAAAAAAGCCACAGTGAAGCTGTTCAGTTTATGCATATCAGGCACATAAAGGTAACAAGAGGCACACCCTGTAACCCTGTCTCTGCTCTTCAGCTCTCCTGACCGACTATTGACCAGATGACAGGTTGTAGATTTTAAATCTCCTGAAGTTCATGGTTCCCTCGAAGCATTTCTAATTGGACATTCAATTACCTACCCTGCAAAGTACAGGCTCCAGTAAGTGGAATCTACACAAACCCAGAATTAAATGGGTACCAAAGACCATATTCTCTAATTGTGCCTCAATGATCCTCTTGTTGGAACAAAGCTTCTTGAAAATTATTTCATTTCAGGATTGCCTCTTGGGAGGGATTGCTGCAAAACTGCAGTAATGGAAATCTGAGATGTTGTTACTGGCCAAAGGCCAGCAGAGACATTGGTCAGTTGGATGTGTTTCTGCCCTCCCAGTTGCAAAAGAGTTTTAGTGAGGGAAAACAAAATTAAATGTGCCATAATGATTGGAAAAATTGAAAATGTTACCACATTGCAGCAAAAGGAATAAAGCATGAAGGTGCTTCTGCAGAGCTATTGAAAACACAGCACTTCCACTGTCCTTGCTTCCCACCACTCACTGAGACACAATTCAGAAGGTGACCCCTAATCTAGGGTGCTTCCACAGCTGGCACTTCATGTTACTTTAGCTCAGGAAGGAGCAGTAAATATCCAGAGGAAAGAAAACCCCAGCATAAAAGTCTCCTCACCTATCCTTCCCTGCAATTAATTGTGATGCAAATACTAATTTCCTTCTACTAATTCATCAAGAAAACCCTTGAATCTGAAAGTTCTGAATGGATTTTCAAGAAATTAAATTGCCTTACCATGGTGTAACTTGCTATTCCATTTCTAACCTGCTCTTAAAGCAAAGAAAGAATGAAAAAAACAATGCTTGTAATCAATGTCTGTAGAAATGTTCACTTGTCCCATGTGCCTGGTAATGTTTTGTTAAAAAATCATACAATTAGGAGCCTAGAAGATGTAGAAAAATGCATTTTGAGCTTTTTCACAGTTTTCATGGTATATCCAACTCTCTCTACATGTTATTAGCAGGTTTCTTCAGTGCATGCTATTAACCTAGTTGACTTCTTTCTAGTATCTGCTATATAAATCTGCACTTAGCAATACAGCAGAATAATTTGCTATGTGGTGCTCCTGTGGTAACAATAAGAGGATTTTTTTTATCATCATTACGGATGGTAATAATTCCTAGAGTGATACAGAGATATTGATCCACTGATTTTAAAAAAGCATTTTACAAAGGCAGAGGAGCATTGCTACCCTTATTTTAAGCAACAGGATAACAGAGATGATGAGCAACCAACTCACCTATGGTCAATACAGCATATCAATGGCACAGCTACACTGCTACAAATCAAACTTGGGTATTTCTGGCTATTTTTGTGCACTCCAGCTCTCATTGCCTGGCTGTCTGTGTTGGAATCTGTGGTCACGTAGACATCACATAGTGCTGGGAGTCAGGAGGTCTGAAAGTTTCCTTAAGCCGTTTACAATAAGTGATTTAAAATCTTAATCATCTGAGGCAGTTCACTTCTACTTTTTCATGATAATGAAGCTTAGCACATGATATCACAATCATGAATTTTTGTAAAGCATACTTAGCTCTTCAGAAAAAGTGCTGGATTAAACAACCCTGCAGGCTGAATCCTTCTCTCTGAATAATGAATATCATACAGGCAGTGGCAAGCTTCTTTAGATAGTCCCATGAACCCTGCTCAAGAGGCAGCCAGCCTCCATGGCTGTTGGGTCCCAGGTTTCTTTATCTCTACAGCCAACAGGGTATTTTTATTTTTTAATACCTTTCACAGCTAGGAATTACTTGCTGCCAGCCAGGTAATTTCACAGGGACTATCCCAGAGCCTTTGGAAGGCAAAGCCTTTTGGTTGCTGCCTATTCTTGTAGCTGATTGAAATATAGCAATACAGGTATAAACAGTGGTGATTTCTTAAATGCAGGGGTGAGTAACAATGGGGGAAAATATGACTCAAACAAAAAAAAAATCTCAGTTTCTTTAAAATACACTGCTCCACCACTGGAGCTCTGTATCATTATTTTAGTCTCACTTTAGTGCAGAGTTTCAAACAGCTGACAGTAGGAATTTGGAGTGAAAAAGGTGATGGTCCACTATCAGTAGTGACAGCAATGGGTGTGACTTTAATAAAGTTCTGTCAACTCTTGGTTAGGAACTACAATAGAAACAATGAGTTCCAGGTCTCTCCCCTCTCCCTTTATCTCAGCACTTATATCACACTTATCACAAAGTGATAAGTTACTTTTTCTCTTGATGCCACAGGACAGGATTTCTCCTTGCTACTGGAGCCCATGTGGTACAACACAACCCTAAATTCTGCCTATGAGTTGACAGCAGACTTTTGCCCTCCAGTGGTAAGGCTGCCGATGCAGTGTAGACATGGGCTAAAATAAAAGTCAACTGAGATCTTTTTAGCCTTTACTAACTAAAAAAAGTCCAAACTCAAACCCAGTCCAAACCAAAACTGTTCTACTGAGCAGAGTATTCTGGAGCTTTCCTTGGAACTATCTGCTGGTAATAGAGATTATTTGCCTGGACCCCTTAAGAAATCTCAAAAGCTGTCATAAATACAAGCTTGAAGCTGGCATAAATACCAGAGAAGACACTGTTCAAGCTTTTTTCATCTGGGATACCATGAGGTGTATTAGTTATGCAACTGAAAAGGGACACCAAACAGAGTTTACTGGATCACATTTCCATCTCACGGCTGTGAGATGAACTGAGAGCTCGAAGGCTCTGCATGGCAAGGTCAGTGTTTTCCTCAGACAGTGACTATTTTTCATTCACCTCTCTGTGTCTAGGAGGGAAGCACATCTGGACGGGTGCTGAGAACATAAATAATGTTTGTGGCAAAAGGAATTAACATCTTGGAAATGGTAACATGAATTAAAACTCATTAAGGATTGGAACTCTTTACAAAGATTTAACAGTATAAATTCTCCCTCCTGAAGCAGTTTTTCACCTTGTGCTTTTTCAGTCAGGCTCCCTCCTCTGCAGATGTCCCTCAGCACTTTTCATTTCAACTGCAATACTAACCATTTTCCCAACACTTTGCCTTCTCTCATGGAGTGGTGGTTTTGTGAAGCTGATAAAAATCTGCCTGAAAACCTGGTTGGCGCAGCTGAACCCATTTTGAAGTGTGAACATGGGTGTGTAGAAAGCAATTCGAGTTTAACAAGGCATGAGGCATGAGGGCATGATGGAATATCAGTCGTGATTGTGACCGAAATGAACCCGAGTGGCACAGAGGATGCAGCTCTGCTGTGGTTACTGGTGTGTGACCTACCTGGACTGAGATCTTCAGTCTCCAGCAGGAGAGAACAGCACATTAACTCTACAGCTGTGCTGGCCAGCACACAACACTGCCCTGCTTGATACATTGGAGACGTGGATTAGGAATCTCAGCTCCTGATTGTCGTGAGATTGCTGTTCACAGCAGAACAAAACTACCCACCAACCTCACTTACTCTGTTGGATTTCATAATTAGCTTTTCTGTGCTCCTACTAGTCTGTTGAATTAAAGCAAGTATGCAGTGGGACTTTTATGGATCCCAGGAAAGATCCATTTCTTTGTTGGGTGATGCTGACAAGTCAATTAAATCTTTTTTTGGGGCTCAAAACATCTGATGCGCAGATCTTGTTATTTCAGCAGTTAATTAGCTCCTTTCCCACTTGTGTCTTCCATCATCCCTTCCTTGTGCTGCTCACACAATGAAATCAGTGAAAATCAGGAATACTCATTTTGCCTCAGTGTTGGGTCTAGAAAGATAATGGTAACACTCGACTCCATCAGTAAATATTCCTTTTTGAGCTGCAGGAACCAACTTCAGACCTTTAGACCTGTGCCCGAATCTTCCCCAGGGAGAAAGCCATGGTCATGAGGCTCTCCTTGTCTGAAAGGACTGCTGCATCCCAGCCCCAAAAATTTGGGGATCACAAAGCATAAATGTAAGTGCATAATTTTCTTGGGGCTCCCCATTTTTTGTAAGAGTGGCTTTTCAACAAGTCCTTATTGTTCAGAAGCAGCTTCAGTACATGCTTTCAAGCAGTGCCATGATATATGGGAATACCTGCACTCCCTTTGCTGAAATTTATAGGTGTTTTGTAGAAACTGGGCCACCTACAAAGCAAAAGAACCCATGCACAAATTGTTGCACAAAATTCTGTGGATCCTATTGCCTACTAATAGATCCAAAAGTAAAAAAACAAAAACAAAACTAAATCTATACCCATATCTATATGCAAAGTGGGTGCTATTACCTCTTTCTATGCCTTTTGAAAATGTAATAAAATGCATAAACTGTGTACTTTCTATGTATTTGTTTTTCCTATAATTAAATTACAATTAAAATTACTTTACTCCCTGTGCCATTAAATGGCTGTGGCAGGTACAACAGCATAATCCTGCACTGAAAGATGGGACTATTTCCTATTTCCTTTTCCACTCAGCAACCCCAGCACTGATAATTTGAGAAGGTTCATGCTCTGAGAATAAATTCAGGTCCATATACCATGGAGCTAATACGCAGTCTGTGTCATCAATATACATTTATCATTCTTTTCAACAGGTTTTCAGAAGGCCTTTCCCTAAGAGGGATTTCTGACTATTGAAATCTGTGCAGCATTTCATTTCCAAGTTCAGGTTGGCCACTCGACCACTCTTGGTGGTGATGCTTAACATCTCTGCCCTGGATTTTGCGTTGTGGTAGAGGCACAAGATTTAGAAACTCTTTTTAAAAACTTTTGTCCGGGCAAAGCTCTCAGGTCCAAGCTAACTTCTTTGTCTCTCAGTTACAGTAGACCTATGTTTTGCATGTAGTTACAGAAAACACAGGGATGGAGGAGATAGTGCTACAACGAGGGCCAGTTCCCATCACCCTTCATGCCTTCAAGCAGTCATTTACAGTCCTGTCCTTTTTTTTATTTTCTTATTCTTTTTTGGTCTTGTGCTACAAAGCAGAAATGGGGTCAGGGGAGCAACTTTGATTTTGTGAGAGCAGAAAACTGAGGGTGCTTTCTCAGGGCGCAAAGGAACCTTTCCAGCTGACAAACAGGGTGATAACACAAGTTAATATGTTGGCACCGAGACCTTTCTGACACTGGAAATAAAAGGTGATAATTTCAGCCACTGTGAAAAGTTCATGTGGATACCTCCATCACGTGGGACGTATTAGAGCGTAACCCCTCGCTGCAGACAGTGTCTCTGCCTACCTTGGCTGTGACATAAAGCTCCCAATTAGCACTTAAGGAAAGAGACTTTCCAGACTGCACACTCACCTCGGCTCAGCCCGTCTGGTCCCCGAAGGATTCGGCATTCTTCTATCTGGCCGAACGGAGAAAACATCACCCTGATATCATTCTCATTACACTTCTTCGAAACCATTCCTATGAACAATTTTCTGTCTTCCACAGCTAGAAGATAAAAATAATGAATGAGCAAAGGCCATTTCATCTTTTTGCTGTGATCAATGCTTCATTACCACATCAAACCAAGCTCCAGTCATGTGAGTCTGGCTCTGTAACTGAAGACAAGTCCTAAGGCAAACACTTTATACTTACAACCTCCCTTCCCCCCTCCCTCCCCCACCCCAAATATCTCGTTTTTCTCTCTCTCTCTCCTTTTTCTAGTGGTCTTGCTGTTTATATAACATATTAATTGGCTGTCTTAGTCACTCTGCATACACCTTCCCTTCACGGCTTCTAAAAGGAAAGTATCCTCTGTTAGAGACACTTTTAAAGACATCTTTGCATAGATTCTAATTCAGATAAATTCCCTCATGCCCCTCATGTGTGAAAGAAATGATGGGGTGAGGGTGAAGAAGGGATTGTGCACGTAATGATACAAGCTAATGAAAAATATTCCTGAGAAATGTTTTGAGAGCAGCTCCTATCTGAGCTTTCAATTTTAGCCAGCTTAATGCACAGCACTGGAAATGCAGATGTGCAATGACTGCTCTGGAAAAAGAATGCATTACATTTTTTTGCTGTTTTTTTTTTTCAGTGCCACAGCCCTCTCCCCTTCAGGAGGACACAAGACATATTTCAGGACATCATTTGAACACCCTTTGATGCGTAATGATGCTGAGTTTGCAAAAAAGTCACCATGAAAAATGTGCTTTACCTGAATTATTGGTGGAATATTTCCTGCCTGCACTGTCACCAACACCAGCACAAGCTGGACTGCTGCAGCAGGATGCACACAGTTCTATTAATCAAACTCAAATTTATAGGTCTAAAGCTGAGGACTCTTGGCAAAAATGAAAGAGGTCATCAAAACTTAATTCACTCTGGAAAAACCCAAAAATGTTAATGCACCCACCCATCTATATTAAACCAAAAATTTAAGTGCTTATTATACAGTACATACACCAGTGCTTTCTTCTTCTCTGGAAATGGCATGTAAATCCAATTCCCTGTTAATGAGCAGACTGTCAGGGTTTGTGGGGAAGCAAAGAGGGAAGAAAAGCTTTACTCCAGAGAGTCTGCACTGCACTTACTTATTTCTATTATTGTGCAAATTATTTTTGTAATGAAGTATTTTCATTTCTGGGCTCACAAAAAAAAATAATGAATCCTCCCTTGCTCTCTAACTCTGTCTCCTATATTAGTATGAGTTTGTCATATGGAAAAAATTGCAGCTGAGGAAGAAGGAACTGCGTCCATTTTTTCTAGGATTTATTTGTGTTATACTTCAACACTTTCAGTGCATTTAATAATTTCAAGAATAACAAGGAGAGGTTCATGTTTATTGATCACAAGAAGCGTTTGAAGCAATTTTCTCCTTAAATCGCTGACTTTAAAAAGTATTTGTAGCTTTTATAGAAGCAAAGACCAAACCCATGCATTTTTCAGAACCCAAAACAGAGGCCAGCCCCTGCAATCCCAGCTTCTCACTCTACAAGCTTGTAAGAAAATTGGTGTGAATTTAACACCCAGAGGAAGATGTTTCCTTCAGCAGAGATTCCTCAAAACTGAACATTTTCATTCACACTCTATATTGAGGTTCCACACGCAGATGAACTCTCCAGAAAGGGTTAAGAAATGATGAATGCATGGGATGAGCCAATCATATACAGATCAGGAGCTGAATATGCGTGATTGCAAATAAGACCTGCAAGTTGGGATATTTATATATACATAAATATATATATATATATGTCTTATTACAAAACTTTACATCTGATTCATAATATATAGCTGACCTTGATGCTGCTAATTGTTATTTTAAGGGTGGGAAAGCCAAATTGCCTTGCTCACAGCTACAAGAGGAGTGCAGGCAGCCACTTCTGGTGGAAGGATGCCTATAACCTGGCTGCAGACAATTTCTGTATTGCCTCAAGTAATCTTTTTGAGGAAGTTCCCTGGCCAGCCTGTCCCCTTGACAACAGCCACAGTCTATGGCCATAGTGCAGGAAAGGTTTTGAGACGAGGGACCCAGCTGGGCTGCCAGGCCTGGATTTCTCCACACCACAGACTGAGCTCAGGCTGGGTAAAACCTTGGTGCTAAGCTCATTTCCAAGCACAGCCTTCTGCTCTGTGTTATGAACCTCTTATTCTGTGTCTCTGTGTCACCTAGTACCAGCCAGTTTAAATTTGGGTTGATCTTGGGCTTGAAATACAGTGTGCAGGTCTACCCTAAGGGTAACTAGGTTCCAATGCTCTTTTAAAAATAGCTGCTGGCTAAGTTGGACAAATATCTGCCACAGCATCCCAAAGGAGGTCCCTTGGGTCCTGCTTCGGTGCCAGGACAAAGCCTCAAACCAAAGAGATTCACATGGAGACTCAAAAGAAATGAGATGTGAACAGAAGGCTTTGTTTTAATTTTCCAAAGAGTAGCAGGCGACAAAGTCCCCATCGGCCTCATTCAGTTTTGCTGGTAAACCTATAAATATGCCATTTAACTAACATGATTTGCAGGTTTGCAGCTTGAGGGTGATTTTATAGTAAATTAAACATCCAGCTCCTGTGTACTGTACATCTTAAAAATGCAGATTTCATGAAGAATGCTCAGAGTACAGAAAACATATTGATATGATGACGTGCTCTGCATTCAGTGCTATTAGTCAGTGCTGATCAGTGTTGAAGCTTAAGAAAATTGCTATTCTTTTTCTGGCTAGGGGCCCAGCATAAAAAACATTTAAAGTGACAATTGTCAAGATCAAAATGACATGTTTTCACTCCATCTGATAGAACATCTGATATTATTAGGCTGAAAGAGTTTTTAACGATATATTCCCACACAGAGAAAGGAATACTTTTCCACCTCGATAAGGCTGATTTTCAGGAGTTATTTCTGCATTTTTGGTCAGCCACTTCTTTCTTTCTAAAATGAATTCTTACCAGCCACACAGGCAAGGTTTGAGAATCAGACAGCAGAGTGCAAGAACTGTGGGTCAAATGTACTCAGAGGTTAGCAAACTTCCCCCTGGATCTGCTAAGCCTGCAAATTTTCCTGTGTGTGTTGGATTTCTCCCACAGACCGTAAAATGAAGAACCCAGCATTAAACACACATGACCCAGCAAAGCACTGAGGCTGGGACAGGTGCTGCTGCTTAGGGAAAAGATGGCAGCTTAAACCCATCTGGCCTAACTTCAGTGACCTAGAGGTTTGGTCTCATCTCAGCTGGCTGTTGGCAATGCCAAGAGATCAGCTCCTTCAAAGAGTGCCAGATCTCACCTCTCCCAGCAAGGTGGGATGGCCTTTGTCAATGGGAGTCTCTCCCCTGCTGCTGACAGTAGATTACAGATTTTTTTACATTGACTGAGAAGATTCACAGATGCTGTTACCTTCCAGCCAACTGCCAGACCTTGGGCATCATGCTAGCACCTGGATATCCTGAGCTCCAGCTGCAGGGACACCAGGAGCTAATGAGCTCTGAGGGGCTGGACAAAGCTTGGGAGCTGTGAGTGCTTTGGGCAATGAGAGCAGGCAAAGAAGAAGGCTGGGGGAAGGATAACAGTGTGCAAGGGCCAGCACTTGTATGCACATATCTAAAAAGCATTTAATTCCTGCTTGATAATCCTCTCTCCCACCCTTGGGGTAGGTTTTAACAATTCAAAATCCAGAAAAATCAAAACCTTTTAGCATATGTTTGACATTGTTATTTCTGAACCTCGTTTATGGGCTTAGTTGAACTTCCTGACTATTTTACACCACTCTGGGGGCATGAAGTAGACCAAACAAATGTTTGGAAGCAGCACAGAGGATGGGGTGGCTGAGTGCCCCTCCTTGATGGAGCAGAAGCAGCCAGAAGGTCACAATAAACAAGGCCTGAGGTTCTATTTATAGGAAGGAGAGTGTGAAACCGCACAGTTTCTTGATTAACACATTATGGGGCTCACCTTTAATCCATCCCAACACATTACAAACACAGGTTGGCTGTGCTGCCAGGGCAGTTTGAGCGACACACCCAGTGCTGAGCCTGCTGGATGTGGGGTGGGGTTTGCCAGAATGCAGGAACACTGCATGAAGAGGTACAGATACCTGCTTTAAAATGAGATGAACTGCTCTTGTAACCCTGTCAAGGCCAGCACTGCCATCACTAGCACGCCTGCCTGGGCATTGTGTTTGAACCCAGAACTCTGCCTTAGCCATCAAAGGTTATCTGAGATGAAGTCTGTTTCTGCTGGGGGGTGGATCTTTTCAATCTGAGCCTCCTGTCTTCTGACAACACTACATCCAGCATGCAGAATAACATCCTGAAGGGTCTAATTTTTTAGCTTTACTCAATTTGCTTCAGTAATGAGCATTTCTTGCAGGCTGTATTAGATTGCTTGTGCTAACCCAGGAGGATAAAGGAGCAGAGATTATTTTCTGAATGCTTCAAAAGAATTAAACCCTGTAATAATTGTGGGAAATATCCCTGAAGATTCAACCTAACTTTTCAATCTTCTAAACCCCCAAAATTCCAAAACATCAAAATTATAACCCTTTATTGTACATTTCTGAGGAGTCCAGTCCGACCAAGAGTGCATTTTCTCCCCAGAAGATGCCTTCTCTTTTGAGCAAATAGATAAATAGTTTATTATGTATAAATGGTGTGGAGGGTTTTTTTGTTTTGGTTTGGTTTTTTACTCCCATATAGAAGGGAAGGGGTGAAATCAGACTTTTTATCCCTAGCTGTAAGCCTGTGAAAACCCCTTGCATACAATCTGTCAAAGTCACACCTGAATCCAGAGCTGTCTGCATTAATTATCAACTTTTTTTATGTGTTAGTGCTAACATATGGCATCTAATTACTACCTCCAAATCGGCAAAGTTGTGCCACTTAGAATTTCAAAATTATTTTTTAATTTTCCACTAATAAAATCAATAAAAACAAATTATAAGATTACTCAGCTATTCTCCTCCCTACTTTACCTTTTTTTTAAAATAGAGAATTTTGTCTTTTTCTCTGCAGCAATGTTTTAATCCATTTAAGACCATACTGTTTGCAGGATGTGCGCCTGAAAATATTGACTGTGTTCAAATCCAGATCCAAGACATTTAAGCATTTGCAAATTGCAGGATGTTAATGGCCAGAGACAAGAATCAAGCAGGTGTTTGTAAGTTCTTTAGCGTTAGATTGGAGGAAGCCCCTTTGTTTGAAAAAGGGAAAATGTCCTTAAATAGACAAATACCGTGAGTGATTAATCTAGTAATGTTGGGGCCTTCAAAGTTGAAAAAATGCTTTTTTGGCAGAAAATCCTTAACCAAAACTTTCTAAGCAGGTTAAAAACATCTGCACAGAGGTGATCAGACTGGGACACACTACAAAATGAATCATCTGCATATCTTCAAGAAATGTTATGTTTTTCAACAGTAAGAAGCTTTTCAGATTCCCCCTGTGTAGACAAATTAAATTAAATCTGAGGGCAAGTCTTGCCCCATCAACTCCAGGTGCTAAAAGCTTGGTGGAGGAGATCAAGATTTGCTTCATCTGCACGAGCAGAGAAATGATTTAGACATTGTAGGCAGGGAAGGAACCACTGAAACAGGTTTTCCCAGAGGAGCTGTGGATGCCCCAGCCCTGGAAGTGTTCCTGGCCAGGTGGGGTGGGGCTCTGAACAATCTGGTCCAGGTGTGCTGGAGGTGTCACTTCCACACCCATCTCCCAATTTCCATGGGGTGAGCTTGGCCTCTGGTGTCAAGGGACAGATTCCTCAGGTGATGCAGACATCTAAGGGTGGGAACGGTGACATAAAAGGAGGAGCATTTCATCCTGATAGTTTCTGGCTTGGATGTTCATTCAAAGCTTTTTCACAAGGGATTCTTTGTGGGGAGGGGGCATTTATTCACACAGAATAAATGTTCTTTGTAAGCCTCTGTGAGGTGAATGACAGGACCTCTCCTTCCTCCCTATAGAACTTGAACAGGTCTATCAATCCCTCACAAATATGTACAAGCTCAGAGGAATTGTAGGGTTCAACTTGTCCTACACATCTTTCCACAAGAAATTCCAGACCAAGAAAATTTCTTTAACCTCTCTACAAACTGAGAAACACCACTTTACCCATAAAATCTACTGGGATCCTCCCATGACTCAGAAATCAAAGAGATTTGAGTATTCCTCAAAAGCTCAACCACCACGGATCATGAAAACTGAGATGCCTTGGCATGTCTTTTTTCTTTTCCCCTTTGAACTTACCAATCTGGTTGAAGAGGTACAGTTTGCTGTTGGCATGGATAATATACCTCTTCAGATGGATAGCCTGGAGCATATGGGAAACATGTGCCAAACAAATCTCCACATCCCCCACACTGTTATTTTTTTGTCTTTCTTGATCTCCAAGCTGCTTGCAAATTGTCACCCAATCCATGAACCCCACGCCTACACCCTGCCTTTCTGAGGGGCTGTACCACTATTACCAACATTGTGGTATTAGTTTGCCTTTTGTTTCTCCAGTTGATTAAAAAAAAAGTTCACCACCCCTTGAAAATGCCTATCAAAAGTTCCCACACCCTTCAGGAGTCTAAATTTAAAAAGGTGTTTAATTTGACAGTTGGAACCCTTGAACCGACAATTTGTTTTTCCCCAAAAATACAAAGAAAGGCAAGGAAAAAAAAAAAGTGGGAAAAAACCCAATCCCTTGTGATTTTTATGCTTGGAATAGATGCCAGAAAATAAGAGAGTATTCCGACAGTGCAGACAGGAGTTTCATGCAGATAACCCCAGACTAACAGCAGCAGCCAGGAGCCAACCTACCCTGCTTTCCAAGCAGGCACTGCTTGCTGAGAAAGACAGAATTTGCACAATTCCCCACAGTGTTTTTCCAATATGCTCAATCTCCTTTAGAAAGAAACTCTTCAGGCAATGAACAAGTAACTCACTGGGAGTCAATTTTGGCCCATTGCCTCTTACTTTTCTAATTTGCCAAGGAAATTGAGGTGAAATTTTTCTTTGAAAGAAAAACCCATAGAGGCCATACTTAGTTCAGAGGGTTCAGGCATTCCTGTGCCTAAGGGATAATTGTGCCCACTGCTAGCACTAAATATTAGGGACTGGAGTTGGGATTCCAACAGCAAAGTTTTCCTTGACTGCAGTGGGGCCTGAAAAGTTCAGTCCTGCCCACCCAGGTGCATTGGCCTCTATTCTGAGCACTCAAAACCAGCAAGAAATCACTGCTAAAAATCTTTGGGAAAATGTTCTTCACCCAGAGGGTGGCTGGGCACTGGAATAGGCTCCCCAGAGCAATGGTCACAGCACCAGACTGACAGAGGTCAAAGAGCATTTCGACAGTGCTCTTAAGCACATATTGGGATTTTGGGGATTGTCCTGTGCAGGGCCAGAAATGAAACTTTGAGAATCCTCCTGGATGGATATCCATCCTTTCCAACTCAGAATATTCAATGATTCTACAATTCCAGCCTGAGAGAGAGAACATCCCTTCCCGTGCAAATGGGTGACAGCTCGTATTTCCTGTGCTTGTGGCCACTTTTGTTTGGAAAGTTGTCATAATGGGAAACCTAGCATAATGTGAAGTTTTAATTTCCTTCCAAACTTCATAATCCTTGGAGAAGCCTGAAAAAGGGATGCACTACAATTAGCAAAAAAAGAAGCCTTAAAAAAGCCTTGCGGAGAGATTTCGAGCCCAATCATAATTTACATTTGCAGGTATGTAGATCTCTAAGTGCACGGCTTCTGCCCTGATTACTAATTAATGAGGTGCAAAGATGCCTGTTGGAGGAACCAGCTCTGATTATGTGGGCCTTAAGGGAAAATGAAGCTCTTGCAATCTAAGAAGGCAGATGATATCTTTAACATATATTTTAGAAAATTACAGGAACAAATCAAGGGGCAAAATATACACGTATATATTTTTAAAGAATCACACGCCGCCAAGTTGCACTACCATTCGATTATCTTATTTCCCTGAATATATAAACCTGGCATGTTTAATAGATTTAGCTTGCCATCTATTTTGCATGTCATATACATCCACTTAGGCAGTAACCTAGTATTCCAAGTGGATATTACTGTCTTTATAGCATTCATTTTTCAATCGTTTTGAGGAATAAGTATACAGAGAGCTCCAAAGTGGGCTTCCCAGCTCGTAATGAAGCATATGATTAAAACCTAAATTTGGCTCAGATTCAGAATGGCATCATTCTGTAAAAAGGTAGTTTTGGCAAATGTTTAAGGCTGATCAGGTACTTACATAGTTTGTTAACACAGGTATGCCTTTTTATTTCTTTTATTTTTAATGTTCAGCATTAACAATTTATCTTCATCTTATGAACCTCAGGTGCTCCCACACTACCTCACTGTTGAGAAGGGAAGGATGTATGCAGTGAGGTAGGTCATGACATGCAGCAGGTACAAGGAAAACCCTTTTTGAGGACATTTCCTTCCTTCTTTAAAGCAGAAGGCAAAAGGGAGTTCAGAGCAGCTCAACACATTACCAACATGTCAGGACTAGGGAAACTGCCTATTATTTTCACCACAAAAGGAGTAAAGCAAAAACTCTCACAATGTTGTGCTCACTTTAGTTTAGAGAAAGACACAATTAAGTAAAAATAAATTGAACACATACCATTTGACTTTTCACTATCTGCGGGTTTCATCTGAATAGGATGATGCATCTAAAAACAAAAATGAAAGAGAGTAAGGCAGGTTGGATAGTCATAAAAAATCAAGAGTGATGTTTTTAATGAAGGGCTAAAAAGAGACATGATTTAATATTAAACATGTTTAAATTATATAAGTTCAAAATCACACTGTAGTATAGGCTTATCAGAAAAAATTAAAATAGCAAAAGAGTATTTTATAATGAGGAAGTTTAAAAAAAAGAGAGATCATTGGGCCCATAGGACTCATATAAATCTTTAATTTGCTGTATCTAGTTTCAGAAGACCTCTAAAGTTACAACCCTCATTAGTTTATGGCATGCTTGCTTTCTGTTCTACCAACTTTTTTTTTCCTTGAGCTCAACCACTGCCAAAACCAAGATGTAATTTTCAAGTAATTTAAGAACTAGCAAGCATTTCAAACGTACTCAAAGGAGTTGAGTTTGACAAATGAACTTTGCTTGTAATTAAAAAATTGTGCTGATTCTTTTAGGACTGAAGAAGAAGAGATCTTGATTCCTAAAATAGCGTTCTGTAATTGTTTAGTATCTCATCTTTTTGTTTTAGCATACATTACACATTCATTCATAAAGCTTCCACCACGACATGGAACAATTCTGTTACAGGCTTCCATAAAAACTCAAAATTCTTTTTCCTTTTCAACCTCTTCCTGCATTCATGTCCCTCTTACTGCAAAGGAGACCAACCCCTGTGTGCAGCTTTCTGTGCTGAACATCCCACATTGGCACACTCAGTCTGGGGTGTCCTCAGCATTCTCTACTGAATGATACTGCTCCCACGCTGAATTGTTGATAGCTCCAAAATAATTTTTACAAAAGGTGTTTTTGCTCTTTCAGGAATAATAACACCACAGCATTTGAGCTCCCTCACGATCAGAGTTTTCCACAGGACATTGGTGATAGTCAGCCCTGTGGCCACTGTGGTGTGTTCAGGCAAATTTTATTACAGCTTCTCAAAAGCCTCCAGAACTGACCTCACATTGAGATTCAATGTGGGAGATGTTTAAGATTGCAAAAAAACCCCCATTTTTATTTTCTTTCTTAGGTTCTGCATAGGTACTGGGATTTGACTGCACAAACCTTCTGGCAGCAGCAGGACTGCTGCTTTTGTCTCCTCAGTAATGCCTTACCAATTCACGTGAACAGGTGAAAAATTGTATGTTCTTTCTACTTTTGTATAATCTTTCAGTGCAGCATAGCTGCATATTGCCTGAAAATGTCAGAGACAAATCCATTTTTTTTTAATAAAAGATTGTTATGGCAAACTCTGGGAAACAAAAACAGCTGAGCAGGAGAGAACATCCATGCCCTCATATCAAATATGCTTTCAAAGCTGCACAGAAATCCACATCTGCATTGCTTTTGGTGAAGTAATTTAACCACCAGGGAAAAAGTTGCTGGATTCTTTAGAAAATATAAAATATTGCTGCAAATGTTTCTGTTAGATTTACTGAAGGTCCAGACCACTCCCTGGCCTTGCAAATCAATGTATTCCCTGCACTGCTTGCACAACTTCCCACTGTGTCCTAGGGAAAGGTTAAACCACAAGGTAGATGTAGTTGTCAGCATGCATAAATTTTCTTCAGTTTTAACAATTCTGTTCTCTTTGAATCATTTGTTTCCTAAATGGACTTTAATAGCCCAGCACTTGTCTGCCACCACTCTTATTAGATCAGTTTTACAGAAAAAAGGGAACTTTTATCGTTTTCTGCCTTCTTCAGTGCTTAAGATTTTTCCTGACATCAACAATACACTGGGCACTGCAGGAGACTTAAAATTCATGGGAATGTGAGGCAGCATGTCCACTCAGCAAGTAAAAACAGAAAGAAGAAAAAAGGTGTGACTTGCTCTGCAAGGCCATTGCAGGTTACTGATGTCTCTGAGGAGCAATGGAGTGGTGAGAAAACAGAGGAAGAAAAGGCAATTATTGAAAATTCAGGAGCATGCAGAATATAAGAGCCCAATTTCAGGCCTTTTTTAGACAGAGAATCCATCTATTACTCTTTACAGATGCATTTATTTATTTATTTATTTCCCCCTAAGAGGAGATATTTTAAATAAAGGCTATTCTAACATTAAAAACCTCTCACTTTTCAAACCCCAGAACCAGAGAAGCCAACTTTAGACCAAATTCACATGAAGAAGTTATTTTGCAGCCCATGGTCACAACACAAAGATCAGTGTTACCTGACAAACACATTTACTGTGTATCCAAAATCATCCTCTTCAGTCACACATCATTACCCTAAGTTCATTAAATCAGTAATCTGGTACATTTACGAAGAAAGAGGCAAGATCTACCATGATGCTTCAAATGGGTTTTGACTTGATTTCAAAAGTTCCTGCTAAAAACTCACGGTCCAAATTCCCAGCATCAAGCTGAATTTGGGAGAGATGGCATTGCACTTAAAATTGTATTGGTGTGAAACTAATAAAAGATTCAGCTCAGGCCTGGAGAGTTTAAACCGCAGAACACCCCCAGAAAAATGAATGTGATACACAAACCTGGCTTCAGCAAAAAAGAAAAGTGGAAAAATACCTTACTGACAGTTTCCTAACATGAGAGGGCTCATGTTGAAGCTTGTTTAACCCTGACCATCACCAATTGATACGTTAGCAACCTTTAACACTAGATTCAATAAAACATGCCATTTATAACCTGAAATGGGTTTTACAGAGTCACTGGTTCGCATCTCATTATTAAACTCATTGCTGACCTCTAGAGACAACTGCCGTGACAATACATATTATAAGCTCTCTGCCCATAAAATATTTAAAGGTAGGTGTAAAAAAGAAAAGAAAAGAAAGACTCTCAAAGAAGTGTGTAGTGAATAAGAAAATTAAAGGAGCACAGACAAAAGCTAAATAGGTACTATTCTTTCACTCTACAATGAGCAAAAGAGAAAATAATCTGTACATTTTATATCTTTCTTGTATAACTGCAGGCTATAAAATAATAAAATAGCTGTGCTTTCCCAGGCCCTCCAAAAGATTATAGATGATATAAAACTGTTTCAAATTAGATGCCACTCACTAGAATCATGTCATCTACCGAAATGAAGGATTTCCCGTCTTATCAGGAAGCTGTTATTGTGGCTATACATCACTTATGGATCTCAAGGTAAAGTGATTTCTCAGTATGTCATGTTGTCACACAGAACAACAGGAAACATTTTCTTCTTTTCTTGGAGAAAGCTTTGCTTATGAAAATACAGTATTTATGAATGTACACTTACAATTAATAAAGAGGCAAAAATAAGAAAAATAACCTCAGCAAGTAATTTATTAACTTGATCATCATCCTGTGCTCAGCACACACAGTAAAAGAGAACAGCACAGCTCTCAGGCAAGTTCTATCTGAGTGTGGGCAGCTCCCCCTGCCAGGAGTGCACAGGGATATCAAACCCAGTCTGGAGTATGGGCTGTGAGGATCCTCATCAGGATCACAGAGAGTTCTCCTGAACACACCTGTGCAGCAAGCAGGGCATGACCTGCCTTTCCTACAGGCGCTCTCTGTCCATCAGTCTCAAAACACACCATGCCACTGTTTTACAGCTCAGAGCAGGCAGTGCCTGCTGCCCAAGGCTGCCAGTGCCTTGTGGCAGTGCTGGCAGCAAAGTGGGGACTTCACTG
Organism: Thryothorus ludovicianus; assembly: GCA_013397245.1. Classification (NCBI taxonomy): domain Eukaryota; kingdom Metazoa; phylum Chordata; class Aves; order Passeriformes; family Certhiidae; genus Thryothorus; species Thryothorus ludovicianus. The sequence goes on along the minus strand of VZTB01008702.1, from coordinate 426,350 downwards.
CTGCTTTTGCTGTCACAGAGGCCACCCAAAGCCCAGGGTCGAGCACGTCACTGCCTCTCCTTGGGGGCCTCCCAAGCAAGGGGTGCTGAGGCACTCCACGGGAATCAAAAACACAAAGAAATGGTTGTCAAATATGCAACCCTGAAAATCCCCACGAAATTAATAAGAATCTGGCTGCTGGCTATGTCCAGGGCAGCAGCAGGACTATGCCAAGGCCTAGAATCACAATTTAATAGTTACACCTTTTTTCCCCTCTCTTTTTCCTAGAACATAACATCATTAGAGAAAAAAACACAGCAAAGCAACCCAATGCATCTCAAAGGCATGCAACCTCTCCAGCTTTAGAGCCTCAAAGTCATCTTTTCAACAATAATAACAGTACCTATTTACATTCTTGTCAAAGCCATGTGACATCTGCATGGGAGAAAACAAGCCGGCTAAGAGTCTATTTCTGGCAAAAATATTGCGAGGAAATTAGATTAACCTGGGTGGAATTCTATCTGGGAATTTGGAGTCTGTCGTGGTGATTAAGTCATCATTTCTGTCAGATTACTCTAATCGGCTGTCAAATACGATTCCACAACCCCATCTGTAACTTGGCATCCTCGTTATTCAGTCGATGTTACCTTCTGTATACAAAACAAACACCAAACAAGGAGGTGTGTGCAGTCTAGCATTTAGCAGAGTCATTAGCTGTGATTACTATTGTGTGGTTGCACACTGCACAAGGCGATCAGCTCATGGTTTGTTTTGTTTAGTCAGGGGATGCTTCAAATCAGGTGTAATCTTAAGCCTGAGGAGCCAGGGGTGGATGGGTAAGAATTGTCTCCAGGCATGGACGAGCACAGGATTGGCACACTCCAAGTCACCACTGCATCAACAGCAACTGCTTGAATCACATTTCAGAGGTGTCAATGTATTTGCTGGAAAGGCTTTTGGACACCTGCTTTCCATCAATTTTCTGAAGAGAAATGGGCATTCAGATATTCTGGGTAGGCTAAAGACTTCCTGTGAGCAGCAATTTCTGTGAGCGAAGTGAGGTTTGTAGGAGGAGGCAGTTGGCACTCAAAATGGTCTGTATTGGCTGTTTTAAGATGTTAAAGATGAGTATGTTAGCCTTACACAGGGTGATTAAAAGCAGGAGATGCCTTTCAGCGAAGATGAAGGAGCTGATGGGTTCATTTTGCTGCAGCTGTGTTGAGTCTGTGAAATTTGGATACACTCAGCACCTGTGAAACTCTGGACACCTAGACTGAAAAATCGTTTTTTTTTAAAAATTGCAAAAAGCACCTTCATACATGAATACTACATCTATTGGCAGCTTTGATTGTTCATTCCTGCCACTATGGATGCACATGCCTTGCTCCTGTCACTCCTTGTGCCTTGAGGAAGGAAAACCACTTGGTAAAAAAGGACTCTGCACATCAGACCTTCCCACACCTTCATCTAGCTCAGTATAGCAGTCAAAGACCACCTCCTGAAAGTCCTCTAAAAGTAGGCAGAATGTGACTTTTCACCATCACAGTTGAGAGATTGTGTGTGGAGAATGTTATCCATGACTTCTCACTCCTTACCACTCCTATAATCATCTTTCTATAATCTTTTAAAGCCACCAGCAGACATCCAGTGCTCTTAGCCCTTTTCAGACCTGTCCCCTTCCTCCCTTCCCTGTTATCTGCCCTGGCTGTAAGTTTCTAGCCATGACCCAACTCAGTTTGTCTCTTACCTGTCACCCTCAAAGAACACATCACAGAGAAACACCACACAAAATGGAGCTAAACCTCCTCCCAAGCAAAGGGTAAATTTGTAGAACTTGGGTTACTTGGGTAACAACCAAATCAAAGAAAAAGCAATAGGATTAAATGATAACAGCTTGCATATATCTTGTCATTTCTAGCACTTTGGGACTTGCTTCTTTCTAGCACTGATCACTGTTGAAGACAAAGCAGACTTTTTTCTTTTTGTAAATCTCAGAACTGTAAAATGTCAAGAGAGAATGTGGGAGAAAGAAGAAGAGGCATTATACCTTAATTAAACCCTAATATTCTTTTTGGGTAAAGGATTATAAATTCTTAGACTTTTGGAATCAATAGGAAAACCAAAGAGGAAAGAAATATTAAAAGGAGCAGCAGAGACAGGCAAAGGGCTCAGAAGAAAAGCACCTAAAGAGATACCAGCATGAAAACCAGTGGGAAAAAAATTGTGTTCTTTGCCTAACTCTGGTCTGGAAATTAATTCAAAGCTTTCTCCAAGCTCCTGATCCGATTAGTGACTGCAGTTTAATTAGACCAGTAGTCCAAGGAAAAAACAAGACCAACCAGATTTCTGAGAACCTCTACTGAGTCTGGAAGTCAGGAGGGAATGTATTGACCTACCAGAAGATTGAGGGAAGAAGAGAAAATACTCCATAAGCATCAGAGAATGAAATAATTTTAAGTGTCTTTAGAGACCATTGTTTTTCTGGACTATTATGTACAGAAAAATGGGGTGAACCCCACCCCTCATTTCAGCTTTTAGCTCCCCAGTTTTTCCACAGGATCTTTCAGAGGAGCTCTTGAGCACTCATTTCTCACATCACTTCATTGCCAGCTGGTTTTGCTGTTTTAAACCCTTGTGACTCACAAGTAACACGAGTTTCCCAGAAGTGAAAGAGGTGTATTTTCCTATCGAAAAGAACTGTTTAGAATGACTCCTCTAGGGTCAAACTAACTTGAATTACGCAGTCAATATCTGGCTAGCACTTTGGGAACTTCTCTGGGAACTGGGGATAATCTCCAAGGCCAAATAAATACTAGTGAATAAAAGAGGCAAAGGACTGCTCTCTGGATCTTAAAATAAGCAGTGTGGCACAGCTTGCATTTACACAGCTCTACTCCTCCTTCCACTCAAAACAGGATATCCTTGTCCACACTGTCCAGTGGGAACAGTGTGTAGCCCATGTTATTCCCCAAAAATATGCCCACACTCTGGGCAGGAAAGTGCTTCACCAGCACAGGCAGAGCTTTGGATTCCTAGTACTGGTTGAAGTCATTCACCTTTGTTTATTCACAGATAAAAGGAGGACAAATATGCATTTATCACTTAGACTCTCACAAATAAATGTAAAGCAGTTGCTGTAACTGCCTGAGCGATGGCATAGCTAGAATATTGTTTGCTGTCATCCTTTCATAAATCCCAATTTAAAGGATTTAAGCTGTGTTAGGCATTCATACAATTTTAGTAGTATAAGAATGTGATCTGTTACTTGGCCTCCCAGATTATTGTCAGACATATATACATGATTTTTTTAGAGAGAGAGAGAGAGAGGGAGAGGGAGGGAGGGAAGGAGGAAGAGAGAGAAGCAAGAGAAAATGAATATTGCTGGTGGGTGCCAAATATAGTTCATGCAGTAATGCATAACATCATTATTTTCTATTTAGAGCGCAGAAACAAGCATATAGCTTGCTTAAAACAAGCTGTTTTACTGGAGAACACCAAAACCACTGAAATTCAATGGCTTTTGGAAGCTTTCCAACTCAGTTATTTGCAATCCACTACACTCTGTGGTTTAAATTCAAGTTAAATTAAACATTAGTTAGGGAGACTAAAAACAATGTTGCGCTTCAAAATAATAATAAAGTAACAAAAATAACAATATTATTAACACTAATATTAATAATAATATTAGTAACAATAATTCTTCACTTAGTGATCACTTCCACAGCCATCCCCACATCCTGCTGTTCCTCCAACTGACTAATTAGGCTGTAGCACCCAGTCTCTTTTAAATGTTGTACCCACGTATAGAAATTATAAAGTTGGATATCTTAGCAGTGAACATTTCCTAGTATACAAATAGCTACTGCTGCTCTTTTAGCAGTTCTCCTCCATTTTTTTAATTCCCTAATTTCTTACCTCCCACACTAATGGCAACAACTCCATGACATGGGTGAGCCAAATGAAGTGGACATAAAGAAGGGGAGGTATGGCCAAAAACTGTATCTTCAAAATCACATGGAAAGCAAAGTTATTAACTGCCTTTTCTTCAAACAAATGAGCCTTTACAGAACCTATTCAATCCTAAAAATAGACATTAAGTGGGATTCTATAACTTGTTGGGAATAATGCCTTGGGGATATTTTGCATCATCCATGCTTAAAAAGCAAACCCATTAGATATCTGAGCAAAACGTCAGATATTGTTTGAACAGCAAGAGTTATCCATCTCCTCAGCATCAGCAATAACTTCTGTTGACATTTTGCCAATTGGAGTTTGCATGTCCATGGGGTGGGGAGGTAACTGGAGTCTCCCTGTGACATTAATTGTCTGGGTTTTAGCACCCATTCAAGGTGATTGCAGGGGGCAAAATCCCCTGCCCAGGTTTGTGAGCGGGAAATGGAGCTCAGTGGTGGCAGCTTGCCCAGTGCCACGCAGGGCAGCACGGCATGGCCTGGAATGATGATCCAGAGGGAGAGAGCTGAGCTGTCCACACTGCACCAGAGCCCCAGCTCCTCATGCTCTGACTGATCCTCTCCTAGCACCACAGCCAGGTACCCACCGCTGCTGACTCTGCAGCAGAAAGGAAAAAGATGGGAGAAAGGCACAGAGGCTCCATGTGATGCATCTGGAGTTATTCCAAAACTGAAGTGAAGACTAAGCCAAAATCTGGTTATTTTATCATCAGGTGTAAGTAAGACATTATTTAGCAGGTGTTCTCCACACAAGCAGGGCTATTTTTACAATATTACTCTCTAGATACCCTATTTGAGAGGTGACAGAAGAACCTGAAGCAGTGATCCAGGGCTGCTGGAGGAACCAAATGCCAGCCAAGCTGTTGTGGCTTTGGGATGTCAGCTAATAATTAATGCAGCCTTGTTGTGCATTGGGTGGATTTGCCCAGCAATGACCTAAGATGCCAGGACTCAATTCCCAGCATGACACAAGCCTTCCAGTCAGTGTCCCACTGGACATGACTCAAGTGTTCTGAAGATGTACTTTCTTCCATCTCCCCAATTGGGCGTTTGTTTCCAGAAGTCAACAGAAGATTGAGACTTTAAAGGGAGTACTTTCCTTTCAAGTCTAAGAACAACCCCTCCTCTCGTATTAGTATTTGGAAAACAGAGCAAAAGCAAAGCCAAAACATTCTACCTATTAAGTCATCTTCTATGTAAAGTCTTCCTGTGGGAATGACAGAGAGGTCCCTCAACCATCTCAAAAGGGGAAGGCAGCAAAGCAGAGACTTGTTCTTTCAAGAGTGGTCTGCAGAGGCAGATTTCACATTTCTCCCAGACAAAGATCTCACGTTTCTCCCACAATCCCCACTTAGGGAGCACTGACTCCTGAGGATGTATTCAGGGAATTTTGTCCTTCTCAGAATCTGTGAATGCTCGAAAAGAAGTCTCCATTAAAAAAAAAAGACGTTTCCTGCTGCCAAATGAAAATATTCAAGTGGCTCAGTCTGTGGTTACCATTTTAGGGTGCTAATGCTCAAGCCTGGTCCACAGGAAACCCCTCCCTTTCTACATAAATCCCTCTGATTCCACATCAACTTCTAGGACAATTTTCAGAAATTTGTTAGAAAAACAAAGCAATCTTCTACCCTGTCCTTCTTCTTCCCAAAAACCAAGTCCCAGTCAAAAATAAAATGACTTTTCTTTCAGGCTACAGTGACTGTGAAGAAATTTAATTTAAATCATGGGTTTTTAAAAACACACAATGACTTTTGCAACTGAAAACACAAGCTCAGTTCTGAGAGATGCCAAAGTGACCAGGATATAAAATGCTTGTTTTGCAGGAGTTTTATTTTTAAGACTTACACTGGTCTGTGCTTGTTTGTTCCCCTCTGTGAACTATGATCTGGGAAAACACCATGGGATTATGCTCATCAATATCCTCTACCTTTGCCAAGCTGGAATTCAGGAGATAACCCTTCAAAAGGAATGACTAGTGACAGCAATGTTTCAGAAAAGCAAGAAAGCATAGTCAGTGGCTCCTCTCCTTCTTTCACAGTGTTATCTCATCTACACTTATCGTCTTAATTTTTTGCTTTCATTCAATAAGAGAGAAACCAGCCTCAGCCACTCCCCCAGTTTCACATCACAGATTTTTCTGTTCATTTGCTAACTGGATCTTCTGCCTGACTCTTTCTGCAGCATGGAAGGTCACCTTGATTCAACAACGCTCTTGGGCTCCTCTTCTGACAGAAACTAGAGTCTATTATTTTGTACAAAACTCAGATTCTATGCTATGGGATTTTTTTTTAATGTAAAGCTTTTTTTAAAGTTCTGTTGGAAAGCTTCCTATTTGCATTACAATGTACCAGCAAGAACATCTTATAGCTAAAAAGTGTGATTGAGGTAAGTCTAAAATAAGCCCCAAAAGCATCAAAATTATAAAATTTATTGAAATTCTACCTTTTAAATTAGAGCAAAGGGTACAATATATAGAAAAGTTGGCCCTGATGATGTGGGGCCGCTGCTGTTTTCACTTTTCACTTAGCAAAGACACAGAGAAGTTCTGAGTCCAGAATACATGTCTTGATTCACAATTCCCTCCTCCCCAGAAGGAAGACAGGCAGCCAAATTCCTCCCTATTACCAAACACAGACCAATCAAGATCTCTTCAAAGGTCAGATGTGAGCCCCGAACTACTTGTCAACATGCATGCCTCTAAATATTGCAGGGAATAGCCAAAGCATTCAGGTAGAAAAGAGGTTTTGAATGAAGATATCAAAAATTCTACTCTCCTGACTGAGATCAGCTGAGGTAAGTAATACAATTTTATTGTTGAACCAGCAGAGCCATAATATTTTACGCCAAATGAGGATATGGCTCATAAATTCTATTTAAGCTCTCCACGAGCTGAAGTTACAGGAATTTTCCACGACTATCCAGTATCAGCATCCAAACTCTCAGTGCTATGCCAGTAGTCTGCACTGGTGAAATAATCTGGCTGGGGAGAGAGAATGAAAAAGATAGCTTGATATTCCATCCACCTATGAAAACAGAACGATACTGCCACAAGTCTCCAGCCACAGGCATACACAAACACACACTGGCCACACAAAAATATAAATGTCTACTTGTGTATACATACAGTTACACACATCAGTAACATTGAGCAATCATGTTATTTTTAACCACCCTTCATATGAACTCATTCTCTCTAATTTTTTAGCATTTCTGTATCTAATGTACTCTGCCAGTGCTTTCTTTGGGACAAGAAAAGTGGTTTGTATTCAAACTAAACAAGCACTATATATTTATAATGCTAGTCTTCAGGAATTCTAATGCATTTGAATATTTCTGTCAATAGGTGTTTTGAAAAGTGAAACAAAAAAAAAAAAAATGGACAGCCTTAGCAGAAACATATATTTTTGAAGAATGAGTCAGTTCCAGCTGGCTATGGTGATTTGGACCAATCTGTAAATAAGATTTCATTAGTAAAAGGAACAGTGCTAGGAAGAGTAAAGCCAAAATCAACCTGCCTCCACCCATCTGCAAAGCTTCGAACCAGCATCTGATCCCAAGCATGAACCTTAATGCCTGTGTCCAGAGACTGGGCCCCTTGATTCTCTTTAAAAAAAAGCAACAATGCACTTCATTTAGTGACTGTAAGCATCAGTATGTGAAAACTTGTCTTATTTTACTTATTATTTACTGCTACTGTATTCAATCAGAATTTTTCTCTATGCCCCGTGAGTAACATCTTGATGTGCAACTTGCCTAAAGGTCAAAGAAATCTCTTTGCAGGGATGGCTTCAGGTGGAACAGCTGGAGGCCACAGAGAACTATCAGGAAGGTCCTCTGATAAAACCAGCTAAAAACTCTTACATCATTCATCCTACCTGCTGCAAAGGTAGCATTTAGAGCTACTGGGAAGTCTTGAACTCCTGGTTTCTTGGCATATGCTACTTTTTCTGAGAGAGGTAAATGCAGCCTGAGGGCTGTTGCAGTGCCAGTTAAGCTATAGCAGAGGGCAGGGAAAGCTCAGGGAAGGAGGAATGGGTACAGAAGAGAAATTTTCCCCACGTCACCCCCTTTATTTTTGGCTCTCATGTCAACAGTGAGGAAGACAAGTAGCAGACAATGAGGGCTGCCAGCTATCAGGCCACTTTTAAACTGGGATAAATCCATGTCATCCTTTGCAAAATAAACACAAGAGGCAAGGGACACGCCTGCCTGAGCAACCCCCAGAGCCCTCCAGACACAACTGTACAAGCACAGCACTTAGACTGACTGTAGCTCTTACTTAGCAAGATCTTTCTTTTTGGTTAATCATATACTTTTGTACAAATAGGAGGATTCTATATTTACCCAGCACAGCAATTTCTTTCACTTCTTAGCAATCGGAGCAATGAGAGATGAAAAAATCCAGCAGCTCATCTCGAATGACTTAATGCCAATACAGGATTACTGCCTATCCCATATTTTCTAATACTTTCCTACCCCAAATGCCCGTAAGGACTGGGATTTAACTTTGTGTCCTTTAGAAGATTATTCTAATTGAACAGATACTGGGTATTTTTTTCCTGATCCTTGATCTAAGCTTTATTTTACCTCTTATGATGGTAAATCCTTGGTTCTGTGTACAACCAAAAATAATTCCCATTTGTCACTGGCATTTGGGCAGTACTTGGCCCTGGAGGAAATAAATGCACCATCTCCATGGATGCTGCTGTGGATGCTGGGTGAGGTGCTCCCACAACAGCACTTATCCTCCTCTGTATTCTCTGCAATATTTGAAATGAACATACTATATAATAACACAGCACATTTTCCTCTAAGGTATTGCCAGGAATTTGCCACAAAATAGTATTAGTTGCTGTCTGGTGGATACTTGCTCATGTGATGGTCTGGAAAACAAACTCCCTTCAATCATTTGAGCCATTCACAGCTGAATGGAAATATAAAGGTGTTATATCCCTCACATCTCTGCATGAGGCTGCAATCCCTCTGAGTGATCCTGGCAGTGGTAAGGAACACAGAGTGTTGTGTTTTCATGGTGGAATTAGGAGCTTCAATTGTGGAAGTACCAGATTTTCAGTTCATAGGATCATAGAATGGTTTGGGTTGGAGGGGACCTTAAGGCTCACCCTGTTCCAACGCCATGGCCACAGGCAGGGACACCTTCCACTACACCAGGCTGCTCAAAGTTCTTAGTTTGAAACTAATCTTATCCTCTGATTAATGTCTTATTTTCCACAATCTTACTTTCTTCAACCCACAATCCTATGTTCTCTATCTTGAAATCAGTGATAAGCCTCTATTCATACTTTCTTAGGGATCATTACAGACTTCTAATTATTCCTTTCAGACACGAGCTTCATTTTTAGCTTCTTTCTTTGCTTTTTCCCTGTGTCTGTCCTTCAGAAAAGAAAATCCCCATCACTGCAACTTGTAATGGTTGCAAGTAGGAATGGGTGAGCATTCCTAGGATGAATGATTGAGGCAGTGTACGAATGTGATTCCCTGATCCATTGTAAATTCCATTTGCAAAGAAGCAAAGTTCCTTATTTTAAGCCCTGCTTGCATATCCCCCCCACCCCCCATGGCAGACAGACCATCCCTGAGTTACAATGGGGCGAGAGCTGGGATTGACTGCAGACTGCTTTAATGCCACTCTTAATGACAACTTGTGAAGATTAGGAAGTTGTCAGAATCAGATATCAGCAAAAGCTCCAGCTTGCTCTGTGAAGTCAGTCTGAATTAATTAATGGGTAGCTTTCCTTTGATATCGCTTTGATATTTGGCTGCAGCTGGATAAAAATCAACCACAAAGGAAGCTACATTTTGTTTACCACTGCTTAAGACTCTGTTTAGCTCAATGTGATTTTTTTTTTCCTTTTGCAGTTTTTGCTTTTTTAACTTCCCTAGCACAAGGCAATAGATACAGGCTTTTGTTCCTAAATGGAGTTATGGTGGCATCTTTTACAACGACAGTTTCTCTCTGCTCCTGCAGAGAGTCAGGCTACTGACTGGCAGCAAAGCCATTACTGATTTCAGCTGAAGGAGAAAAGAAAAGAAGGACCATTCCAAAGGTGAGACAAATATTAGCTTTCCACCTCTGTTAGTACTTTTCCTGTTAAAAGATATTTGACACTTTAATTGTAGAATCACAAAATCATAAAATCATAAAATCATAGAATCATAGAAAGATTTGGGTTGGAGGAGACCTTAGGGACCATTTAGTTTCAACTTCCTGCCATGGGCATGGACACCTTCCACTAGACCACGTCTGTCCAAGCCTTGTTCAACACTTCCAGGGATGAGACATCCACAACTTCTCTGGGCAACCTGTGCCAGGGCCTCACCACCCTCACAGTAAAGAATTTCTTCCTATTGTCTAATTTAAACCTACTCTCTTTCAGTTTAAACCCATTCCTCTGTGTCTTGTCAATAATATTTGCTCTCTGCTTTAGAGGGAGCTGACCACTTGCTTCACACACCGACAGCCTAAAATATAACCTCTACAGCTACGTGTCCTCCATGTCTTTCCAGGGTGGGAATTCACAGCCCATTTGAGCATCTCTAAAGGTTTTGGATGTCTACCAAGACAATCAGATGAACTTGTCTGTACTCCAGACTGCTGCTTGCACCCAAATGAATCCCCATATACTTCTGGCAGCCCCAGTGGCCCTGCTGGCCAGAGGAGGAAGGATTTCTCTGCACAGCATAGGGAATGAGTAGACAAAAAAGTGTCTCTTCCAACTAAGCTGATGAAGATGATTTCTTCCAGAGAATAAGCAAAAAATAAATTATCTCTCCGAGTCTGTGAAGAGTGTTTTTAATTAGTCAGAATGTGATTGTCCAAAGCGTGTTATTATAGCAGGAGACTCAATCAGGCAACCCAGTTTCACCTGTCTTTGGTATGGAGTTTTTGAGCATCACAGAGAAGACAGAACTTCTGTTTTTTCTCTTATCACACAGACTGTCCCATTCAGCAGCACAGTGCACCTGCCCAGGGTGATTCATTACCCAACTGAGGTGGGGGAAATCTGGCTGGGGCTACCTCAGCTTCCTGCACCACTTCAGGAGTGCAAACACACAATGAGCCAGCACTGCCTCCCTTCCACAGCAATGGGCCACAAAGCAGAGGTGTTGGAAGGAGGCAGCACAGCTCACAGGGTTGGACACAATGGAAAGAGGATGCTGAACAAACATTCTCTCTGATATAAACATGCCATGAGGCCCAGGCTCCTTAGACAAAACATAACTCAGACCCACGGGTGCCAAACATTGCTATCAAGGCAGGTAAATGGCATCCAAGGGCACCTCTAATGATGTTGCTTCCTGATGCCTGCAACTCTGTTTATGATTTGCCTTTCTAATTTCACTATTGTAGGAGTAGTCAGGCAGCTAGGAAGGCTCCCTGAACTAGTTTTTCATTACGAAGACAATTTTAATAGCTCATGTCGTGGTGCTAATGAGGCTGACTGAAGCACCTGTACTTTCTGTTCCAGATAACAGAAAACAGCTAACACCAGCAGGAGGATAAATAGCTGTTTAAGAGAGTGCTTGGGCTATTATCCTTAGCTAAGCACCCCACCTAAATCTTGGTGAGCTTTGCAACACCCTGGAGTCCTCCAGTGATGGCCTCTTGATTTTCTTCAGAGATTTCTGTTCTGAAGTGCACAGCAAAAGGTTCTCCAGGTCAGTGACTTTTGGGTACTCAGCTAAAAAGTGATATCCTGTGAACTGATGCTCCACCCTCACTGAGTAAGATGTTCTAAGTTGGACAAAAAGATCTGGAGGGATTTTGCAGAGTGATGACCTCAACTGGTCAGAGTTATAGAAACCAGAGGTAAATCCCAGTGTCACATGCCAGAATGGTTTGGCCTTTAGAGGATGAGCTTCTCATTAGTGAATTTTTCTGAGGTCAAGCCATCATTATGCATTACTTACTTTCCATCCCAATATTATTATACTGCAAAACTGTGCAAAAAATAAATAAATTCCTGAACTACTCCAAGAGTTCTCTAATAAAGCTGGTGTGCATCTAACTGCTTTTGCAGCTGGGCCAATGTGCTCTTGCTTCCCAGGAGGAAAAGCAACAACCTGATGTGGTTGTTTAGGATCTAAACCCATGCCCTGGTGCAGCTCTGAACCATCCTGACACAGCACAGGTGCCTCACCCTCCCAAGTGAGGCAGGTCAAGGTTTAGCCACCTCCTCTCAGTGCCTCAGCAATGGATCTTCCTGCCCTTCCCTGTTCTTGGAGAGTCTCTTCCCAATGTTTGAAGTTTCTTCAATGAACAAAATACTTACTAGAGCATAGACTCATATCCAGATATCACAGCACTTGAGTCACTGCCCTCAGTACCAGGCAGCCAAGTGCTGTTCTGTGCTTTCTCCCACTCCTACCAGAATCTGGTATTTTCATACAGGTGGAGCAGCTTCAAGAGGAGAAACAGTGACCCTAATCTTAACTAAGTCTGGTGGTGAAGGCTCTATTAGGTCAATCCAAGCTAAATCCTATCAATAAACAAAGCAGAGAGGATATGAACTGCATTCTCCTTGCATGCCAAAATGTTATCCTAATGATGAGGCTGTGAATTTGTTGAAGGCTAATTTGACCCTCCGTCCCTCAATGATAAAAAGGGACAATATAATTATGAACTAAATGTTATTGCTCAGTTTAGAGAAGTTATTTTCACTTGGTCAATATTCCCCTCTCCCTATGCCTGCACAACACTCACCATTTTCCCATAAAGCTGCAAGTTCAGCTACTTACAGAGATTTCACTGGGTCCCTAATTCTCTTTTTTCCATTTTATAAATCTGAGGCTGGTGATCCTTTCTATGTTTCACAGCAATGATAGGTACAAACCCAACTTTTCTACTAAGGTATCTGAATTTAGTGCAAATATTCATTTTCACTGAAATGGTAGAGTTGGTGCAACATTTTTTGTGAGGGGCAGGAATAGAAGCAGTATTTTTGAATAATAAAAAATACCTACATGTCTTCTGAGCTGGGCAAAGTGCATAATTTAAGTTGCACTTAAAGGATAAAATACTATCCTTTGCATAGTATTTTAAAGGAAGGAATGGGCCAGATTCACTTTCTCAACATCATTCATTGTCTTATAGCTCACTTCCTAGGAACAGATGCTCCTTGGGAATTCTCCTCTTTCCCATCTGGTTATTTTCATCATTTAAGCAGTTCTATACTCTTTGGATTCTTCATTAAACAGCATTTGGCCATACTATATGAGTACTGAATTAGTTTAATTTGTCATCATAAATCAATCACTGCAAAGCCTTAAGTAAATTAATTGCTCTTTGAATTCCCTTTCTGTTTGTCAAAATCTCTCAGAGTCACTGATATGTCATATTCAGCCTATTATTCAAATCATATTGGATGATTACCTTTTTATTACAGGTAATTTTTACATAATGTTCATATAGTACTGACAAACCATAAGGCTTAAAACAGAAAAGGGAACTGGATATTAAAACACTACTCCAGAAAGGAGAGTGTCAGGATAGTCATTAGAAAGAAGCTCATGATGTAAAGTGAGTACCAGAAATATATTTGGGTTTTTGGCCTTTTTGTTGGACAAATTTCTGGTATTTATCAGAAAGTGAATGAGGTTTCACAGTAAGTCATCATGGGTGTCTGCATTTTGGACCAGATTATTCTGCTTATTATTTTTCATATTCTACACCCTAAATGGGCTTTGAGGTTTCCTTACAGCCAGTACACAACCTGTGGGCAAAGTTCTCTCTAAGCCAGTCCTGCTTCCCTATGTAAAAAATGATTAATAATGATGTAAAAAAATGTTTAATAAAACCAGTAGTGATTCTTACAGCATAAAAATTAAAGATGTTTTCCTTGACAACATCTGGCAAAAAAGGAAGCCATGAATATTTTACAAAAACTGTTCCTACAAACTCCATCTTGCTGTTAAAATATGAAGAACTTTCTCAAAATGGTATTTCTTCCTCGTTAAACCCTTAATCAAATCAATTCATACAGCTAATGTCCTAATTTCATGCCAGAACTTCAATACAAAAGGTTTGCTGCTACTTGGAATATATATATATATCCCACTTGAAATAAGAACCACCATGACTCTGTTAAAAGCATGGAAGTGCAGGGCCTGGGCTGTTAATTATTTTTGTGATAACCTTAGATAGGAAGATTTATAAAAAAATGTACACAAAGACAACAAATAACCCTTCCTATGTCCAATAAATCTAACTTCAAATACAGAACAAAGACTCCAAAGAGTTTTAGGCGTAGATTTTACAAATGGATGCCTATTGATTTCTGACTTCAAATAGCCTCTGCATGACATTAAAGGTGCACTTATTCATCTGCTTGGCTCCAAGAATCCAACCAACATACAGTGCTCTTCTGTAACCTACCTGCACTTAACCCTTGCCAGGAAATCCTACCAGGTTCACTTGTCAGCAAAACAGAGCACATTCTGTTTTTAAAATAAAGCATGGTAAAACTAAAACAAAGAACAAATGTCAGTGCCATGAAGGCAGGTAAAGCAGTCCCTGAATATGGCTCTTTGAGGTTTGCCCTCTATACAGAAGCCAATTTTCACTAAGCAGCAAATTAGAGCATGGGGGAACCAAGATTATTACATCTAACTGAAGGTACAGAATAAATTTAGATGGGTGGAATTTATTGGATTACTCTGTTTAGGGAATAGAAGTTAAACACTTCTAACGAAGCCAGGAGATTCTTAATGAAGATGAGACTAGTTAAGGCCTCAGTTCTACATCTCATCCCAAAGAAGCCCATTTCTAAGATCATTATTACATTCAAATTGAAGTTTTCCCTTTTCTCCCTCCAGCCTTTTAAAACAAAATCCAAATGAACACTCCAAGAAAACCTGGCTCTAGGCTGAATAATATAAACCACATCCCTATGAGCTATGAGCTATCTCTGCTATGTTTGAAAAGACACATCTGAAAATTCACATTGTTCATTTGCAATACATAAAAGCTACTTGTGATGCCAGCACCAAGTAAACAGAGGAGAACTGTCCCTGTTTCATTGATCTGTATCAGATATCATAACAATATGTCTGTATTTCTCAAACATTGCATATCTGCTTCTCTGCCTAGCACCAATTGTACGTAACAAGTGATATCTAAATACATATTTTGGGAAAGATAAAAGCTCCAATATATGACAAGGAATATTATGACTAACAGAGAGATTATATTAATCATGAATAAAAAGATGATGTTTGATCCTACTTGTGCAGAAAGTTTAAATTAAAAAAAAAAAAAATCTTTTAAATGAATTTCTATCCTCAGGAAAATGATTAAAAACCAGAAAAGCCTTGAGATGTCAGTTGGTGACATGTTTTTCTTCTTTATCTTTCTTTTTTTGTTGTTGTTGCTGTGAAAGAAAAAAAATCTGAGAGAATACAGCAAAGTGCATCATTAACTTCTTATTAATTTTATAATACAAAGGCAATTCAGTTAAAATAGTAGTGCTGCAACTTTAAATTACAGAACTAGCTTGGTATTTAATGAGAGATTTAGCACAGCAGGGTTTCTGTTAAATTAAGTTGTGCCTTCACATCACAGTGGGAAAACAGGTGTATATTGGTTTAGAATTATGGAAATGTTGACTAATTCCAAGGCTTGTAATCAAACAGCAAGGCACCCTGCAATATTTTCTTCCAAGATTCTGCATTAATCATTTATGTCTGGTCTTATTTTCTTCATGTCCACTAAAAGGGTACAGCTCAAAGGAGCAGATCAAGCACTGCTGTTTTCATGTCTCTTTTAAGGATGAGGTCCAGGCAAAAAGCAGAGATAGAGACATAGCACTGCAGGCTTTGCTCAAAAACCTACTTAAATTAAACTGTACATATAGCCTTGGAAGGGGGATAAATTTCACACTAAAGTCCCACTTTTTTGGCTTCACTGGTGCTGATCCAAAACCTGTTTACTGAGCTACATGGAGCAAGTCTGCATTTAAGAAATGAAGAGACTAAACCAGAAATGATCTAGGCTCTATCAATAATGAACACAGAGCTATTCTCCTCCACACCTCTGCAGCAGTGCAGGTTACACCTGAGTGCAGGTGAAACACAGACGAGTTCCAACAGTCACAGCATCCCTGCAGCCCCCTGCTCCTGCCTCTGCCAGCTTTCCTTACCTTACACTAATAAATCACCTGCCTTTGCCTCGGATTCTCTTCCTGGGGTATTTAAGGATGCCTTATCTGATGCAAGGTGGTATTGCAGCAAAAGGGGAAGGCACGGATTCTTTTGTTTCCAGGAGACACCTTATTACTGAACCTCCTACTGACCATACCTCGTTTACTGGAAGCAAGCTGACACTTGATGCCCAAATGAACCTGATCCAAATTCATCCCTTGTTGTAGCTCTGACAGAAGACTGGTTCCATTTGCTCTGAGACTATTTCACACACGGAACTATCCACTACCGATTCCTGCTTATTTGGTAAAAGCTGCTTAGCAGGCAAGAGGAACAATACAGAAATTGCTAAAATTCATACAAGGAGAACCCTGCTAACGTGAAGTGTTTCCAGCACATGTGCCACAACTTCAAAGCGTGCTTAAATGAAGTTATTTTGGGAATACACAGATGCAACATAACAGTTTTCCCATACATGCTGAATGTCAGCATACTGCACGTGCAAAATGTAGAACCTATTATATAATATATGCTGAATCATTCTGAAAGACAAGTAGTAGAAATGCATTCAAGTTGCTTCTCTTTATTAGAGGCTTCTCTTTAAAAAAGTAGGCATGACAATTTATCTCATAGTAAAATCTAAACATCTCTGGCCGTATCAGGAGTGTTTTTAAAGCCCCAGAGTCATGGGGATGAAATGTCCACATTTCCTTAAAAAAAACAACTTTGCAACTCCAGGATAGGAAAAAACAGCTTAGAAAGATAAATTTTAAATTACAAAGAGCTAGGAAGGGCTGTAGGAAAAAAAATATTTTTGAATCTTATTTTAAAGACATCAAAAGGTACACTAGCATCTTTAACTGCTGCCTGCTCATTAGCTGTGCAAAAGTCAGGGAGAAAATGATGCCCTGCTCAAGTAAGATGCAATGCAGAGCTGAGCCAGCTTTGCTACCTGTACGTGGGGAAGTCTGAATCTGCTCCTCCAAGTTCCCCACTGGGATAAATAGGATCTCTCAAAACACAGCAAGCATCTTGGGGGACTCAGGGAAGAACAGAGAAAACTAAAAGCAGCTGAGGGAGCTGGGTTTGTTTATCCTGGAGGAAAGGAGGCTTGGAGTGACCTTTTCACTCTCTCCAACTCCTTGACAGGAGGGTGTAGCCAGGTGGGAGTCAGGCTCTGCCCCCAGGCAAGCAGGGACAGAATGAGAAGACATGGCCTCAAGCTGTTCCCAAGGAGGTTCAGGTTTGACATCAGAATAAACTTCTTCACTGAAAGGGTGGTCAAGCATTGGAACAGGCTGCCCAGGGAAGTGGGGGAGTCATCATCCTTGGCACTTAGTGCTGTGATTTAACTGACATTGTGTATTTTGGTCAAAGATTGTACTTGATCTTGGAGATCTTTTAAGGGTTGGCCCTTATGACTCTGACTGTATGATTCTAAACACACCCTGTCTACCTCTAAGGGGGTGATGAATAGATCTTGTGGCAGAGCTTGAGGGATGCTATCTGTGCAGGGTGGGATCACCTCCATCCTACCCAGCCAGTCCACACAGCCATTTGACTCAAAGCATGATGGAGAGCAATTACTCAGTGAGTTGGTTTAGGGGCAACATTGAACGGGGTTAGAGGGCTCTCAGCCAAGGGCTCAGCATTTTCTGGCAGTGGGGATAGGAACCAACATCTGGGGTTGCAGAGCCAGAGGGTGCTGAGATTCAGCCTGGGCTCCAAAGGGGTCTCAAACAGAATTGTCCCTCAGAGCCTTCCTTCCTTTCTTGAGGATGGCACATCCATCCTCTACACCCTCAACTCTGAGACTCCCACTAGGCTGCCCAGGGAAGTGGGGGAGTCCCCTTGCAAGGGTCAGTTGCTGGACAACATCACTTGAAGTGCCACAACTTTTCTCCTTTTTTCCTGTGGCTGGTCTACCTTTGCAAATTTCCTACCACCATTCCCAGAATTTTCATTGCAAATGACAGAGGACTCCCATTTTACCTTTAGCAGGGCTCGTGGGTAACTGTCCCATGCCAGCACCTCTCTGTGCTGGTCATTTCCATGACACATGAGGTGGCTTCCCTAATAGGAAATCACTTGCATAAACTGAACTGGCCAGATACAATTTTTCAAACACAGAGTGTCCAATTTCACACACAGCACATAGGAACTAAAGGAGATATTGGCCATATAATGTCAGTCCAGGCAATGCTCTATTTATTTACACAGGTTATTTATCATTTTCATGTCTGTAACCAGACACTACAAACGTATACTTGAACACTTCTACATCAAGAGGAAATATACCTCCATCCTTTATGTTTTTTCTCCTCCATCCTCAAAGTATTCAGCAGAAAAAATTAAAATGGTGGTACAAAAAGTTTTCAGAGTTAAGACATGCAATTACCAGTTATATACTTCTCTCTAGCACTGTAATTTAAATTTAAAATACTATAGGAAAAGGCAAGATACAGTTTGTACAACAGAACTGTTTTGAACACTGGTGCCAGAGGGAGCAGGTGGTGAGGGGAGGTCATGTCAGGAGACAGGATGACTCTGTGCAAGCAGCTACGTGGTACCACACTTCACAACACCCTGAGGTGTACAGCCAGTGCATTCAGGTTGTTTAGAAACCATGTGGATAAAGGCTACATTTAACAAAGTTTGGCTGTGTTTTGGCTTTTCCTCTTTTCTCCCTTTTCAAACATGAAACCCCAGTGGTGCAGTGTTTTTCTGCCATGTTTTCTCTCCTCCCTCCCTCCCCCCCTCTCTCTTAAATAAAATTAAAAAAATAATCTACATTGCACTTTGGCCACTGTCTCTAGACAGCAGAAATCAGTACCATTTCCAGCCAAGGGACTTTTTAGAGAACAGCAACTACCTTTGGACATGATGCCATTGCTACAGGACCATCACCAACACAGGGCAGACCATCAGCTTAGCCACTCTCCTTACAGAGATCAAGGTCATTTGGGGCACCAAGCAGCAACGAGAGCAAAAGGGCTATTTTTCTGGCAGTAAAATAATTAGCATCAAAAAGTAAATGTACTCACCCCAGGTAAAGTTTTAATATTGTGCAGTGCATTCTGTGCCTCAAGAGCAGCTTTTCTTGTATAAAATGTTACGAAACAACAACCTATAGAGAGAAATGAAAAGCTTTCAGAAATTAGTGAGTATGATTTGTGAGAGTACAATAGGGAGAGAGAAAAAACAGTAGTTGAACAACACATTATGAAAGCTGGAAATGTGAATTATCCTGAGGCGCCTGAATGACATGAATAAAAGAAAGCTTGTATGGTTTAAAATAAAAAGTTCCCCCCTGTGCATTGCATCTATAGCACACCTGCATTGTTAGTGAACTGTAATCACTTAGAAACTGTTAACCAAAATCCAATTGGCTTTGTACATTGTAAATAAGGTTATATTTTTCTGAAGGCTCCCCATTATACTTTGAATATAAGCAACATGGCAGGCTCAAGCAGCAGGAATTCATTGTTACATCCCAAGCAGAAAATCAGGCTAAAGCAGGACCTTATTTAAAGGGCCTTACATAAAAGAGCTAAGGCTGGCTCCCCCCTTTCTTTGAAACCAGGCAGGACTGGTGGTGGAACACTCATCTCAGTTTCAAGAATGAAAAACAAGCTACAGGTGAATTCGCCACTGCTGGGATAGTGGAGGCTGCTGATGGCTGACAGCATTAAGGGAGGCTCTGCTCTCCCTGCATCTGCCCAATTTTCAGTGAAGCAGGTGGTTTTAGTTGCCTTAATCCAGTGGTTTCCCTTCTGGCAGCATGGTCCAGCTGGGTGGTGTGTGGGACCAAACTTGGGTTACTGTCACTTTGTCCACTGCAAACACGTAAAGCAGTTTTACTGCAGCACACACAACCCAGGCAGCTCAACACCAGCCCCAGGGTGTCAGATCCTCAGGGAAGAGCTACAATGTCACAGGCAGGGGACAAAAAGCAAGGACCGGGGTTTGCCTGTAATGCCCCCCGGCAATGAAGTTGCTGGATTGACAGAGGAGATGTAGGAGATGTTTGCTGCAGATGGGTTTTTGGTGGCCCAGCTGCTATGGGGAGAGGGAAAACATTCTGGACAATGCTGGTTGAGGGGCAGGAGTGGCTCCTGAAGTAAAAACCTACTTCACACGAAACAGGATGATGCAGGTCTTACTGTTGAATCAGAAAACAATCCTGTTCTCTTAATCACAGTCAGAGATTTGTTACAACTCCAGAGAAATGTCAAAACCAATCAGTAAATAAAAGAAACCCTGGCTCATGAGCCTTGGTGCTCCCTTGGAGCGTGACACAGATAAAATAATCTGTGCTTCAGGCAGTGAGCAAAGATGATGCCTGTATCAGCTCCCTAATGCTGGCCAAGGTGAAACATCCCAGCCCACCTGACACACCTGCTTGTGTTCAACCCTGCAGCATCCCCGTGATGGCAAAGGACACGAGGAGAAGGTGTGCACAGCAGCACACAGCAACCATTGGAAGTAACCATGTGGAGGTGGCCCACTTTGGAAGGAAGGGCTGAGTCCATAACAGCCCCTCCACTGCCCCTTGCTTGGCTCAAGCTGTGCATGGCATTGGGGATGCTCCCTCTGGCTCTGCAGCCAGGCCAGCGACAACCATTACCTCAGTAACAAGCAAAGGTGACCGTGTATTCCCAGCTGGAACACTGCAAGTTTATCCCTAGCACACAAAATCACTTGCAGGCACAGCAAAACATGGGCAGGCAGGTAATGCAGACTTAACATAGCTGAGAGGAACATTTTTCATACTGCCAACAGGTTCTTTAAAGATTCATACTTTATGATGGAGATGGTTTAATGATTATTTCAGTAAGCAGAACATTGTTCGCAGGGATGTGTGCTAGAGACAGGCACAGCCTGTTAAGATTTGTATTTCCTGTAAGTGTTTGTAAACCTTCTGTTTCACTGGAAATTCTGAAAATTTGAATTATTTTACCCCAGATGAAAATGAGAAAAAAATTCAAGTTTGTGACATATAATAGTGTGATTTTGAGACAATTTTGCAATATTTTTCTATCTTATAAGCCAGCTCCAAGTCTATTTTCTATTGTTTCTTCATTTGGCTTCCTAGCTTTTTAATATAAGGTTTTTTAACCAGGAGAGAGGATTCAGAGGGGAAAATATGAAGCTGTAATCACAACTTTGCAATTGCCATGTGCCCAAAGAGTTTCATTTTAGATTTCAGCTCTGTGGGTTCATTCTGATTAGGAGAAATTTGAAATCTATTGGTTTATCATTCTTGGCACTACTTGAAAGAACTGCACTTGAAAGATGAATATGTTGTGAAATACCTTTTAACTGGTCATTTTTTGGAAGTAATAGCTCAGGAGCAAAAAATATTTCTGTGAATGAGGGCTGGAAGAAAAAGTGGCTTAATGGGAAACATGCAGATGTTTCAGGCAGGTCATGGGACCTTGACAAAAATAGAGACTTCTAAGCTCACAGACTGACACATCTGAAAATGCATATGGATAATTTTTTTCTCAGAATGCATTTGTCTCATATCTTCTTAAATAAAACAAACCCCACAACAAAAGCTGTTTGCTGTGGTTTGAGGGGGGCATGGACACCCACTTATGGACACCTGTATTTGAAGATATCTACTACAGAGGTCAGGGCTGGACTCAAAAAAGAAAATAAGAGAGCAGAGAGGAACAGAAAAGGCAATAGTCCATGTTTCCCCAAGGAAATACTGTAGCTCAGCCTATGGATTTTCCAGAGGTGCTGCAGCCATGTTACAAAAACCGTATTGAAGATGCCTCCAGTGTAAAATGCTTTTGGGTCAGTACATAGAAAAAGTATCTAATTCAGTTTTTTCTGCAGAAATATTGGAGGGGAAGACACCTGTGTAATAGGACAGGGCTCATCTGTACTTTAGAACTGGTAGCTCCCCTCTGCTGAAAGGCAAAGAGGCAATGATCTTTCTTCCTCCATTTTACTAAATAAAATGTAATATTGCCAAAGACAAACAAGTGGCCAGCTGGAAAAGAAAAAGTATGTTTCCTACTGAAAGAAAATTAAAAAATACAACCCTCTCCTTCAGGTCACATGCACATGTAATCTTTATTTCATCACCAGCAAACTCAACAGCAGCTTGAACCAAAACGAGACTTTTCTGACATCCAAATAACTCAGAGCCTGGCAGTGATAACCTTCTCCCCTCCAAGTCAGGACAACTTATAAGGTGAATTGGTTTGTGGATATGGTTCTGCCAGTTCTCAACAGCCTGAAATACAGCCCAGTTTAACTCCACATGGGTTAGTGTATTCTTGCCCACAGGCAGAGGAACTCGTGCTGCCAGTCAGTGCCTCCAGAGCAGCAAATCTCCCACGCTCTGCTAAGCTGGTTGTGCTCTACTTGGAACAGTATTTACTACAGCGTAAGGCATTCCTTCTTTGTACCTTGAAAAAAATGCTGAATGAATCATGCAGATCCCTACAGTCCCTTAAGGACATCGGCAACAACTTCATGGCTATCCTGCCAGATGCTTGAACAGACTGAATAAAACCTGCCACTCCATGCTGCTCAGCCTTTAATGGCAACAAATGGGATGCCTGAGAAACAACAGCAGAAAACAGCCCTGCTTCTCGAGGCATCTGATGAGCAAACGCTGCAGTGTGGACACTACAATGCTTAACTTCAACACCTCATTAAAAAAAGGGAAAAGATCTCTTACTTCAGCTTGTTTTCACTCTCTCTCTCTCTCTTCCCCAGCCCCCCTTTCCCCTTTTTTCTTTTTTCAAAAGAAATTTAGTGCCAGAGAAAGACCTCAAGGTCCCAGCCATTGGGAGAGAGTTGACACATTCAATTCTCCATGACACATTCAATTCACAAGCCCTTGCTCAGGCTGCCAAAGGCACCAATTAGCACCAGTGGTAGAGATTTTATTTATTTAATTTCCACAGAAACCTGTTTAGCAAGACAGTGACAGGGACAAACAGCCTCGTGTATGGCTAGAAACAGCTTTATGTGAGTCACTGTCAAAGATGGCAGCAATGGATTACAGGGGAATCAAGCCATGGGTTCACTGAAGCCATCATTTGGAAGTAGAGAATGGGAAAAAGATCAACTGGTGAGGACTTTCACACCACAGTAGCCACACAGGTCTTCTGCTGACAGAGAATTTCAGTCCTCTGCAGTTTTCACCATGAAACTTCAAGAAGTGCCATTCCTCCTGTAACCAAGAGGATTTTTTCAAAGTGACCCCATGCAACGGGGCTTCTCTTCCTGTGTGACTTCTGCTCTGTGACCCAAATTTGCCTCCCAGCAGAGCAGTCACAGCTTTGTCAGGCTGCAAGATCCAGCTCTACGACATCTCCAGGAGCTCTGCCATGCCATTATTTTCGTCACATTCTCCCAATTCAAACACAGACTAATTATGCTGTGAGAGCTGTTTACATTCCTAATTTTGAACAACTAACAAAGGGAAGCTCTCCTCCACTTGAAGATGTGGCTTACACAGTCCTCGTTGGCATTTAACGGCACTGGGATCTGTGTAAGAGGCTTAATCTCTCAGCCAGGATTTCATGCCTGAATGAACACAGCAACCTCCATCTTGCTTCGGGTGAGAAAAAGTCTTTTACAGCTCCCTAAACTGAATAGACAATTCCTGTGTTAAAGTTACCAAGAATTACACATGTGCATCTATATGAGAAAATAACCCTTGGATGTGGACAGGAATTAAAACACGCTCCACAAGATGCTCTGCAGATTTGCTTTGCTTGAAGAAAAATATTCTGCAATCTCCCAGGCCCAAAAATTCAACTTTTGGGAACTAAAAGAGAAAAGATAGGAGGAAAAAAAAATCCCAACCCCTATTTATTGGTCTGATATATTAGTTTCTTTAGTTTTCAACTGTCAAAATTTGTCAGTTTGGATCTCTCCTGTGTTGTGCATATTATCACCTGCTGCCAGTACCTGAACTCTAACCATGGGGTATAGAAATACAAGAGCTTATCAGGGTGCCTGCAAAGCCTCCAACAACTTAAAAGTATGAAATTTGCTTTACTTTCTAGACTAATAAAATAAACACTTCAAAACAGCTATAATGATTATCTGATGATTGAACTCTGTATTCTTTTAGCAAGTAATGGAATCCTAGCAGACAAATTCAATTCAAAATACATTCACATTCAGGACATCAACAAAGTCATCATGTTGTGAATTGAAAATTCCTTTAAAGGCTGCGTTTGAATTCTAAGGGGCTGACAGATCAAGGGACTGAAGGCCCTGGAAGGCTAAATGAGTGAAGTCCTGCTATGTTTCTTTCTTTCTGTGAATGAAGCTCACTTTTGTGTGTGCATTTGCAAGCAGAACAGGTGCTGGCTTCATACAAGCCTGGAATCTCAATGGGGACAGTAGCTTCTTGTCAATCCAGCACAGTTCAAGCTAGTTTAAGTTAAGGAGGATTTCTTTTTCTTGTTTTGTTCCCTCACTCCAAATGTTTCTCTCCTGATTTCCACATTCACTCATCCACCACCAAAATTTAAACACTACACTAATATAGGGCAGCCTTTTATAAAGTCTCTTGCATTCCAACCACCCACCTGAACTCTGGAATACGTGCTCTGTACATCACAAAAGCTGCCTGAACAGCATGATTTGCAACCAAACACACCATGACCTGTAATGTCATTTTCCAAAAGCCAATTAAGACATTAAAATCTCTTTCCCACTAAAGCCACTGAGAAGACGTCTAGCTACAAGGAGTTTAGGTATGTGGCTGGGCAATGAGACTTTTCACTTTGCTTACATTTTATGCAGTGCAATGGGAGCCTTGCCTGGCATTTCTTCTGTGCTACAGATGTTAGTGCGATTACCTAACCCACACTGAAGACATGGGTCTAGTATTAGAAGAGTTGTTTCAAGTCTTAGAGATTTTGATTGGGTGTTTCCACACAAAACCAGAGAAGACCATGAATTGTCTAAATAGCAAATACAGCCATTCCTGACAAAGATGCCCAGAAATAAAGAGGAAACTATTTTTGACACTCTGCTTATCAGAAGAAGAAGGTGGCTAAGGCAGGGATGTGTTTTGATTCCTACCTGCACCATCCTGTCTATGGAGTCTTGGGAGAGTAAGATGGAGAGGATTCAATCCCGAAGCCATCCCTGACAGAATTGCCGAATACAGCAGAAACCAACCTTTAATGATGTCGCCTCCCAATTAGCTCAGGTTTCCTAATAGTTTGATATAATTGGCACCCTGATGGAAACCGTATTACCAGTCCTGTCACCAGCCAGGAAACCGCATTGCCACTCTAATGACAGCACATATTATAGCGATGCCACTTCTAATATTAATACATTAGCTGAATGTAGGCAAGGGCTCACATGTGAGAAGGATTCACAGCTAGAACGTGCCAAATTCCACCCTGTGCTCTATTTTTCCTCCTGGTTACAGCAGTCGGGGTGGCAGTGCCCCAGCCCCAGAGTGCCCCGCACCGCGCCGCTCGCATTAAAGCACAAATGCTCCAGGCCGGTAACAGCCCCGTAAATGGCCAGTGAAAAATGATCCCGTGGAGCTCAATTTTTTCTCTCCATGCCTTGCAAGTTATGACGGCCTTTCTGTTAATTGGCCACAAGTCCTAGTTTGCTGTCAGCCTTCAGCTGCACTGGGGAGCTCTTTTGGAGGAGTCGCACTCTGTCATTCCCGTACCCTTGTGAATACAAATGCTCTCTATAAATGTCCTCTGCCTACAAAATGGAAGTGGTTTTTTTTTTTTTTTTCTTCTTTTTTTTTTCCTTTTTTCCCTTTTTTGACCTAGATTAAATTTGCTTCATTTTCAAGCCTTTTGGGAAAGCAACTAAGAACTAATATGCACCAGTTCATGTGCCACAACACTTCTCTACCCATTATTATGTAAATTTTGACTAAAGTGTGACACAGATAGAAAAGATATCAAGGGCAAAATTGCCAGAATTGCCTTTTCTTGCTCTCTGAAATAAGCCACTTATATTAAACAGTTTTAAATGGCTAATAGCTGTACAAGTATCTGAAGAATTTCAATGTACAATTTTTCATATAGGACAATGATAGCTTTTGCAAATTCCTGAACTCTCCTGCTGCCAGTGTAATGATTGGGAAGTGAATGGCCAGCATGTTGGAACTCTGTTTTAATTCAGAAAGAAGGGGCCAACTTCCACACCTGCAGTTTGGCAACACTCATATGATAGCTGTGCTAGAGGGTGATAAAGGAGTAAAAAAAAGCAGATGCAGAATTAGATTCTATACATGGTGGCAGGGTAAATAAATACACACAAATCAGGTTTATAGCATCAAGGCAATTTTATGTTATTACAAACTAATCTGTCCCTAAAGAGACCATTCCTGCATGCTAGGATGGAAGCTGAGCTTTACTGGTCTGGGCTGAGCAGTGCAACATAAACTCAGGAAGTGCTGTGAAGACAGAGCTGAGCAGTCAGTGGCTCTGAACCTGCACATCAGCACTGCATCAACATCCTGATCTGCAGGCAGCCTGGCCTGGAATGTTCCTCCTTTGCCAGCCCATCCAAGCACCCACCCAGTGAAAATCCCTAAGGAAAGCCACGGAGATGGACGGCTGTGAGGCAACCAGCTTCAGTGGGAAAATCAAAGCAGCAGCTCAGTGCCTCCTGTCGAGTTCATGCTTGGTCTGTCCACATTTCTAGATCCCAGGGGTGGAGAGTAATTGGGATCTTACACATCAATCCATATGGGTTACGATGAAAACTGCTTGTCAGAGATTTTGGACAAGAAATTCTCTGGTGAGCAGGACAGCAGGGGGAGAGGGTGGGAAATGGCATTCCAGCCTCTAGCTCTGTGAGGGGGTGTCCCATGGGAAGTTACTGCACTTCCCACTTGTAAAATATAGGAAAGAATATATACAAAATAAACCAATTTTTTAAAAACTTGAAATAGTTTTAAACAAGGCCTATCACTATGTATATATATTGTATCAAGAAAGAAATCTTGAAATTGGGGAGACATTGAAATGAAACAACAAAAAATGAAAATACAAATAATTATGTATTTCTTATATTGCCTTCTTGTCATTTCCCCTTTGTCTTTTCTTTCTTCTTTTCCTTCTTATTCTTGTACTAATAGTCCTTAATCTTTAATTCACTTCCTTCTTCCCTCAAACAAATTCTTATTATTTTCCTCGTAGCAGATGGTTATTGTTTCCCTTTTCTTTGGCCAGGTAACAACTACTGACTTGAGTTTACTGGCTTTAAAATGAACTAACATGTCCTCCTTGCAAGTTAACCCCTAAGTCTGACCATCTGCTAAATACATCTTTGGATGCAGCAGAGAAAGAGGGTTCAGAGAACAGATGCTAAAAAAATGGAAATAAAATATTAAGATGTCCTCCCTTATTAATCCATTCCTGCAGCAGAAAACTGCTGTGACACTGTATTTCAGTTCAAAAGACTCTACAAAGATCATGTTTACATAAATTAACATAGGCAGGGACACATCTTTCCCTGATGTCATTTCAAAAGCTCCAACCTGGCAATCAACAAGGAGCAAATCAAACTTCCCAACACACATCTTATAGTCTTGGATTTCCTTCTATTTTTTCTTTCACTTGAATGCTTGAGAAAGATCACTGAAAACTGGCTTTTCCTGATAAGACTTCCAGATCGCTGCTCTGATGAAACCTCTAATTGCACTGTGACTCCTGAGAAGCCACTCGAGTCCTAGTTCAACCAGGAGGCAACTCTGTAGGGAAAAATACTCGGAATAGAAGAGCTTTACCATAAAATTATCCATTCAAAAGAATCAAACCTTTGAGAGTTATTTGCAATTTGTAAACTTTCCCTATGAAAAACCCATGTTCTGTACTGGAAATTATCTTCAGTGGTTAAATGCCAAAGGCATCCTGGGCTGCATCAGGCAGAGCAGGTCAGTGGAGGTGATCCTTGCCCTCTGCTCAGCCCTGATGAGACATATATGGGATTCTGGATCTTCTTTTTCCCTGGTAAAGAAATGTGGACATACAGAAGGCTGTCCAGTGAAGGACCATGAAGATGAGCAATGTTCTGGAGCATCCCTCAGCTGAGCAACTGAGAGAGCTGGGGCTGCTCAGCCTGGAGAAGAAAACATTGGAGGAAGTAAAGAAAATGGAGCCTTCTAAGTGATCCAGTGACAGGACAAGAGGCCACAGCCACAAATTAAAAGACAGGAAGTTCCATTTAAAAATAAGGAACAACATTTTTATTCTAAAGTGTTTGATCAAACACTGCATGGTTTGCCTAAACAGGTTGTGGATTCTCTTCACCTCTGGAGATATTAAAATCCTGTCTGGACACTTCTGGACAGCTCTGAGAAACCTGCTGTAGATGACTCTGCTCTGAGCTCAGATTGGATAAGATGAATCCCAGAGGTTCTTCCTGACCTCAGCCAGCTTCACAGTAATTCTGTGAAATGGCAATGAAGGAATTTAACTGGCTTCTTACAACATCTCTCCTAACACAGCTTAACTTCCTCTGAAATATATTGCAAGCTTATTTAACTCTAGCAGACAACATCAGTTAAATTACTGTTTTGTTGTTGTACCCATCAGTTGGGAAGCAGCTCTCATTCACTAGCAAATTTCACACACTAGATGAGTTTTTTCATAGAAAGAACATAGGAATTAATTTTTTTCTTTTTATTTCTTTTTTAAGAATCATAATCAGAGACCTTATAGCACCTTCTGGTATCTAAAGAGGACTGTGCTACAGCTGGAGAGGGTCTTTGACAAGGGTGTGTAGTGATAGGACAAGGGACAATGGCTGTAAACTGAAAGAGGGAAGGTTTCAGTAGGGTATAAGGAAGAAATTCTTTACTGTGTGGAGAATGAAACAGAGGATTGCTCAGAGTAGCTGTGGATCCCTAAAAGTGTTCAAGGCCAGTCTGGATGGAGTTTTGAACCTGTTCTAGTGGAAGGTGTCCCTGCCCATGACAGGATGGTTGGAACTAGATGATCTTTAAGGCCCCTTCCAACCCAAACCATTTTATGTTTCTATGATGATTCTGTGAACACCTCAGCATGGCAGCTATTGCCAATAAAAATGTCTTGTATCATATCTTGTTTTTAGAAATATATCAATACATTTATGAATTAATAATAAAATAATACTTTTTTTTAAGTTGCAGTTTATCCAGTCCTGTTGTATCTGACATGACTTTTTTTAACCCCACCGACACCTCTAAACCTCTCAGCTTGTGTCTTCTAAGGACAGCATAGGAAAAGCCAGGACTAGAAGTACAAAGAGATAAAAAAGGAAAAGGTTCAGGGAGAAGGAGTTATAAAAGAAGGTACACAGAGGAAATATTACTATTGTTGACACTTCCCTCATTCACAAAACAACAAAAAAACCTCAACCCTACCCAGAAACTTGGCAAGAACATTGTACATGTGGTGTTTTCAACATTTAGCTGGATTTGGAAGAATTGGACACCATTTTGCAAGAAGATCTAAAATCTGACCTTGGCTAACTCATTTCAGGGAATAGGGTGTTGAAGTTCTTCTGAAAATAACATTCAATGCCCATCTGAATCTTTCAATGCCTAGATGCTTTTGAACAATATGGCCTTTCATCTCCCTGTGCTCTAGCTTTTCCTCGTTAAATAGAAAGAATAAAATGTTCTGAGCTCAAAGGAGTACTCAGAAGAAACCATGAAAAAAATAAAAATTGAGGTAAAAAGACCCAGCCATCGTAGTGACAATGAGTAGCAGCAGAGCACTACGTGCCAGCGCTGTGCCCATGTGACTCGCTGCAGTCTGTCACACTTCCTCTGAAAGGTACCTTATAGGAAACAGAAGAAATCAATACAAGACATTTAAGATGGCTTGAGGGATGCTTGAGTAGCATGGGAAGAAATTCTAGGATAAATATTGCCTCTAAGTGCCCTGAATTTGAATCAACAAGCAATTGTTTCCTTCAACAACTCCTCTGCCCTGTATTTTGCTGCTTTTGCCCAAGTCACCAATTTGTGGGCACCATTCTCTGCTGGTGGAACAACTGGCAAAGCCTCCACTCTGAGTCATGATTGACTACAACATAAACACTATTTTAATGGAGATAATTTTCAACTATTTGAATTATTTTTTCCTCCCTGATAAACACATTTCCCCATCTTTAAAACTCAGGTCTAAATCCATTGTCTCAATCCATCACACTCCCTGCTCCCTTTGCCCACCACGCAGTCAAAAACATTCAACTCTTTCTCGACTTCAACATCATGAACCCTTGCACATCTCGTATTGATTTCTAGGCATTCACAGCTTCACTCTCACAGGGTCACAGCACATGTCAAATCTTTCCTGCATTGCACCTTCAAGCAGTGTTTCATCTAGGGAGCTTCGCTTTTCCTGAACTTGTTAGCAGTGACACATTTGTTCCCCAATTAAGCTTTCTTTATAATAATAATAAAAACGAAATAGAAGCAATTCCTGGGAACTTTTCTATCTTTCTAGTCAGTTGAAACAATTTTATGCAGATGAAGATGCAGCTCCACAGAGCCTTTGAACTTTAAGCATCATCTTTACTTGGCTTTGAACTCTCAACAGGGCCCATGATCTTTCAAAGCAATGTACTCTGCTGTGGAAACTTCAAAAAAGAGGGAAAAAGGCATGGTTAGAAAAAAAATGCAAAAGATGGGGTTTTTTTAATGCTTGATGCTCCTGGAAATAAATAAAAAACCCAACTGAGTGGTATCTGAAGAAGTGTATTCGGCACTCAAGTGTTTCCCTAATTAATTGTTTAGATGAGTGCTAAAATAAATGCAGCAGCAGCAAAGATAAACAAACCACTTTAGTAATAAAGCCATATATTTGTGCAGGCACACAAAAATAAATGGCAGCACTTAATGAGCACAAGCAATGAGAACGAAGAACACACTTCATGTGGGGGATCTATGCTCAGAAAGCTCAAGCTCAAAGGTATTTGAGAGTTATCTTTCAACCACTTCCCAACCTGCCTCTCACTTGCCTCTTGCACAGAATCTCATTTTGCACAGACTAACAGTGTAAAAATGCAAAGTGTCCTGATAAAGAATTATAGCTCATGTTTCACCTCACCAGGGCAGGGAAAACATTTCTGGGGAGAGATTGCTATCTTAGTTAATTATTATTCCTCTTTATTTTTGTCTGATGATTAACTAATGTAAAATCAATGAAGGGAGATACGGAATAGACGTGTAACACATGTACTTCCAAAATGAGAGAGAAAAGTTAAGATGATTTATACAGTCTTTTCCTTCTGACAGGAAAAGGAGATAGCAAAGTATTAATACTGGGGGAAAGTGTTATCTTGTATATCTAGGAAAGCATTTTTAATAGAATTATACAGCTGTTGGAGAAAATTCAGCTAAGCTCCTCTCCCAGAGAGGACAGCATTTCACTTCCACATGTAATTCTTCCAAAGTTTTATCTTGCTCTATCTGTAGATTTCCCAGAATCAAACTTTCCATAATTTCCAAAAAAACCCCTATTTCAAAATCTTACAAGAAGTATTTTAAATAATGCTTTTCACAGTAAACTCTTTCAGTTTTGCTTAATTTCCCATTGCTATTTATGTCTTGAAGACCTTACAAAATTGTGCTACCACTTATTTTTGTATAAATGATTTGACAAGCAGACCAAAACATAAAACCCCACATGCCATAAAAATAAATATGTTATTCTCCCTAAAAGCCTTCATACAACTGACTGTTTATTTCTAGCAACTATCACCATGTATGCCCTGGAAAACTGATGAAAAAAATCTATTCACTCATCTATTCAGGGAAGGGAATATTGAGACTGTGTGGGATGACCCATGGGACATGTTGTGAGTCTGTTAGTTAATATCAGTTCAGAGAAGTCCAAACATGAGTACCAGAACCTATAGGTCCTATGGCTCTCCAATGATCAAGATGTGGCATTTAATCAGACCAAGATTTCAAATAAATCTCCAGAAGCCTGTTTTCAAGTTATGACAAGAGAAATACTTGGCTCTAGAGGTACAGGCTGTATGACATGATTGGCAACTTATCAGGACAAGAAGAGAAAGAAGCTGGATGATT
Source organism: Thryothorus ludovicianus (assembly GCA_013397245.1). Taxonomy (NCBI): domain Eukaryota; kingdom Metazoa; phylum Chordata; class Aves; order Passeriformes; family Certhiidae; genus Thryothorus; species Thryothorus ludovicianus. Next base: position 394,184 of record VZTB01008702.1, on the reverse strand, counting down.
GGCAACTTAATCAGAGGCAGAAGGAAAAATAGAGAAAAGGAACAAAACGAGTGCCTAAACAGTGATGTGTTGGCTCCTGTGGCTGTCAAAGGTGGCCTTGAGCAGGCAGTGGCAGGAGGGCTTACACTGAAGCTTGTCTGCAAAGTAGATGAAACTATTCAGTGTTCCTTGGCATCAATAGCATGCAGCTCCTGAGTGTACCTAATCACATTTGGAGAAGCAGGATTCTGCACGGTGCTCTCCGCAGGTCACCATGGCAGCCACAGGAACACGTCCAACAAAATAGCAGCTTTGCTACCAAAAAACAGAGAGCTTTAGAACAAAGTCCCCAGTCTTAACTGCAAGCTAAAAAAATCCAAAATAAAACCTCTGAGCAATCATATTTTCATACCAGAGGTCCTTTAGTTAATTTACAGTGCGACCTCGTAGTTTATTCAACGTGTTGTTACTGTGCAAAATATCTCTGCTGAGCACAAACAATGCAAAGTTTTCCTGGATGGGAGCTGAGAAATGGTGGGTTACAGGTTAGATGGTCAAACAAGCCTTGCAACCACCAGTTCTTACTGGGAACAAGCATTGCTTGGTCTTTTCACAAAAAGCCTTACTCATACATGACTTGTATTTATCCATGGAGTACGGAGGATCAACAAAGAAACTGCAAAATTACACCCTAAAAATATGAAGTTTCTTTTCTCACATGAAATGGGATATGAGGAAATAAGGATGTGCTTGGAGGGCAGTCCAGTTAATATTGGGGCCCCTATCTTGTACTATGTTTTGTCTCCTGCTAAGATTTACTAGGCAAAACTTAAAGATAATTCCAAGCAATTTGAAATCGTCTATCAGACTTCAGCATTACTTACTCTTGTATTTTGTATGCCAGAAAGATAAACCATAATGCAGAGCAAAATTATTTCTGGAACTGCATATTGCACATTTTCACTATAAAGCATATCATAAGCTTTGACACAAAGATAACTAAGCGATTACTTGTCAACCTCCTCTCATTCCATCAGTCTTAAAAATTAGGATAAAAAAAGCTTTTCATGTGCAACAACAGGCTACGTATTAGTCCTGCAGAGTTACAAAAAATGTGGAACTAAATATCAGACAAGCCTAATTTAAAATGATGAAACACTTCTGAATTCTAAAACAATTAGGCTAATTTACAACACATGGCCTGATACATTGGAAGTTTTAATCCTTTTATTTTCTTTTTAAAAGAGGGGTTATTTTTTCATGCTAGTCATAAATTAGTACAACCAAGACTTATTTCTTTTTTTCTCTGAATACTCTTCAAGAGCAATTCTTACACATCCTAAAGAGGTTCATGGAAGATTCCTATTTTACCTGGGAAGAGATACACAGAAGTAAATTACAGAGTTAGGAAAGGCAAACGATAACTATAACTAAAGAAGAGCATAATCTCCTTTTTCTGTGCCTTTTCAGTGATGCCGTGCTGCAAATTTACTCAGCTTTCACTGCTAGGTCCCTCATTTCTGCTTGTAAATCAGGGATCCTGGGGTGCTCTGAAGATAAATCAGATGAGGGTTTGCAGTTTACTCCTCTGCTCTTTGTGACGGTTCCTCCCAGAAAACACATGCATCTTGAATATTCCTGATCCCTCTGGGGATGAGATTTAAACAAACACTGACATTGGCAATGCAGCTCTGCTTGATTATGGTACTAAAAAGTCATTATGTGTTTCAATATCCACTCAGTTATTACCAGTCTTTTAAGACAAAGAGAAAAGTGGAGAAACTCTTTCTTTTACCACAAGGCAATGTCAGTGATGGCAACAACATTGCTCAAAACCTACTCTGAAGAATATTTTGGCTCCTTTCTTACAGAATACTGACATTTAAAGGATAAAACACAAAACAAAATATACAGGGAATTCACAACACTTTCAAGGCTTTCCCTTTTGCAATACACATGGACAATGGATTTTAAATGAAATTTCTGTTTCTCTACACTTAAGGGTATTAATATTTTAGTATGACTGCATCTGTGAATGAAGACATTCAAAAAGCCATTATGTTTTCAACTTAGGTTAATAATAAGGCTATTTTTCCACCCACTCTCTGGCAGAGCTGTAATGTTCTTGGCCTCAAGTGGGAGGCAATGTGGAACAAGGATTAGCAAGATGGATGATATACAACATACAGTGCCAGTTCATATAAAATATTACTAGATTGGAAATGACTGTTTACTGTCTCAGTGATTATATGATCACTTTTTTCCCTTCCAAAGAACATACAGGATGTGGCGCTCCTCTATGCCAATAAAGCTTAGTGCATAGCACCTGGGTAATGACAAATTAATTTTTGAGCTAAGCCTGATGAAGGGGTCAGCCAAAATCCTAGGCAGAGTTTATCCCCAGTACTATTTTACATGACAGAAAATGCATCCCTCCAATTCATCAATATTAGCATAGAAGAGAGATTATACAACAGAAAATAAATAAAATGGGGGGACCGAAACACCAAAAAAATGTTAAGACTGTGTGTGTTTACAGTACAATAATAAAACATTTAATCTTTGGGTTGTGGGGGTGAGTTGGAAAGAGTGTCCCATGGTCCATTTCCAAATAAAATTGGACAAAACATTTAGGAATGCACTAAACTGAACAAGCATAGATTTGGCAGACAACAGGCTGGATGAACCAGAAGGGTTTTTTTCATTCAAGTTAAGTTTCCAAACCCGAGACCTTTGCATCCTGGAGCTCAAAATCGTTGACAAAAGCCACAGTGGCTCAACCATGAGCAGCAAAGGATGCTGAGCCCTGGATCCTGGCATGGTCCTGGACAGGCTTACCTCAAACCAGAAACCACGTGGGTCAAGTGTTATGTCTGATCCAGTCATAAAACTTCTTTAACCACAAAGTCAACACCAGTTGTTTAAATACCGAGTGCTCAGCAGTTCCCATCCCTTGGACTACTGGCCGCAGCCACTGCCAAAATATTAGCAATACTTCAGAGCTGAAAAATGTTTTCCTTAATAATTTTAGTGAGAGAGCACTTTCACATGAAAGAGGAACAAAAGTGTTTCTAAATGGCAAAATTATTTCTTGTCCCTGAGCAAAGATCTCCTGAAAGCTCTGTGCACAACCCAAACCACCTCCATTTTCATGTGGTTTATTGATTTAATAAAGCATATAAACAGGCTTATATCATTATTCTACCAGCTGCAGATGATCTAGATTCACTGAACAAACTATTCCCACAAAATATTTTCACTGAAATTAATCTTAATGTTCACTCCTCCTTCCCCCACAAGCCAACACTAAGGCACTTTGAAATGCACATTAGCTACTTCAATAAATAAGTGAGCAATTCTTGGTTTTCTTAACCACGCAGGGCATAAGTGGATGATCACTTTGCATGCCCTGGATGATGAAAAATACATTAATATTAGGATTTATTCTGTTTGGGTAGCCCTGTGAGAGCAAGCCAAGTTTGTAGGCTTGCTCTCCCTATTATTTCCAGAGCGTCAGAGTTCCCAGGAGTGGTGCCCCTCCCAGCCAGGTCACCAAAGCCTCAGCCCTGCATGCCCCAGCCTTTTTTTTGTAGGGCTTTATTCCAATACTGGGAGCAACTACCCAAAATTTGAAAGTCTGCTCCTTTGACACACTCAATCTGGCAAGTGTAGAAGAAATGCTGTTAGATGAGAAGAAGGGAAAAAAAAGTGAGAAGTAGGCACATTCCCTTCTCCTACTTGCTCTCTAATGATCTTTGTGCTATTTTCTTTTAATTCTTTTTTAAAATCCCAGCCCTTTACAGTAAGACCAGCCAGAACAGACCTTTGCTTCACCAAAGATGCACAAAGCCCTTTTGTTGAGGACATGGGTCCAAAACTGTGGCATCTGGGCTGTGCAGCTCTCAGTGCAGGCACACTGTCAATCCTTCTGGTTCAGCTCTGCCGTCAGTGTTTCAGGACAAAGATCATTCTACCAATCTGTTTGTACAGCATATTGTACAATCTGTTACGTGCATCTGCAATACAAACAGTAAATGATAATAAGAGCATGTGGACAAGGCTGGAGCCCCAGATTTTGGGTGCCTTTGTTATCTGTGGCTCATGGACCCTGGTCTGCCACTGCACTTTTGACTTGCTGCATGCACACAACGTACCATGGGCATTCGCCATGAAACCTAAATACTGCCTATTCCCTATTAAAAATACCCAAATGGTGTTTTCCCCCCTTCCTCCTATTTCAAGGGAGTAATTCAGAAGTTAAAACCATGACCATACCAATGGGAATGAGACACCAAATTACCTTTTGTAATATCCTTCTCAAATACAAAACAAAGCCATGAAACTTAGGGAGAAAGAGGAACAGCTCGTGCCAGATGTTACCTAACGAATGTTCAATCATGAACGTTACATACAAATGTATGAGAAAAAAAATGCCTACTCTTAAACAGATTGTTCCCCAAAATCACATCTGACTGCAACAGTAATAATGTTTCTAATCCTTACTAAATATTTGTCTTTTTTTTTTTGAAGACAGCAAACTCTGCTGACATTTCTGCACAGAACGTGGCACTCTGCTCCTTGCAGCACAGATTGGCAGACTGCTGCTTTACATGCTGATTTCTCTTTTGTGAACTGAGACCTTGAATTCTTTCACAGGGGAAAAGCAGATCAATGATTTTTTAAGAGAGCTAAACAATTCCCTGTAATGAACATCAGTTAACACGGGCAATTACTCTTTCTTTTTCTCCCCCAAAACACCAGCACAAAAACAAAGAGGAGATTGTAACTCCTTTGAATGGCAAGTGCCTCACTGACTGTACCAGAATGCCACCCGCATGCAGAAATACGGGTGGGTGAAGTTCAGAAGTGACATGTGGCTTGTTAAAATATAAGATGCGTAGGTGAATAAATACTTTTGCCATTTGATTCAGCCAACAATAAAGAAAGTTGTTGTAGGAACTATTCTACTGTTTCCCCATTTTCATAAAAGATTGGTTCAAACCCTCTTTCTTTGTTGCTTTTGTTGCTGAATCAATGGAGAATAAAAGGTTGTTTTTTTTTTCTAGATTTCATGTATTCGCTTTTTAGAGAATTCATGTGAAAGGAAAATAAAATAATATCAAACATAAAGGAGATGCAGGCTTCAATGGGAATTTTGACATTCAAAAATATTCCGCAAAAACATCCAATATATCACATTTTCTCCTTAATGGTTAAAACATAAGTGTCGGAAAACTATGGCTTTCTTTATCCCTGGTTTGAAGCATGTCTCTGGCTATGTCCCTGCGTTTCCACGCGTCTGAATTTTCTGTTTATATCATGTGATTATGTAAATGCAGCTCATTTGCATTTCTGCTTTTATGTAGGAAGTCACACAAAATACCTCTCTGGATCTCATTGTGGCACATCCGTATAATGCGAGAGTGAGAGTCCTGCATTAATAACAGCATTAAAAATACCACCAGGATTATTCAGTGAAATCTCTCTGCCATCACTCTGTTATTTGTGGAGGGCTTCCAAACCCCAGTGTGGATCACCCCGAGTCCCCCCTGAACACCCAGACAATGCTTGGTTCTGTCACTGGTGCAGCCATAACCCAAAACAGGCACACTCAGGCTGGGAAGGACACTCTTGCCAAAATCACATCTCCCTCAGAAAACCCCTGGAAAGAGGAATCTTCACAAAGAGCCTTGTTAAAGTGCTCGGTGATTCCATCACACACACCGGTGCCTGTTCCCAGCTTTCCAGTGTGTTCCTGTTCAGCAAAGAAAGGAAGGAAATGCTTTAATTTTAATCACTTGCTGAAGTCATCAGGATGGTGTGCTTAGTTGAGTAGGGGTCTTTATGAGCCAAATATTATTCTTAGTAATAAGGAGACCTGGCAATACACTAGATGGAGCTTTGGATAGTAAGTAACATTAATTCAATTAAATCCTCTTACAGCACACACTCTCCAGCTAATGCAGTTTACAGTGAAATTTTCTCTGGCACTCATTTAAATATAATTGCTGCACTTATCTTGTCATGAGGAAATTTCTGAAGGTTACTTGTACTGTGCATGTGTAAACCTACAAGCTACACTGACCTCTAGTTCTGAGATTTCTTTTAACTACTTAAACTGCAGCATCTAAATGATGATAATATTAATAATAGTAATAGTAATAATTCCCTACTTCCACACAGCACCTTTTAACTCAATATATGCCCAAGTGAGAACTAGCAAGTAAAACTGCACAGAAAGGCATCACATGCTAACTGGGAAGAAAAGCTTAAACTGTTGGAAAATAAAAGCCTGGGAGATGACGCATTTGGAAAGCTCAATTTTCACAGAGTGTTTTGCACAATTCTTCTGAAAAACATGAGGGTGTTCTCTGTAGAGACAATTTCATATTTACCTTTCATGCACAAGTTGGCATTAATAATAACTATGGGGCACTTGAGCACCAGTTTTGGCATCATCTTCTGTCTGATTCAGAAAAGAGGTTCACATCCATTGATCCAACAGACTGGTTTTGGTGACAGTTCCAGCTGTTTTCCTATTGTGATATACTGGAAAGCAGTCTCAATCACTTGTAAGACTGATGAAAGGGAGGTGTCAGTCAAAAAATCCCAGCAAACAAATCAAAACCCACCATCAAAACCCACCCAAAGTAAAACTTCAGTGTGTGTGCACAATTACCCATATACCGAAAGTCTTGAGAGTTTAATGAAATATGGGAAAGACAAGTATAGAGATAGGAAAGGAAAACTGCTGAGCGTGATGGAAAAAGAGCATTTTGGAAAGCCCTACCTATCCATAGTGGACATTTGAGGCCCTTGTCTCAGGTAAACCTTTCTTGATAGTTCTATCATAAGCTCTTTTTCTTGTCTTCTCTTTCTCACAATGAGAAGCGCCCTCAAGTTAAAGATCTACCCAATTTTACCCTTTGAAATAGAGAAAAAACAGTAATTTTGGCTTACTCTGCACCAAGCAGAGAATAACCAAGCAATGCACACTGAAATGCTGACAGCCATGGGAGGTGGGAAATACCAAATCTAAAGGGGGAAAAAACAGCTTCTGAGGCCACTCAACCTCTGTCCTGAGCTCAGCACTGCAGAAGTAAACCCTGCTGCCTAGTTTTCAATTCTCTTTATGCATGAGCAGGTGTTTGGAAGGGTGGGAAAGATTTGATATAAAGTTTATTTGGCCACCAAGGCTCATATGGATTTTTTTTTTTTCTTTTTAATATTAAAGAGAAAGAGGGACCAAGGACCCTGCTTTCCCCATTTCCATCCTTCTGTTTAGACTCCGATGCTTCCCACATTAAGAAACATCAAGTGATTTCTGTTCAGCTCTTATGGCACACAATAGCAGACGTTCAAGGGAGAACGTGGGACTGTGAGGCATTTTAAAACTCTTAAATAAAATGTGGGCTACAGGAGGCTCTCATTCAGAAGCAACATTTTCCCTTCCACTGAGAGTTCCCCCACGCTCTGGTGAAGTGAATTAAAATTGACACTGAGAAAAATCTAATTGAGCCAGAGACAACACAACACTTTTCGCTACAGAAACTCAAGTCCTGGTGGAATTACTTGGGTTAATATAGTCCATTTTAAATCTACAATGATTTTTATATCCCATGATCTGCAAATAATAAAGGAAGATTGTTGTTTAAGACTCATTGTATTAATTAGGGGGAGCATAGGAAGAGTGAGAGCTGGTGCCTTTGGGTTTGCTCCACACTTGTTTTCTAACTGCAGTTCTCATCAGATCCGATTAATATGTGAATAAACTAATGCAGATCTCACCTGGGCAGTGTTAACATAACAAAATTTTTGTGTCAACCAGCTCAGGGGATCACGCATTGAAAATTAAAGGAGCAGATTTGATTTAGGCAAAACAACACAAGCACAGAGAGGACATTATTCTCTGCCTACTCAAAGTGACTTAAAAAATTTGGGAAAAGTCCCCCCAGGCCTCTATATCTGAATTCTTCCAGCTGGTAAAAATGGAGAGATGCTATTTCTCTTCCTTTGCAAAACACTTGGAGATGTCTGGCTGAAGCAGCAGCCCTGCTCCTTACGGTGCCACACTCATCCTTGCGGCAAAAAGTTTCCTGCAGTACATTATATTAATCTACTCCCTATTGTGGTACAGCTCCCTAAAATTGCAGTTGAAGGCATGACATCTTGAGCTACGAGGAGAGTTTAATTATTGTTTGAAACATAAATTTTCCCAATTCAGCTGGGTGAATAAGAGACACGGTTTATTAGAAAACATCTTCCACCTCTTTACAGCTCTTCTTAGTCCTCTAAAAGAATGCCTGAATTGGATGCAGTAGTTATTTTAAATTAAAACCACAAGGTAGTAGACACTGAAGTTTTCTCTTACACAAATAATAATGAATTTATGCACCACAGAGTTTAATCTGCAGAGTGAAAGTCTAACGTCCCACTTAAAACTGCATACTCATGGGCATAGATTAGACAGTAATTAGGTTCAGTGAGAAACTGAAAAGATCCACTGGAAACATTCAAATTTAATTTATTCACTGGCTTGTCTCAGAGTGTTTTTATAAGCAATTAGAAAGACACAGATTCCTGAAAATGCATTCTTTCCCAAGACAGATGGACCAGGAGATTTATATGGCACACACAGCCTTCCACCCACAGCTCACTGGCTTGAGTTAAGCTCAAATCAGGCTTAGAAGCCACTACCAGACTTTATCCTTGGGGAGTTATTTGCTATTCTTTTGAAATATGCTGATGGTTACAGTGCACTATGAAACCAATGTCTTAAAAAAAGAGCAACATTACAACTGGCACAGCACATTCTTTTAGAGCATCTGTATCACTGAAGTCCGACGTGGAGGATGCTGTGGGTCCTGACAGACTCAAAACAAGCCCAAATCTGCCCTCTTGCTACCCCTGCTCCCACAAAAATATACAGGATGACAAGGTCTGGTGCAGGGAAGATGGAAGTAATGAAATAGTAATTAATTTACATATCTGCTTTTAATGCATTTCAAAATTATAAAGAATAGCAGACATCCTTTCAAGGCCCTCCTGGGGTTTAATTTTCACGTTAAGAACTAGCAAAATTGATGACATATTTATGCTGAAATGTTTTATGTGGTCTTTAGCTTTTTATGGTGACCCTTCATTGTAATATTTATGTCTCTCACATCATCTCAGCAGTGACAGAGAAATTTTTACTGCCTTGGAGTCTCTCTCTCTACCTTTTAATGAGGAAATCTTTCTGCATTGTGGGTTTTAATTTTAGGCTATTATTTATTTTTGCATATATGTGTACAGGCACTTGTGACTGATTTTAGTGGGGTGAAAGGAACAGAAGATAAAAGCAATAAAATGCTGGTTTTGCAGTGGAAATGAGAGATTTGGAAGCCGCAGTACACCCAAAATCCATGCTCATAAGGCTGCTTCCCAATTACATTTAATTTTTGACGCTGCTCAGTTGTCAAATGCTTTCTTTCTTTGAGCTCCTTGCCAAAGGGTGTGAAGATTTCAGAGCAGTCCCCACAACCTTTGCAAAATCTCATATGCTAGGGGCAAATGATCTTGATATTAGAACTGAATAGAGTAAAAAACACTACATAACAAGAGAAGGGTCGTGTGGTTTGTTTTGAAGCAACTGTCCTTTAACAAAAAACTCACATAATTAGTGATAAATAGTGTATGTTTATTCACACAATAAAAAATTGGAAGAGGAAAGAATTTCAGTGCCACAATGTCATAAAATGGTCGAATCTCATTGATGGGAGCTTTAATATGCAACTAAAGAAACTGGATACCATAAATATCAAACTGACAGTATCTGGCACTTTTATAGATGGATATATTTTAAATGTAGGCAGCAATCTTGAAAATACTTAAAACATGCCTGTGTTTTATGTCTGAGTATTATATCTATTGATTAATTCCTGCGTGCAAGTGTGTGCATGACTTGACTTAGATTTTTCGATGCATTACAGATTTTTACCATTGAGATTATATATTTGAGAAACTGAGGTTTGGCATACTATTCACATTCAACAAAGCAATTTGATTAGTTGGTTTTTTTCAATTTTACTGAAAGCTCAGGATTTTTTAACTGCCTGTCTATGCAGTTTTTTTCCCAACGAAGTGATGTCATTACAAACAAGAGATTACACATTCATATCTTAGGAAGATTAGAGACTCTTTTAGAATTACTCTAAAATATTCTATAAGTAAATGCTAGATAAAGGACTGAAGTCATCAACATTATAACACACCTGAACTGAAGTTGAAAAATTCCTTTCCGAACACCCCTTTACTGAACTTGCCTTTCCCCCAAGAGTTTATCAGACATGAAAATTAGAAAGAACCACAATTGGAATATGAAGTCCTGCTCATCTCATAGCTGGTCTGTACATGGGTTTTTTATCAATTTAACCAAAAAGATTCATGTAGTTAAAGTTTATGCATTTTTTTTCATCTTAGATTTAATTAATAATGTGCTTATACAGTCTTAGCTTAATTTTTAAAATTCATATGCAGTTGTAAATCATAGTTAAGCTGCTATGAAACTGCAGCCAATGAGCCCCAAAGTGATCTACTTTAATCCCTTAGAGATGTGTTATTTTTATTAACTTACAATACCTAGAGTCCTCATTTCTGGACCAAGCTCCCACTGTGATAAATACCATAAAAGTAGGGAGGGAAAGAATGTCTAATAAAAAACTACATAGCTTCATTCTGCTCCAGTCATTCACACACTGTGTACAGGAACTTTAGAAACAAGGCTAGAGAAATGTTTCTGTGCTGCCTCTGTATTTAAATATCACCAGTGAAAAATCCTCTACCCATCTCCCCCCACCATCCTCTAGTCTTCCCATTGTGCAGCCACAGCCCTCTGCTCCTGTTACAGGTCTTCACAAATATCTTCCACTACTGCTCTGACTGGGTTGGGCTTGCTGTGATAATTTTGGCTATCAAAGGGGCTGACTTTCTTGCCATTTTCAGTGAAGGGAGTACACAGTGAGGCTGATTTACGGAGGCAACAGTTTTTCAGTCAAGCGTGCAATGTTATCCTGATCTGCTCCCCCCTTCAAAGCAATGCAAAAATATCAGGGGACACCAATCTCATCCCCTCTTCGTGCTGGACATAGTTAAGCCACTGTCAGCTTGGCACCTTGTCCTGTTTATGGGGTGACTCTGCACTTGGACATGGGGAGCAGTTGTGTACATCCTGTTCCAGATGCATTATTTCAGAACACTAAATGAAAACAAGCAAAAGGAAAGTTTCTTTTGGAACTCTTCTCACTGCTTCTTCTGGAAGCCATTCTCTGCTCTGTAAGTGGAGGAAGAAAGTTTGCCCTGAGAAGTTGTTTTTTTACTGTTGGCCTGCTGTTCCTCAGTCTTAAGTCTATGCTGTGCAGTCCCTGGGTTTAATATTAATTGAAAGAGCTTATCTATTCCTGCCTTTGGTATGCACTTCAACATACTGCAGAAACTTCAATTGTACCCTCTTACAGCTTTTTCTTTCCAAACCAAGGTGCAGTCCTGTATTCTTCCTCAGCTTTTCCCCTTTTAGCTTTCTTGTAAGTCAACGTTTGAAGCCCTTTCGAAGTTAACCTTCGTGGACCTTTCACCATGGCTCAACCCTTCCTGACTTCATACAAAATCATGCTGCTCTTCTCTAGACCTCTGCCCTTTTCTATAGAATGGTACTAAATATTGGTAACTGTAGTTTAAACATGATTAAAAAAAATCCTTTTTTAAGTGGTGCAGTATTTCCTTGAAGGCTCTATTCAATGCTTCCATTTATATAGCTTCACATTTTTGTGCCTTTTTGACCACACAGATATAAAACATCATCTCAGCCCTTTTATGATATGTGCACTCTTCGAATCCTCTCCTGCTCTCAGATCTTTGAAAAATACACTCATTCAACACATGTGTTCACTCAAAATAAAATTTACTCTTCTTGCCCATGGTTCATTTTACCCAGCAGAATCTTTTTGCATTTGATTGTTTTCTCCAGGTTATCAAGTGGATTCTCCCCCATCCAGTCCCTTCTGCACAATCCAGAAAGTTGGATAACAAGTTGGTGGTTCATTCTGTCAAAGCCATTTACATAGAGAGTGAAAAAGTATTGATCTCCAATAACAGTCCCTGTTGCTCTCCAATCATCATCCCTTCTCTTCCCCTGGCCCGTAACCTTTCCCCATTCTAATCTGCCCTCCATCATCTACCCAGCTCCTTTCCCCATTTGGAAATGGGCCCTTCTCTGCTTCACCTGCAACTGCATGGATTACTCTCCTGTGTGACACTGTGTGAAATGCCCCTGGGAAATCAGCTTCATTATATAGATGATTTCACACCTGTCCACTTTCACAGAAACTTCTTGGAAAACTCCATCAGATTTGTCAAGTAAGAATTACATTTGCTAAAAAACATCTCACATCTGGAATACATTCTATAGTGCTATTTACAACCCATTTAAAATTATAGATTTAAGATTCCTGAAGGTTTGAATTTGAACGCCCTACAGCCAGAAACTTCAAGTTAAAAACTCAAGTTTATCATTCACTCTTCTTCCCCATTGTACTTATATGTAATGACACCTGGCTTTTACCAGTCTCTTTTGTGTGAAACTTATAGTGTACAATGCACCTGCTAAAAAATAACATGCAAGGCACTTTTTAACACAGTGTAGGAAAACATTTCAAGTCTGCACAGTAACAAAATACCTGTCAGCCACCATCACCAAAATTTAGTCTAACACACACATGCACAATGGCTGTGGGCACGTCCTGCCATTTCAACAGCAAAAGTGCTCATGGTGCAACTCATCCAATCTCAAAAGCTAAAAAGTGTTCATTTGAGCCTGTGAGAGTATTCAAAACACAGAATACGACACAAAATGCAGAGAAACCCTGGCTCCTGGTGCGCTGGCTGAAGGGAGCTTTTAAAGAGCATCTAAAACTGTTTTGCCAAACACAATGTATTAGAACTGCCTGAGGGAGCAGAGGGTGCAGTGAGCTGTGTGGTGTCACAGGGGCACTCAAAGAACAAGGACCAGCTGGTCTTTGATGCAGGTTAGGACACTCAGGATGGGCACATGTGACAAAGTGAGTGTCATTGCTCTGCTGCTGTGCAGGACTGCCCAAGCTCCCTTTTCTCCTACTGGACCAGGGACTGTGAGAGGGACCTGCTGGAGGAGAGGAATCGTACCCCCTGCCAGCACCAGACTGTTTTGGAAAGGCTAAATTGAGGCTGAAATGGTGCTCAAGCAAACCAGGTAACTTTTGCCTCCCAGATGCATCTCTCTCTCTGTGTATATATGTAACTGTATATACCTCTATGCCTCCTTGCCCACCTGGCCTCTCCTGTATGCCTCATCAGATTCCCCTGCTCACTTCCCAGTAGACTTAAATTACCATGTTAAATAGGATAATAATAAACACCGGCCTTTAACTGCAGTGCATCCTTGTTCACTCAGCAGCCTCCCTCTAATCTGATAAAGGGTCTGTAAAAGGCTGCAAGCAAACACGGAGTCAGTTGTTACACAGGTGCCTCTCCCTGCTTTCTGCAGTGTGACTCCTGTGGCAGCACAAAGAGATTCAGGCTCACAAAGCTGGTTTAGGGAACCTTGATCCCTACGAGAATTATCAGGTATTGAAACAGAGGCAAGGTGCCAAAAGGACACAGTGGATCTGGCCCAAGACTCTTCCGCTGCATTTCAAAAGGCAAAAGTAGCTCTGTGCCATCTGCTTGCTTCAGCACTTGGACTTCAAAACCAAAGTAGCCAAGGAAATCTTTCCAGCTTAGGAAAACAGTGGGGGGGAAGAGAGATCTTGGTGGCAGTGTATGCTGCCTTCACACAGAGCTTGCTGCATTTGAGGTATTAGAGAAGCTCTTTTTAACAACCACCCTGGAAAAAAGTCATCTATCCACCCAGAATAAATTATATACAGGGAGCAAGCTGGATTGAGAACAGAGAGTGCTGATCTGCCCAGACTTTGAATCCCCTTAGCCCCTAGAAGCCAGAAGTGACATTTATTTCAGTGGTACAGAATTTCCTGCCCTGTTTTTCTTCTTTTTTTTTTCCTTTTTTTTTGTATTTAGTTTACCTAATCCCTTGGATTTCTTTTGCTGCAGAAAGAGAAAAAAAGCCTTACAAAACAAAGGAGATAAAAACAAAGTCAAATTACTTTGCTGAGCTCTTTCACACATCCAAAAGAAGCAGAGAAATGCAAGCTCTGGAAAGGATGAGGAATTTCCTAGAATGCAGCCATTCCTGAAACTCCCAATTAATAAAGCCAAGCTTCAACCTTTGCACCAGTATCAATATCTCTGTGGAATTAAGATGGCTCTTTCCTCTGGTTTTCCAGAGTGAGGTAAACTTGGCTTTCTACCTGTGTTCCTCCAGCCTCAGCTTTGCAGAGCTGGCAAGCAATACAAAAGAGGAGGAAAGACATGAACTAGGCCGTCTGTCGTTGGAGGGTATGAAAGACAGTCTGAATAACAGCAGGAGAGAGAGAAGCAGCCTATGGTTATTTTTGACAGAATTGGGAGAGACTCAGATTGCAGCTTCATAAACAGTTAATCAGAGAAAAACTCTGTCCAAATTAGAGGAGCCCTTTGGCCAAGCTCACAGAAATACACAACCCTTGTCTGAGAAGAGAGAAATCTTTTGAAAATCAAAATGCTTTTCTTTAAAGAGCAAAACCTAACTGCTCCCCCCTGTGTGGTGTAGTAACACCAACTTGCATTCCTGTCATTGCAGCTCCTGTCTTGCAGCATATTCAGCACATTTCTGTGTGACACCAGGCTGTGAATGTTCAGCCTGACACACAGTCCCAACCACGTAATGAAACGAAAAATGGACTTTTCTCTACCTCATCCAACCACGAGTTCCCCTGGATGAACCATTCTGCAAAACTGGAGGTGACGCAAAGGGTCAGCAAGTCAGAAAAATGCCTGGTACAACCCAAATCCACCCAGCTCAAATTAAATAAAAATGGTTGTTTTGTGGGGACATTTTCACAGAAGAGGAGCATGGAATTTCACTTCACCCCAGACATGGGATTTTTGGTATTGTCCTGTACAGAGCCAGGAGCTGGACTCTGTGATCCTTGTGGGTCCCTTCCAGCTCAGGCTATTCTATGATTCTGTGACCTCAGAAACTCAGCTTCTTTTGTAAATGCCAATTAGATAGTATAGCTGAAGTACTTCTCATGCATTGTGATGAAAAGAAGACTAGGATGTTTCTCAGGGCAATTTTTCAGTTTGTTTGTTTCTAGCATTCCTAAAAATCTCTCACACAGAATCCTTTGTGTAACTGGATTAAGAAAATAAAGATCATTCCTAGTCAATAGATATCCACAAGAAACTCAAGAGATTTCTAGCAACCTTGCTGGCAGTTTCAGCCAGGAGGAAGAATAGAGTCAGCATAGAGATACACTTCTTCAAAGCTTCTGAGGGAAAAGCTGACCACCAGAGGAGCTTGCTGCTGGTGCCAGAGAAAAGTAAGTCTGAAGGTTCTTCTGCCTGTATTCAGGATTAATTTCATTTAATCATTAATTAACATATAATGCCTGAAGTGACAAGCATAATCTCTGCATGTCTGAAAAGAGTCTAAGCAAAAAGCATCCCCAAAACCCAGCCACCTTTCAAAAAGAATATTGTATATGGGAACCACAAGCATTGATAATTAGTCTACAATGATTTGCATGATCTATGCTTCATCCTTATGCCTTCCAGCTGCCTGATGGACAGGTACAGTGATTCCTGAAATGAGTATCAATGGGTTTCTTCTATCTAACCACAATACCATTCTCACTTCATTTACTGTTTAGTGGGAAGGCACTGCTGTGACCCAGGAATCAGCTCCTTCCAAATGGATGAGTCTCAAAGTTCAGCATTTTAGTGCTTTAAACTAAGGAGAAGTTTGCTCATCCATAGCAGCCTGGACTGCAGAAAATCCAGTTTTGACCTCTTAATGCTCTCCTATCCAGCATTACAAGAAAAAGACATTTGGTGAGGGCTCTGTGCTAATACAGTAGTGGGGTACAAGTTACAATACATCAATCCTGGAAAATGGGGGGGGGGAGGGGAGTTAGTGGCTGGAAGCAGAATTACACTGAAACACTCCAACCAGAAATACCTTCTGCTTTTGAATTATGGAATGCTTTGGGTTGGAATGGTCCTTAAAGAGCACCTAGTTACAGCCCTCTTGCCATGGACAGGAACACTTTTCACTAAAGCAGGTTGCTCACACTACACAGCCTTGAACACTTCTAGGGATGGGGAAGGGGAAAGAGTGATCTAGTACAGACCCTTGATCAGCAGGAAGGTACAGTGAGCTGGACCCTCTCCCTGACCCTGGTGTGAGACCAATGCACCAAATCTTTTAACCAGAAGAGAGAGATGCAAGCAACACTAAATAAACCATGGTCACTCAAAGCACCTGACTGCTTTAACTGGGCAGCAGTAAGAAGGCACTGAGAGGATCCCCTGCCCAGTACCAAGGCAAGGGAGCTATGCTGAGCCTTTGCAGAGCTTTGCCCAAAGCACAGGAGCACCTGAGGCTGTGCCATGTGCCTCCCACAAGGGTGGCCCCCTCTCATCTCCAGCGAGGGCTGTTCTGCACTGTTAACTTTGCTGCAAGCCCACAGAATCATCCTGTGATATTCTCCATGTGTACTCCGAAGGTTCTTAGAGTCAGTGGCAGGAGTGCAGTAAGAAGCAATAACTGTCTAGCAACCTTACAGCCAGGCACACACATGCACATCTAGTTCTACCTATGAGCTACACTAATTGTTTTTAATTAATTAGTAGCAACGCTCTCATGTATCAAATCTGAAGGAAAATATACAGCTAGGTAGGGAGGAAAATGCATTCTGTGAAACAAAACACTTTCAGTTTACATGTCACACTAAAACAGCTATAATACACAAAACTCTCACATGCCTTAGTAATCACAGATATATATAGTGAAAGGAAGGAACATAGGGACAAACAAGAAACAGTCCTTTAACATGACTGCAGAAAAAAAATCAGATTTTGGAAAAAGGGCAGGGTGACTATTTGTAATTTTTATTGCTGCTGGAGCAATGGTGTGGCAAGAACCCACCATTATAATTTTTCCCTTCTGTATCCTTAAAACAATTCCCACCTGGGGTACAAAGAGAGAAAACAAAAGGAAATAGAAAATTATATTTTTCATGAGCTAATCCTGGGAAGCAACCGCTTGGATTTGCACATTTTTGGCAATGATAATTTAAACAAGGAGAGCGATATTTTTCTTATTATTTTAACAGTTGGAATGCATGCTGCCAGATAACACACAATTAAACTTTAGTTTAAGAAGAGGAGGAAGGCAATATCCGATAGGATTCAGGAGTCCTCTCCTCTTAGGACTGCTGCATAGCTCAACACAGCATAACAAAACAGAGATGAAAACCTCTTGGAAATGCTGAAGGCAAGCAAGATCATTGGGAAAACAAGCAAACTGAACGCAAAGAGAGCATAACTACTGTACCTTTACTTTGGGGAGGGTTCTGACTTCTGTCTCGGAGAACATTAATCTGGTAGACAGCTCCATAAGGCTCAAAAAGTTCTTTTAATTCTTTTTCTGACCACGAACGGGGAATCTGTCCAACAAACATCTTAATGGCATCTGGGTCTGGTTGGTCTGAATGATCCAAAGCTCCATTCATCTTGTTAGCTGTGCCGTTACTAGAAAGTGGAAAAGGAGATTAAAAAGAGAAGACAAGTTAGGAGGCTACGCAGTTTTCATGTGCACTAGATGCAGAAGATGATGTCAATTGGCACAAAGCAGAAAAAAAAAATCAGTATTTAATTAATAGCATAAGTATTACGAACAAAAAACAATGCTATTACATTTTTCATTGAGTCTGGTTTTCTCTGCAGGCTGCTGCTTAATGTCATTATATAAGATGAGAGCGGCACAACACAACCTGGGACTTCTGCATTTTAAAGCAGAGGATAGTGGCAAATAAGTGCAGATTTCTCTCCATGGCTGTTGTAAACAGAACTGCAGTGAATTCTCACTGAACTGGCTACTGGCAGAAACAAGGCAGTGCGTGTGTCTGTGTGTGTGTGTGTTTTGTAATAAAGTCACATGAAAGGAGTATGAAACACTTGGCAATCTGTCAGATGACTAACGCAAGATGCCAGCGATGAATCTGCAGATTGTGTGAAGCATCCATGTGTGCATCAAATTAGTATGATATTGCCTAGAATGGAAAACACTCCAGCTATGTGGCTGGTTGCTGCTGATAGTTGCCTACGCTCTTTAAAAAGGAAAAGCAGACTGGAGGGACCCAGTTTAAAGCACATTGTTTATTGCTGCCATTAAAAAATAAACATAATTCAAAAAGAGATGGCAGCGGCAAAAATGCCTACTTCGTTGTGGAAATTAAAATGCTGCTTCAAAAAGTTTTTTCCCCTGCAAAAGGAGATCAAATTTTTGAACACTTTCACCGCCTGTAAATTCTTAGCCTATCTGATCTCCAGATGTACATCCTACATCTAAGTTCAAAACAACCACACTTTTGCAGGGAAAAAGAACTTTGGAACAAAAAATAACCTGATCTGGGAGACAAATGATAGATTACGGTTTAGGAGGAATTGTACTCTTACACAGAAAATCAATAATTTTAAATACTGAACAAAAGTAAAAATACATCACTCCCTACCCTCAACCCCCCAGCATTATTGATAATTAAGGACAGTAGTTTCAACTAATTACTTGGCTAGAAATTCCAAAAGTGCTGATGAGTTTTGGATGTTTCAGTTTCAAGAAGGAACACTAATGATGCATGAATTTTCAAGCATCCCCCCATCTTTCCACCAGGGAGAGGGGGCAAATGGCCTGTATGCAGCAATGTCAGAAGCTGATCATGGCAGAATTCAGGCATTTCAGAGCCACCTGCCACTTTCACAAAACTTGGCTTTAATTAGAATTTCTCTGTTTGATGATTGTTCAGGAGTGAATGCCCACCGGAGGACTTGGAAGAGCTCAGAATCTGCACATCCAGATGAAAATCATATTTCACACGTGAAAAAAAAAAAATCTAAGAGTGGCGAGAAGAAAACAACCCTGTGCAATTCCCCTGTCTCACAGCTATAACCTGAGTGAAGACAAATTATTTAGCTTCATGTGTTTCACCTCCTTGAAAGCATAATTCACATTAATATGCCCGTATTAACTTTAGCACTTTCCCTGCTTACAGGCAGGAAGGAGAAAGTTATATTAAAGGCACATTTTACACCACCAGCAAGAAGCTTGATCATCCCTTGTGAAGTGCTTTCAACACGGATCAGCAGACAACAGCATTTATCACACTCATAAATGGCTAAAATTCCTATCTATTCTAGCAGGAATCTTGCCTGAGTAAGAAACTCCAATATTTTGTCCAAACTTTTACATTACATTTCATGTACAAATGTCTTGTCTTGCAAATGCTCTTCATTTTGAATAAATTCTACAGGTCACAAGTTCACCTGTGGAAATTGTGACTTCTCCAGGCCATACAAAGAAAACCTTTAAGCCAAACCAAGCCAACCATCCAACCAACCACCCTCTTAAAATTGCCAAGAAACAGAAAAAACATGACTTATCACTTGAGTGACACTTTGTGGGAACAGCTTTCAAGACCTTCATGGAGCAGCAGGCAACTACATGATACTTAAACCTCTCTAAAATCTCTCCATTACTTCTTTTCAATTCCTATTCCTTTACGTAAAACCCAGTCTGTCAAACAACCTCCCTAGTAGGGAGGCTGAAAAATCTCTGACCCATAGCTTAAAATAACTGAGGAAAGTGTTTACATGTAATTTTGAAAGAAAAGGTAGAAGTTTAGTTAAGCTCCCAGCTCTGCCCTGGGCTTGGTCAACTATTTTCTTTCAGAAATTGGCTTGACTTTTCACTTCATTTATTCTCTGTGTTGTTTGTATTGAGTTCAGTTTTAAATTATGCCCTTCATCTGTTCTCTCTGTTGGATCCCTTCTTTAAGAAATCCATACACAATTGCTACTTCAGCCTAAAATTACAGCTAGGGTCATATTTAATAAAGAATAACAAGTTTATTCCTTTGATTTTTCCTTTACAAAAACCACCTTTACCACCAAGAGCCCCACAATTTCCATTGCTAATCAACCAATTTTTTAGGAAACCATAAAGCCAAACACTAATACCTGTTTTCTCAGGTTAATGGCCCCATTAGCATCAAGTTCTTGCTTTGAGCTAAAGGTTTAAGCACAGGCCAAGCTCTCTTCTAATTGCATAAAATGTTTAAGCCGTTTCTTTATTTTGTTGGGACCGAAGTTGAATAACATTGATCACATTCTTTAAATGCTTTATTGGTTGAGGATGGTTAAAGGCTCTGACTCAAAGCAAAGGTACCATACACTACGATGCAAAGCTCCAGGGGACAGATTTTGTCACTCACTGCCTGCATTAACTTGAGTAAGTCATTAAAACTTCTCCAAACTAAACTCTGCCATCCATTGACAGCTCTGTCAACCCACCAACTCCTGCAGAGTTAGGGAAAAATCAAGCATAATTTAGGCTTTTCTTTAAAGTACTTTTCTACCACAAGGTAGAGACTTGACTGAGCTGCCAACATTTTGGCGGTTTGACAGACAAGTTCAGGCCACAGAGAGGGCACTCATTTCTACAAACACAGCTGGGCTCCTTCCTAAACTGCACTTCCTTTGATTTCAGTGCAAACCAAGGCTCTCAGACACCTCAGAGTGGGAATCCACATCTCAGTGTTAGTATTTTGAGGAGCTCATGAACACTGTTGCAGCAATGACACTTGCAGTAGTATCCTCACCCAGCTTTGGCAGCTGGTGTAGGACTAGAGCCAACGCAGACAAAATGAACAAGTGAATAAAACAGCAGAGACAACAATGGGAAAAAAATCCACCTATTTTATAGATTCTATGGATCTGGTCCCTGCACAGCAGTTGAAGACTCCACTGAGGAACAAAATTATACACCACACTGCCTGATGGTTCAGTTGTCAGAGCTTGTTGGGTCCATACAAAATCCAGCCAAAAATGCTTGATCATTTGCAAATGATCTCTTCTAAAGACAAATTCCCTTATCTTCTTCCAGCTTTCATCTTCACCCAGTGGACATTACTGCTCTGCACTAAGACCTCTCGGCTGCTAACAGCTGTAGGGTTTTTACTAATTTCTCTTTGCCCACACAGTGGCTCTCAGAGGAAGTGGTTTCTTCCTTCCCCCATCTCTCCTTCTCCCAAGAAGTAATAAGACAAAAGAGAAATTACATGTAAAACTTTCCAGAAGGAAGCCAAGCAATCCTTTTGAAAGCTTAGGACTATTTCTTGAAAGCACAAGTGTACAGAGATAGCTGTGTCTAGGGGACACTAATGAGAATGGGATCCCTTGGCACTTACTGTCAGTACCCAAATGATGACACACATTAAAAAAAAAAAAATTAGATTATATGGCTTGCTGGCTCTACACTGTAGCAATCCTTCCCTCCATGGCAAATTTAGCCCATTGGACTTAGGAGTGACCCAGCACATCATCTTCACTGACAAGGTGTCATCTGTATCATAGAGAGCAGCCTGAGGGCAGAGATTAAGACACTGAGTTGCTGGCTGCTTGTGGTTGCTGCCAGAGCATCCTCTCTCTCAATTTGTGCCAATTTTTCTTCTAATAACCTAACTACCATTCCATCATTTCAGCAAGCTGACAGGGCAACTCTTGAGGAGCTAGAGATTGTTTTAATATCCCTGCTGCTTCAGTAGGAGCACCGGAAAAACCTAGTAGATGCCCTCTTGGTCTCTCCCATTCATATCTTTAATTACTGCAGGACTGCTAAAAGTGAACTGCCCACTCAGGACAGAGAGGTAGCCTTTAAAAACAATGTCTGAATTGAAACAGACTCTCTTAAATTCATCACTGTTAAGAGCTTTGGCGTTAATCCACGTTCATTTCCATTAATGATCCCAGTGTCAAGTCAGGTGCTGAAAAACAGCTGTTAACGGGGACCGAACGGGCTTACGTGAGACCTGTTTTCAAATCTGTTTTTAACTCTACCCAGAACCTTAATTCTGTTATTTTTTGGCTAATTCATATTGCAATCCTTACCCTATTATTGTGGTTTTACCATTTTGCTGGAGAATTGCCTTTTTCATGTTCTGTGGTGTAAGATACTTGAATTCCCTCTAAGAGCCAACAGAACAAGAACATGATAACAAACAAATGATCCAAGTGTAATGACAGCTAAATCCAACCCAGTGCAGAGGTGTTTACAGGCACCAAGGTTTTACAGCAATAAAGCATTTACATCTGAGCTGTGGCATCACTGCCAGGATATCACACAAACTGACAAAAGGGACAACACCCGTTTGGAGGCTTCTGACTGCTGTCAAGAGAGACAGCCAAGCATCACCTTACTGTACTCCAAAGATCATAATTGCTGGTTTACGAGCAAATTTTATCTAGAAGGACCCAAAAGGGCTTTATAAACTCATTGTTTAGAGAGGAATGACTTCATCGTAAGGTGACAGACGGCAGCTGTTTAATGACATGGAGCATTATCGCACAACAATTTCAGCCAGGAAGGGTAGAACAATACCGTACCCAATTGAAAACTGCAGGGGGCTGCAATTTATAGACACAGAAGGTAATTACCTACATTGGATTTTGGCCAGCAAAATAAGGGCCAGAACCTCTGACAAACAGAAAAAGAAGCTGTGCAACATTCTTAAGCTGTAAATGACCAGGTCCCTGAGTTTTGGGGGGGGGAAGTTATCTCCAGACGCTTTCTGGCCCATCAGCATTTTCGCAGCACACTAGCTCAAAAGCAGCTCAAAGGAAAGATGATATTTCAAAAATCATTAACTGCTTCTGCTGTAGCGTGTTGTAGTTTTTGGCAGAACTATTAGACTCTAATAACACTTATATCTCTTTAACGCATATCCTAAAATCCTAAACAGCAATTGCTAAATGACCCTGACATCATGCCCAATGAAAAAAACCTCCTATGTTCAGTCCTACATAGGCAGTAAAGTCTACAAAATAATTATCTCCAGGCTTCCCTGCACCCATCGGCAGGGCTAACGACTGAGCAGCTGTAAGACTTGCAATCCATCTTACAGCCCCATAAAGACTTTAACAAAGAGATGAGCAATTCTTCATCCACCCAGCAGAGAGCAACCGCACTTGCACTCTCACACACACATGAATTACATGAAAATACTGATGGCTTTTAATACCTGACACACAATGCTCAGATTTCATTTTTCTCGGTAGCTAATAATACTCCAGTGCTTGTGTAAGCACTCAATGGTAAATGCAAAGATGTTTTTCCCTGTGTTGCCTACACATTGGCAGAAATTATCTCTAAAAGTGTAATTTTTCTTAAGACAATGAGGTACTTTTTACTGCCCTGATAATTTAAAATCCACAGTCATTTTTGAGGTGAAAATTGAGATTTCTTATAGCCCAGCTTTGCTAATTCTCTCCATGCAGTAGATCATAAAAACCATAATAAACCACTGTTAGTGTAGGGAATACTTGTTTTTTGATTAATTCCAAATTTAGTACATGTAATCACTTTAATGCCTCAGTTCCAAATGTCAGGTAAGGTAAGAAGGCATTTTATCCCGAAGAAAAAAACATTTGAAAATATGGGGGGTAAAAAATTTCCTACCTTGAAAATGTTTTGATGGGTAATAAATTTGGGCTGGGAAAAGGAGCAGCAGAGGGAAGTTGCCTTTCAAGCAGATAGGTCAGACTGCATGATACTAAGGGCAATATGAATTGGAAAAAGTACTGAACAAAATACAAGAGAAACATCAGAAGAGAGCTGAACCCACCTGAGATAAAACATGTTATTTCTTAGTGGTATAGATGCAGATTCCTCACCAGTATCACAGAAAGAAATCAAGGACACAAAAGGAAATCATAGTAAGAGCTATATTAAAATGCAGTTCCCTTTGCAGCTGGAGGTGCACATTGGAGCACATACACTCCTTTGTGCTTTAAGGCTTCGTGCCTTCCTAAAATTAGCCCTGAGAATTCTGCTCACCAAAGTTAAATATTCACCTCCAGAGGGGGGTGGCTCTTCAGGTGTTCAGCCTCTGCATTCCTGCATCACTTCTTTCACAAACCAGTTGGATTTATGGCAGAGATTTCAACTTAAACCATGGATAACCCTAACATGTTTAAACCTATCAAAAGGTCTTATTCTAATGTTATGCTGTTGGTAATGATTCTTGGAACCACAGAGTCAAGATCCTAAATTTGCAAAATCTTTGTACATCTGCTAAATCACACCTTCAAAAAACCCCCTTGCATGCAAACACAACTTAAAAAAAAAAAGTCCTACATGTTTCAGATGATCTTAATTCTTACTGCTGCTGTATGGACTTTTTTTTAAAATTTTGTTTTTTTATTAAGGAAATTATGTTTTAGAACATGCAGTAGTGCTTAAAGGTGTGCATGTGCTGTGAGTAGAGCAACTCATACAAGTTAAAATACATTTAAACAAGAGTGAATGAGTGCAGAAGAGAAAGCAAATGGAGAGGAAGACGTTTTTTTTTTGAGAGTCTTCTATTTTGGAGACCAATAAAATATCACTGCTAGTTCACCTAATAGTGGAAGCAAGCAAACACAGCATCTGTACATGTCTGAACTGGGCAGCATGTTTTTGTTTATGTTGATAAAACTTATGATGTGCTATTTTCAGTAATTTTAAGGATTTGCCTACAGTGGCCTATAGCTTTTACTCAACTGAAGTTAGTAGGAGCTCAACAGCCAGTGACAGATGCCTGCCCTTCAATGGCTGAAGAAAGTCAAAGCCACTCCACCCTGACTGCTTTGAATTAATTTCCTCTCTTATTTAAGTACGGAGGAGAATTACAAATTTCTGGGATACATGATAAGAATCACTGAAAATAAGTACTTGAAGATATAAACTAAGAGCCTATGTAAGCCCCAACCCTTGCTCTTCCAGGCTGCTGTAGACTTTGGGATATAAATAGTTCAAGGTTTGATGATGTCTGGTAAAAAATAATATTCTGCAACATAAAACTCAGCTTAGGCAACCACCCAATAATTCATTTTTGCTTTCTGGGCAGAATTTGTTGCTTTCATTACATACTTAAACAAGACTGGGACTCTCTTCATCAGGTGTAAGGTGGGTGCATTTCTAAGAAAAGTCCCATGAGAGTTAAGACAGAGAATCACAGAACGGTTTGGCCTGGAAAAGTCTTTAAGACCATCCATTCCAACTCCCCTGCCATGGGCAGTGGAGCCTTTAACTAGACCAGGGTGCTCTAAGCCCATCCTGGTCTTGAACACCTTCAGCGATGGGACAGACACAGCCTTTCTGGGCAACCTGTACCAGTATCTCAACACCCTCACAATAAAGGATTTGATCCTTATACCTAACTAAACCTGCCCTCTTCCAGCTTAAGGCCATTCGCCCTTGTTCTATAGGCCTTGTGAAAAGTTCAATAAATGTAAGTAATGACTTTTAAATATCCGTTTTCTGTCGACCAACTCCCAGATGGGCATCTGCACATCTGGTTTTGACATGGCATGTTAAGCAGGTCAAACAAAAGCTTCTGATTTATAATTTTTCTGTGTCTAAACTAACCTCTGTTATGGTAACAGCTGTAACTTATTGTTCACTCTTCTTGTGCTCCTCAACAACTTTTTTGCTAGTAATGTCTTTGGGGTATTAAGATCTGTGCTCTGCCTAAAAGGGACTCTAGTTGAAAAGGACATTTTTTTCTCTGCATCACTGTAAGCTGGGCAGTAACATCAGAGTGAGTTTGTGCACCTGAACAATTCCATTATAGTTTTGGAGCATGGATTGTGCACTTTTTCACATGAAGCCGAACCTGGAGAATCTGACTGCTCAGTATTAATGGGATGGATTATTAACGCCTTGCCTCGCTGATTACACACATTTGCAATGAAGCACAATTCTTTCTGTGTGGCAGGAAACATTTATCGGTATTATTTTTTTAAAAAGCACAACAGTATTTGATTACACCCAAATGCTTATGTATTTGTGACATGTCAACAACTGAATTAGAATAGTACCAGGTTTGTAAAATTCCGGACACGTAGGACCATCTGTTTTCTTGTCAACAACCTCAGTCTCTCCCTATTCCAAACACTTACCGCTCCAAATTTACAAAGTTGTTACTCAATTGCCTTCTTTCTTTGCCCTCCAAAAAACTTCAAAGACAGCAATAAAGACTTCGAATTTTTTTTCTTTTACTTGATAATTATTGACATGAGTGTTTCAGCAATGTCTGTAGCCAGGCTGGCAATTATCTGCAAGTTCTTATGAGGTTTGCAAGGTCCTATCTAGTTTATGGCAAACTCTGTCCTGGAGTTGAGATGGAGGGCATGGGAAAGGTGTTCTCCAAACATTTGTTTTGAAATACAGCCATTTCTGCATGCTAAAATTAACTGATTATTGCAAGAAGTAATTTACAGTTCGGTGTTTTTCAGGACTGGCACCCACATGTGTACAAACACACATGCTCAGGCCTAGTCCCAGCTGAGCTCCACAAAGTGCAGGGAATAATTTTCAAGGGCCCAAAAGCCAAGTCCAAAGGGAAGGAGGCCAAGAGTTCATGCCTGACATGGCTGCTTTACCTAAATAGCTTCCTTAAAAAGGGAATGGAAGATCACAGCCCTGCCAATTGTGCACTGCCAATTTTATTTAGCCAGTTTTGGTTAGATCTCAAATAGACCATTAGAAGAAGCTGTGACATTCAATTTTCTTACTTAAATCAAAAAATCCTATCAAGCTCAGCCAAGCTCTCCCCTTCAACAAATCTGACTGTAAGAAAAGACCATTGTCCAAAGTGTGATGCAATTGTGATTTCAACAAGTTGAGCATCATTATAGCAAAATCCCCCTCAGCTTATTCCTTTTTTAAAACCATTTCTTCATTTTTTTGACACCACATCTGGCATATAGAATACAGATGATCATTTGTTTATATATCTGTCTAAATGCCTTTTCCAAACACAGCCAGATGGAGCCTTTCAAAATCAAATTAATTTCAGATTAATTCACTCTGGACCCACTCCAGTTTCATGACTCTTTGCTTTGAGGCACCATCTAAATTGATTTAGAGTCACGAACTTAAGAGAGCTAAAGTCCTTAGGTACAGAAAAACAAGAGATCCTTCTTGCATACTGAAAGACTTAGTAAATCAAAAGAGTCCATGATCCTAAGTTTTGGCTCCTAAAAACCCCTCTACCAAATCAACATAAACAATGCCTTAGTCTACATAGTGCCAAATTCATATATAAAAATCTTCATATTTCACTCCAGAAAAATCACTTTAGAATTTACATCTTCAATGCTTCCCTTGCTGAGTCCAATAAAATTTATTGCTCTAATTAAAAAGCAAAAGAAAAAAAGTGTTGCTCTAAACCTTGCAATAAGCAGTAGTCATGGAAAGATAGGAGATAGGTAATAAAAATCTCCACTGCAAGGGATTTATCTAAGGAACTATAAACAAATGTAGCCTGCAAACACTGTGGGCTTGCATACTGTCAATCCTCTGTGGATGCCTTTATTATCTCACTTGTTTCAATTGCAATTTGGGTTTCCATGGAGATGTAACAGTCAACTCTGGAAAATTATAAGATAAATGTCAGGCAGTGATAACGGTGTTAATGAAGCTTCATTGACAAGCAGAACTATGCTTCAAATAATAGGCATATTTCTATTAGCATATGTATAACCTGTCCAGAAAAAGAGAGAAAAAAAATCCCCAACAACAGGGGAAGACAATATTAAAAAAATTAATATGAAATTGTGTCTATAGATGATACAAGACACACAATGGAATGTTCTATCTATGTAAAATGACGAGCCCCTAACAAACATAAGAGAGGCGGATTCAAAATTTGATGTCCCGATTCCTCTTGAAATTTTCTCACTCAGCTAAGCAGGCTGCAAAGGCACTTTGCTGACACACGCAGACAGCACTCCTGCATGGTGTGACTCTCGTTTCCTCACGGCGCGGGGCTGGCAGGATCTGCCTCACCAGGCACTTTGAAGCTGCGATTTCATAATGTGCAAATGCAGCTGCACGGGCTGCTCGGAAGATGCCGACCTCAGTGGAAACACGGAGAGAGCGCGCTCCAGCACGGCCCCCGGAGCTCTCGGGGGTCGCTCGTGCTCATGCTGGGGTGGCTGCTCCACCACATCTTGATACATGATGGGTTTAACGTGATACTGCTGGGCCAACAGCCGTGAGCACTCCAGATGACAGCACGGTTTGGCTCCTACCTGCTTCTGTGTTAAACAAGCCTGTAAGAGCTGGAGGAGCTGCCAGTCATCTGTGAAGGGCTGCGGCCAACTTTGTTCTTCCCACAGATGGAATGGTTTTGGTGAGCTGGAGGTCAAAGAGGTGACAAAGCGGATCTCTGCAGAACAGAGGGAAATGAAGCTCATCCTGCTTTATTTCAACGAGTCAAGCTCTTCATTTGGCCAGGGTGGGCTTCCACCCTACCAGGGGAAGGGGAAAGAGTTTGGCTACACCTGTGCTTGAGGGTTCATTTTGGCAGCTTATCAGAAGTCATGAGTAGGGCAGGAGTGGGGCAATCCTACCTCAGAGAACCACATAGAAAATTCAGTAGCTGGGTAAAATAAGCTAAGATTTTCACTGCCTATTCAGGAGGCAGTACTATCTCTGTCTGAACAACCAAGAGGTGCTAGAGGTTGGTCCTATTTCTTCTCATCCCACTATTTGGCCTTGGAAACTTCAGTCCCTTGCCTGCCCATGTAACTCTTTCAGGTAGTGTCAATCCTCCCATCTCCTCCTCTGTCTTTAAAAACAAGGTTCTGGTAATTGAAGAGTGTTAGTGTTAGAGGGGCTACAGATTAAATGATGAAACAGAAAATCAGGATCCAGCTTGTTTTCAGCAGCAGAGGAAGGTGAAAGCTTAAAGATACAAGCAAAGCAAGAAGAAAATCTTTATCCCTCCAAAGGTCTGATGTTAAAGCATGCGGGCAGGAAAAACTTCAGGAATTGTGAGGAAACTCTCAACTGTTACTGCAAGTATAAACTTATGAAGCTGTAGCTGAACCAAACATCTGCATGCAGGACAGGAAACAAGCTGACTTTGCCATTTCAATGAAAAATATAGCTGGGGAGTGGGGTTGGGGGCAGACCTTTTTTGCTCTTTTTCCCCTCCTCTCCTCAAAACACCTCTGTTTCTCCTGCCTTGTCTAAATTCTGTTTAGCAAAGCCAAACATGAATGCTGCCTGGAAAACACTTCCCAATTCTCCAGGGAGAAGTCATCTTTGTCCAGACAGGTTTTAGGGGGCAGAAAAGGGAGTAGGAAAAGTGCCCAGCCTTTCTGCAGAGCAGACCTCAGCTCTGATCAGGTTGCTGGACAACAACAAAATCAATAGAGGGCTTTTTTCCTAAATTGTATTACAAGGAAGCTTAAAAAAAAAATCCAAAAGTTTCCCTTTTTGTAATTCTTTTCGAACTGTTCCTCAATATAACAAATGAGAAAAATCTAAGTACTTCATTAGATTTCTACTAAAATGTCAATAGTTAGAAAGTGATTTTCCCCAGTGAGTTTTCCACATACTCACTCTAGTGCTTTTGGGGGGAGGAGGAAAACCTCCCAAGCTTAATATTAGTGGTAGTTGATTCTACATAGAAGAACAAGTACTCCTGCCAGCTTTGTGGAAGACAGAATAATGGGTAAAACTTGAATCTGGCTTCAACTTCAGATGGGCAAGATATACACACTTGGTGGCAAAATCAAATGGTGGCAGAATCAGGACCCACAAGACATGCAACCATGATTTGTAGATTAAAGAAAACAAGCTAGATGTGAAGGCAAAATACTGAGCAATTTTTTTAAATGAAAAAAACCCCATGTGTGCTTTGTGGAACTCACTGCCCGCACTGCAAAACAGGCCAAGTATTCTTAATTTCTTACTTATTGAAATCTCTAAATTCCATTGCAATGTGTTTTCTAGCATCTTCAAAGGATTAATTTTCCTTTGTATTTTGGATTACCAACAGTTTTACTTTTATGTCCAAAGACAGACCTGATATACAAAAGGTCAGTAGTAGCACTGGTAGACAAGTAGTCAACAAGAAGTCTGAGTCTTTAAAGTAAACCCTCATTATAGCTTAAGATTTTACTCAGTCCTTTATTTTTTTCTCTATTATTGCAAATAAGATATTTTGCTCTGTCGGTTTTGCTACTCTTTTGAAGCTCACAAGAAAATAAACAACTAAACATAATTAGGGAAGGAGCAACTCGCCCTTTAAAAGGCATCATTCAAACAAACAAAAGGAGAAAAACTGGTTTAAATTGTCCTTATAAATATACCCTGAAAAATCCTAACAAAAATAAGCCCTAGCACACACATGTACACACATTTCCCAAGTCATATGGCAGTCATTTATGGGGACTCTTAAAAGATATTTGAATTGTGAGTTTGAAGGACACTGTGCAAATGCAGCATTAGGAAAACATAAGAGGGGTGCCATTCAGAACTGTTTTGCCAAATGGAAAGGAAAATACAGCTTGAAAGGTTGCCAAAACCCCATGTTTTTAAGGTCATCATAAATAATTGCTTTATAAAAATTTAAAATAATGAGATAACTTCTAAGCTCTATTTTTTGGATAAAATCTTATCCTAGTGGATATTTATTTGCTCTGGAGGTTTAATTCAAAAGCAAAAACACACCCAGGTCTTTGGGACTTGCTGACACTTTTAGAGAAGCAAAGGGAAAAGAGAAGATGGGAAAAAAAACCCAGGAATACCATCCACATAATTTTGACCACACCACAATTTACAAAGACTCCTAACTCCAATTGTGCAAGAGAAAAAGTAGCTAAACAGTCATGGATATATTTTTAAGCTCCCTGAAACATACTCGACCTGTGGAAACTTGGCCAGCTCAGGTTTGGCTGGCTGTCAGCAGCAGTGTGAAACGCAGTGTGATTTATAGAAATCTCTGTCATCACACCACAGGGTTAATTTCTTTCCTTTCTTTTTTCTCTTTCCCTCCTGCCCCTGAAAGTGGAAAACTCTTATTTGTGATGACAAGTCTTTGGAAAGCTGGAGGATTAGTAACACCATGTGGTTCCCTAAGATCTCTAGCCCTTTTCCAACTGTTTTTCCATGTAACTCCTCTCTGTATGGCCATCGGCACCTTCCCTCAACAGATGGAAAAAGGGAAGAACCTGCCCCAGGGCAGGTGGAGGGACCAGGATGCTGGCAATGGAAGAATACAGACTTGAAGCTCACGTCTCAGCTGCCTGATACAAGAAACCGAGGGGAATCCAAGCATCAAATATGGGATTTTAATAATATGAGCATTTATTTTAATGATTTGAAGGCTGAACCTGCTGGGCTTGTCACTGTAAGTAAGAGATATGGAGAAAGAAATGATGAAGCCTGAATTTTCATTCTGCCTGCCACCACTGGAGAGCTGTGGATTTGTGCTCATTCTGGTCTAAGGCAGGGAAGGATCTGTGCCCTGTGCCCACACAATCACTCAGGATAGGCAGCCACCAGCTGGGCAGCAGGTCAGCTCTGAACACTGAGCACAGAGCTTCACTCGAGCAATTTCAAATTCATTGAGAGTGGCATTACTCACAGATTATTTTAAGGCACATCAGTTTCCTTGCTATAACCATCCTTCAGAGAAGACGAAACCTAATGGAAGAACAGGGCTGGGAAGTGTGTCTAATGGTAAAGAGCAGAGAACTATGCAACAAAAAAGCTCTTTCTTAGCCACACTCTTTCCTAAGTCTTTTCCCTTTGCTGTGCTTATCTCCCTCACCTTTGAATTATGATCCCATCCCAACAAAGAATTCTAAAACACTCAGAGGAAACCACTACATAAATGTTGAACCATTATGTTAATATAAAAAAAACCCAAACAACTACTCTTTCATTATATATTTTTTCTTTTAACATGATGCAATTCTAATTTTTCAAGTGTTTGAATTTTATAAAATACAGCAGAAGTAAAGTACTTTCCAAAGCCACTATTACTATTTGCATTGCAAGAGTATCTCTGAGGCCTCAAACAATGCTGCCTGCTTTCTAAGTAGCAGACCTAATTTTAGTAGTAAGCCCAGATGTTTCCTACTATTTTCATATATTAGGAAACATGACACACTCACAGACTATTTTAATAGACAGTTAAGAAATAAAGGGGAGAAGGGGACACAGCAGATCTGAGTTATTTAGCTTACAGAGTCAGGAATTTTTAATTTACTGGTTTCTACCAAGCACCTTCATTAATAAGATCTTTTATGTTTCTTTAATTGTCTGTGCTTCCATCTTTCCATGATTGGACTGAATATCAATACAGCTGGCTGAAACAGTTGCTGCTCTACTAAGAAGGTCAGAGAATCTGGGGGATTCTTGGACAGAATGGGAATGTATTCCCTGAAGTTTCAAGGTAGAAGGGAATGCGACTCTAATGTGCCAGCTCACGTCTCATTACTCTATATTTTCTAGGCATTTATCCAGTAGATGCCTTGCTATCCTTTCTTATTTAATTCAATGATGCATTCTTCCATAGAGTTGCACTAGGCTGACACATTAATTAAAACTACCTTGAAATATTAGCAGCTACATAGCATTTGATTGGTAGGAGAAAAATAGTTGGGTATGAAAATTAGTATTAGCTTTTACATAAAATAAATTATTATTCGATAAATTTTAATTGCCTGGGGCATTTTTATGAACAACAGGGATTAGCGAATATAATGTATACAATACATTGCATATGTAACAGAGAGAATAATCAAGCCTGACAGAGTACTTTTGCTTGTTTCAGAGCACACACACAGCTCACTTGGAGAAGGAACAGATTTCAAGGAGCTTCCCTGTAGCCACACGCAGCTGTAAAACCTCGGAGTCAGCAACGGCAGCGCACTGACAGTTAAATCAAAACTATACATCCTTGAGGAGCCATTTCGTCTAAATCACAGCTTCTGATTCCTCATCTTATGTGGTCAATGGGCCTGCATTTCTTAAAAATGGGAGCACTGGTGGAGGCAGGAGGGAGGCTTCAGGAGGGCTGTTTTTGTGAGCTCTGTTCCACGAGTGCTGCAGAAATGTACACAAAGCTTTACAAATGACCTCGTTTTTACTAGGAAAGGACAGCTCAGCTCTGTTCTACATTTTCCTGAACTGAAAGGAAGGCCCCACAGCCAAACTGTCATGTCTAATCATTGTGTTGCTGGAGAGTGTTTAAAACAAACAACTTTTTTCTTTTTTTCCCTTTTAATACAAAGCCGCGGAGCAATTGTTGTGTTTTCAGAGAGTGGGAGCTGCGTTTTCTATCACATAGCCAAGACACCAGAACAGCAATTTTTCCCAGTGCAATGAACGAGCTTTATAAGGATAAATTTTCACCTCATTAATGATCTGAGCTGATTATTCCCTTCCCCCACTTTTCCTTTTAGGTCATGGATCAACTGTGACCCACTTTCCTTGAATGCTTTCCCACCATCTATTTTTTCCCATTAGAGTAGAAAGCCAGTTGCTAAGGACACATTACAAAGCAGCCATGCAACCAATAAATATCTGCCCCCCAAACACACACACACTTTTCTTCTGCCCGGCCTTTACGATATTTCCCCCCTCTCATCATCCACTCTCAACAAGATCCCGCTTTACATTCAGGAAAGCCAACAACAGAATTGCTTATAAGGACAAGCTTAGCACGAGAATAGGATTTTCTAATGACTACAGAGACTCCTGGGGCCCTTCATATTTAAAAAAATATAAAGGCAGCAGCCTTGGTTTTTAATTACTCTTAATTCTAAATCTCATGGCCTTAAACACAATAGCTCTTTCAACTCAGAAATAAAATGACACTAATCAGTAACAGAGTCCCCTGCGCAACCTGCTAGTCCTCTGCTGGCGTTGCAATGCTTGCACTGTTGTGATTTTTCAAGGTTGACCAATGAGTCAGCAAAGCAAAGACGACTTAAAAGCATTAAATCGTGCAACTGAAATGTTTCTTTCCAATACAGCACGGGATGGATTGAAATTAACAAGGGGAATCACTACAACACAAATATTGTAAGAGCGGAGAGAGAGAAACAGGGAATTAAAGGAGATGGTGTTCATTTTGCAACAAATGAGCCCCAGATGTTAAGGTATTTGTGGTTTAATATAGCCCCTCTCACCAATCAGGTAAGGAATGTAATTAAAAATCATTAAAGTTCAGATGCTGAAGCTCAACAGAAATGAAATGAAGATTTAATTCATCTGCTCTACTTCCCTCTGAGTAGCTGACTAATATTCCTACTTGGTGCAAAGTCCTGTGAAATGGAAGACCTGTGTTGCTCTATAGTGCTTTCCATGCAAATCCTTCTTGGCATTTTTAAAAGAAAAGATGTCATTCTAGGTGTCTCATTGAAAAATCAAACAGAAGTATGTAACACAGCAGCTACTTGGATTTGTCTGACTGTTTCAGCTTTCTGTGTCATTTATCACACATCCCAGCAGGATTGTGCAAAACTTTGGTGTTTCTATAACCAATACCTCATTCCTTTAGCAAAGAGAAGTACATTATACGATCAAATGTTTCACATATATAGATTCACATCTAAATTACAGTTACACAGTGGAGAAGATTGAGGATTTGGTCACAACCTGTATTTCTACTTCATACCACCCACTCTTTTTCCACAGAACATCCACAGCATCCTTTCTCCTAAGTCTCACAGAGATGACAGAAATCAAATCTGCAATGGGATTTTCCATTTAGCAGGACGATGAACACGTACATCAGAGCTGAACTGCGCCACTGACACTGTGGAAAGATTAGAGTCACGAGCATCCAAGCAAAATGAACCGTAAATACAATTACTGTTGAACTATCAACGAGCAAACTAAGCATGGGTTTCAAGCAGTGGCAGTCTAACAGCCTCTTGAAAAGAAGAATAAAAAACCTGTTGATTGCAGGAGTCCCTGAATTCAGACAAACATCTCCAGTTTTGGATCAGGAATAATAGTCTTTTAGGAATAACAGACTTTTACTCTCAGTACCAAGTGAGCTGTCCACAAGAAAGATGACCCTGACATATGGCCGAGGCTTCCAGGCACCTCAAAGAGGAAGTCCATCAAGCTCCTTAGATGTGCACTGAAAGCATGGAAAGTTTCCATTCCCTGGAGGGAACTGAAGGGAAAAGCCATCATTTTTCCATCTGAAGAGAGAAACCAAACCTATTTTTCTGGACTTTTTCTGGATTCAATGAACTTTCTGTAGGTTTGACCAGATTTTCTTCTTTACACTATCCCCTATTCCTCTACTTTCCTTTGTATTCACAGGGTTTTTCTCTATCACTCCTTTTGAATTGTCCTTAACACACCTTTTATTTGCATTTAATGCATTTTTTCAGCATTAAACTGATGATTCCACTAAAAATCATCAGTAACAGAAAGCAAACAATAAGAGAGTTAACCATGGCAGCTGTCCCTTATTACTGCATCATTTCTGGGCAGGATTCCGAAACCAGATTAAATGACAGCAACTTCAAAGTGTTTGAACATCAGGTTCCTAGCACCATTTTTTAGCATTTTTGAACACTGCTTGAATTCCCAACAGCTCCCTTCCAGTATGAATAACTATTACCCAAAAATAAATATGCTGTAAACTGTTGATCTCTTTTCTCTTGACTGTTTTTGTCAAATTGCTTTCAAGCACCTGTGATATTCTCCAGCTGCCACTGGATGTTGCTCCTTTGCTTAACTGCGTAGGAAGAAACACAGGAGTCATATGCAGGAAAGTCATCTTATCCTTGAATCCTTCCAGTAGCCAAGGCAAAATTGTCCTCTGGAGTGAACTGGTTATCTGTTTACTTGATGAATTCTGAAAGACACTCAGCTTCCACATCCCCCAGCCACCAACAGTGGCTGAGCTCCCACCAGAGCTCCTGTGCAAATCAAAGTGAGGACAGCGAGGCATCAATTTTGCCTCTCAGTTCTATTCTGGAAGAGATGCCAGGCAGCAGCATTCAGCTGCTCTGTTTTGTTGTTTAGTGCCTTGCATCATCATTCCACTGGTATATACAAGCAGCGACTGCTTTCCAAAGGGAGACATGGGGAGCCAGGTTACAAAGCAGAGAAGGACACTCATTACTGTAAATTAAAATCCTTAAACAAATCACCAACAGTGAAACAATCTCTGTTTCGATTACACTCGTAGCTAGCACATCCAGGCTTTTCTAGCTTTGGCCAGAAATACAGAAGCCATGATTGATCTAATCTGTAATCATGTTGTTTATTTCAAATTAGAGATAATATAAAAAGCATAACAGTGAGTATATGTATATTCATAGCACCACTGCAGACATCCAGAAGGAACTCTATTTTATCCCTGCTGCTTTGCATTTTAGCCTCATTTCTTCCCCTTTTACAGTCTATGGTAAATACAATATTTGCTTTTAGAGTTCTGACTCTCCGGGGATTATAAAGGAAAAGTACTTAACACAGAGATTATCTTTCTGGTGTTGCACTGTACAAATGAAAATTGTTACATTAATGGCACTATACAGTCATGTTCAAACACCATTAAGTACCTCTCCAGAAAACCAAAGGAAAGGGAATGATGAACTCCAGCATAGTTCTGCCTCGACTTGCAAGTATATTTGTGTTTCTCCTTCCCTCACCATGCAAATGACTCTCTGGAAAGGAATCCTCAGACTTTCTTTTCCTTTCATTAACACTATAGCCTGCAATAAGAGTAACAGGAAATATTAATACTTAGGAAGAACAGACAGCAAATTCTCTGAAGAATACAAGATCTGTGAAACTGTTACAAAACCTGCCATTGAAATTCTGCCCGAATATGGATTTACACCACCTGCTCAAATTGAGACCCACTTTCAACACCTAAAAATCCCAAGCCTGGGTGTCTGCTCTGGGTTCAAAACTGCCTTCAAACACACCAAGACTCACTACTTCACTCTATACATTCCTCATCCTCCACGGTTTAAGACTTATTTTTAGCTGCTTTAAATCTGAATGGGTCAGATGTATATCTGCTAATGAGTATTGGTAATTAAGGTTTCAAACCACACAGCAGCAATCCAACACTTTCATGCTGCTGATATCTCTCTGTATTTGTGTATGTTTTCAGAGCAATGGCTGAGAGTCCTATTTGATTTAATTTCATTAAGTTATTCAAGGTTAAAGTCACTTGTGAAAGCACAAAATATAACCAAGTGTAGATTTTTGTCCTTTTATTCTTCACAAACCTTTGCAACTGCTATATACATTAGATTTAAAAAATTTAGAGATTTATATCCCAAGACTATAAATTCCAGTTATATTTTTTGTATTTTGCCATGAAATAAAGTGAAAAACATAAAAGATTATTATTGAGATTATCATTAATATTATTTATGTATTCCAGTGCTTAGAAATACTACAGCAAGAACATTTACATGTGCTGAAGAAGCTTGATTATAAAGCTTGGCTAAACTTACTGGAAAAGCTGCAATCATAGCTCAGTTACTTCCGAGAAAACATTTTGGGAAAACTCAGCATATTTCATTTTTCCCTCATAATTTGGAGATATCTGCCTAGCTTTGTCAAGTACTTTGAAAGAGCATGTGATAAAACTGGGAGTTTTACAGGTGCAAAATATGTCAAGGAATGTAAAAAGAAATGCTCTCCTATCCCACAGATTTCAATTTCAGTTGTTCACAAGAATTGGCCAGGCCTCTGTGAGGTCTGCTCAAACATAATTTCATTTGTATGTGTCTGCTACCCCCTGCACAGTGTAGGAAATAAAGAAGAAACGAAAGAAAGCCTCAGCATGTTCCTGAAATTAATTTTCATGATAGGAGCAATTGAGTCCATCTACTAAGGTACTTATAATTACATTACATTGCTACTTGGAAGAAAAATGGCTGGCTATATTCTAAGAAAATATTAACCCCATCAGCCCAATCACAAATCACTACATTTAATGTATTCTTCCTTTTATTAACACCCACATGGTGCCCATTAGGGGCACCATCACTGCCATCCTAAATCATTTCTAATTATCAGACGAGCAAAAACACCAAGGAAATGTTATTTCACATCTTCGAATGAAAGGCTCTTTGCTTCCAAAAGACATGTCAGCACTGGATGATTTACTCCATGATTTTGTTTACAGCCTTCAACTTTCATTAGTGTTAAAAGAGCTAAGATTGTTTTCCTGACTGCGGAGATTTCCTAGGAGAGAAGAACACACAAAAACTGAACTCTCCAGTGCCTGCAGTGGGCCAGGGATGATAAAAGGTGAAAGGCAGGGTGCAACCTCCCATGGCTTTGCTGTTTTGGGTTGTTTTGTCACAGTTCTGGCTTTCTAGGGAATGGAGGAGGAAAAGGGCAGGAGCTGTGCCATGGTTTCCTTGTTCTACTCCTGCCTTGGCATCTCCCTCTCTCCTGAGTCAGGTTTGGTTCAGACTTGAGGCTTTTGATTTGTCCCACATTCCTGCCATCCCAAAACAAAATAAGGAGGAATTTTAAACACATAAAGTGCCTGAACTTGTTCTTTTATTCCTAGTAGGTGTTTCATTGATGTTTTTGTGTTCTTCTAAAGAGCAATTGAAATTAATACTTGATAGATTTTTTTAGCAAAATATATTTGGTTACCTAATTTTAACTCTAAGATTTTGACTAAGTTTTCAAAAAACACTAGGAGTATTTTTCAGGAGTAAAACCTTCTAGCTAAAGAAAACAACTATTTCCTAAATCATCAGTCACTGCAAGATTATACATGTTTAATCCCATTCAGACACACATTAATACCCTCTCAAACTAAAACAAAGAAGAAAAGTATGACAACAACATATTACTAAAAAAAGGGAATTAGAAGAATTAATCTGGTGTTTTGCTCCTGGAATTTTTGTGCATGATGGCATGACAAGTCCCTGAGCATCCTGATCTCATTGGATCTGCTCTGATTTAGGGTTTGGAGCAGATGACCCCAGAGTTCCCAACCTACATTACTTAATGGTCTATATATCAGCACTCTGCAGAAAAATTCCTGGAGAAGGAGGAAATTATTTAGAAAATTGTATTTCCTTGGAGGAAAGACTTTTTTTTTTTTTTTAATTGGACTTGATACAAAAATATTTTTCTAATATTATTTATTCCCTAGTGGTGCCATTGTGCATAAGTGAAGCCTGACTCTCCCACACAGAAAAGGTGGCACAGACACTGATCCCTCCAACCCCAAAAAGCCTTCAAACTTCCAACTCTTTGCACTTCAGCTCTGTGCCTGCTGCTTGCTTCATACACACACATTTCAATACGTGATCAGGAAGCCCATGATACTCCTTCAATCACAGGAAGCAAGAGCTGAAATTTCTGGGGATGGCACTAATTTTCTCAGGCATTGGATGAATCATAACCCTTCAATATCTAGAAGAGTTATGATTCTATCTATCCATATCACAGATGTAACATACACCTATTTAGAGCTCTGTATATGATTCATTACCACGACACAGATATATAAGAGAATCTGTGGCTTTTTTATCCAGGAATTGTACCATGGTACAATATTTTACTAGAGGAAATGCAAACATTATTCTGCTAAACCTTCTCTGTGCCATTCTGCAATGTTGTTATTAACATGCACACTCAGCAATAAAAACTTATGAGCATTCACAATCAGTTTTATATCATTTATATGACAATGATAAAGCCGAACACTGCAATCGTAATTTGTCAAAATAGAAAAAAGGGTACAAATAGAAACCAAAATTGATTATTTAAACCATGATGAGGTACCAGAAAAAAACCTGGTTTGCCATTAAAATGATGCAACTGGTGTGCATGGATATCCTGAAATCAAGAAGCCAAACACCAAAGCCAAGACTGTTGATGTGCATCTCCTCAGTCTATGCTGGAGTGAATGATTAAAAGCTTCTGTTTGATGTGACTCATCATAAAGTATATAAAAAAAATACTGTAGTGTTTCCCACTGTCGCTGCCCTCATATTGGTGGGTCAGAAAAAGAAGCAAGCAAGAGTCCCCCAAGCTTCTCATTTTGATTGCAAACTAAAAAAAACTTCCACAACCTTCTTTTAGCTTTCAGCCACTTGTCAATACTTTGAAAGAAATGGTAAATGATTTCTAGGCTGAAACTGTCCATTGAAGACAGTAAGTAACAAGCTATGAAATTTAGTAACTTTCATTCTCTTTCACCAGGGCTGGCCTTGAGCAGGGGAAAAAAGCATGTTGCCAGAGAATCAGCTCTTCTGAAGCCTGTGTCCTACACGTAATTCAAGGGCCAGAACATGCCTCAGTCCAGAAAACACCGTAATGGAACACATTCCCTGGCCTGATCTTCTGTTTGAGCTGCTTGGGAGCCAGAAAAACCATCACACTGGCTGTTTGCCTTCTGCACACATACAGAATGGACACCTCTTATGTATGTGTAAACATAAGAAGGGTCTATAAATCGTGTTTTCTAAATATCATTTTGTAATCTGCTTCTACTCAGAATATACAAAACATTCCAAAAGTGAAAAGCTATACCTCATTTTTCAAAAATGAAAGGCAGTGAGGACTTATTTGTATTTAATCTGTTGATTACATTTTAAAAACTTTGTGAGCATTATATAAAAAAAAAATATTTATTACTGTAGTAAACCTTGTTGTTGGCTAGACTGTAAACCCAAACCATACCTTAGAAAGATCTTAACTACAAACAAGCATCTCAGCAGTTCACTACTCGTGGTAGTAAGTCAAACAAAAACCAAAGCAAGCATCTCCCATCAGAACAAAAATCTGGTGCAATTCACTTCAAACACGCTTGTCTCTTGGCTTCTGAAACACCACTTTGCTGCTCTCTTCTCAGTCCCCAGTTGCCTCTTTGCCAAATGTAACACATATTTATAAGAGGTTAAAATAGAAACAAAACACTACCAACAACCCACCAAACAACCCAACACTGCATAAGGGGGAGGACAAACAGTGGAGCCAGACGTAGCAGCTTGCTTTTACTGTGTATTTGCTCTTGGGAAAATGCAATAGTGGCTCCTGAATATTAATTGAATAAGGAGCCGTGCAAATTCCAGCTGTTGCCCGTGCACTGGGGTCTGGAACATGGGTGTTTTCTCAGCCCCTGGTTTCATTCCCGGACTCACAGAAACTCTGCACATATGTAGCCCTGCAAGTTGCACAGTTTAATTCTGTAATCCATCTGCGGAACTCCAGCTGCCCCGACTCCAGTGGCACATCAGCATTGTGGAAAATGCAACTGGGATAAGAACCATATTTAGGGAGGCTCACCCCTACAAGCTGTGGGTACATATGGCTATAAAGGGACCAGGTTGTTACAGAAGAACATATAATGCAACCCCCATTTTTGTGGGAATGTGTTTAACCAAGCTGAAAGACCATGAGGTAAGCGTGCTGGACAAGCATTGCCTCCCCTGATTTCCATGGGTTTGCTACTGAGTTACTCCAACACAAGTCTCACTGCAGATGGCTGTTCTGTAGTGCCAGAGATGTCCAACATACAGGACCACCTCAAAGGACAGGGACATCACAACTGGGCACCACCTACACCCAGACTCAGCTTGCAGGTGTCAAATCTGAGAGACACAAATCTGTAAGAAGCACTCACCATGTGCTCTATGGAAAGAAGGAAAGGGAAAGAATAAGACAAAAGGGGTCCTTTTAGGTGTCCCATGGCAAGTCCTTGAATCACTGACCAGTCTGAACTTTAAAGGACATGTGGAAGTACCAGTAAGTGAAATCAGGAAGGTCTTTAAAAAGATTTTTTAAATGGCTGGGGTCTTTATCATGTCACATTTTCTGGCTAGTACTAGTACAATTTAATTTGATTTTAAACTGTACTGTTTGATGAAATGTCCTGTTCTTTAGTTCAGTGAAGTCAAGACACAATAAATGGATTTTTAATGGATGAAAGTTCAATTTCTCTGGCAGCAGAGGCACATGAGGAAAAGAGACACAATGTACAAATGATGCACTCTGTGCTGACTTCCGACCTCGACCATTTCATGACAGGTATAAAAATGAAATACTGGGGGTGAGAGGAGAGGGAAGAAAAAGGAGAGAGCTTTAAATGGCAGCAGTGCTAATAGCCAAACAGCATATAAATTGTTTAGAAACAGAGGTTGATTTTTGGTTATAAAAACAGTACAGCCGAAAAAGAGCTATGAATGCTATTTTTCTTTTCTTAATCTTCTTTTTATATGTTAGCTACTATTTCTGTTCAGTGTTCGTCTTTCTGCTTCAGAGTGTGTGGCTTAGTAAAGTCAAGTAAGGTGTTTGGAAGGGGGAGAAATGTAATGATATTATTAATCTCTGTATTATGTGATAGAATCCTTGGTAGAATATATGCAGATAATTCTCTTCCTTGTTTCTATTCAGCAGGAAATTAGTTCACCATTAGAAACATGGTTCAAGGCCATGTTTCCTCAGTCCTGTTGGAGAAATGAATCAGGAAATAAAAATAGCTCTGATGGTGTTCATATTTATCAGGACTTGACTGAGCTGCATTAATTAAATAATGAATCTTTAACTGGAAATATGATGCTCTATCTCTAAAGCTCTGAAAGACCATTACGAATTATTTGAAAGCTCCAAAAATACTTCAAAAATCAATTAAATGTTATTAAAACTGAATACAAATTAAAGACCAAAGCACCCATTCCTGCCTATTTACCTCAGCCTCCAACTTTAAAACCTCTGCTCGATTGCCAGACACAGATTGTGGCTTTTAGCATGCAATGTCAACAGACTGCAAGTGCT
This sequence comes from Thryothorus ludovicianus, assembly GCA_013397245.1. Taxonomy (NCBI): domain Eukaryota; kingdom Metazoa; phylum Chordata; class Aves; order Passeriformes; family Certhiidae; genus Thryothorus; species Thryothorus ludovicianus. The sequence goes on along the minus strand of VZTB01008702.1, from coordinate 351,397 downwards.
TACTCCTGCTCAGTGGCTCTGGGCTAGGAAATGCTATTTTCAGCGTCTTCCCAGAGAGGAGGAAAGCATCAGCATTTAAAGGTATCCCCACAAATGTTTATGTTTGAAGCACTGTCACTAGATCTGCCAGCAGAGGCCTTCCCACGACCTCACTTACTCATCACGAGGCAATATTTAATCTTCCAGCTTCGCCTGGGAGGAGATACTCTACTGTTCCTGTCTTTGAACACCACTTATCACAGTAATTAATGCATTTCCTATCACCCACTGCTCCTGCCTCCTGCTCTGCCAGGTACCCCCGATCCCACTGCTCCTCCTGATTCCAGCAGTTGTGGGGCTTTGGGATTGGGCTTTTCCATCTCTGCATCTCTGCCATTTTTGTCCCTCAAACAGAGCTAATTTATTACAGCAGGCAAGACATTGGGCACACCCTCTCCTGGAACAGCTGACCTGAGGGGCTGGCCCTGGTCTTTGGTCAGCCACACAAAAGGCAGTGGTATCTCTTGCCCTCTCCCATGAGTGCTGATGGCTTTTAAGGCATCTTATCAAAAATTTTGTTATGAGGGAGAAAATTTGCTGCTCTGAGAGTGCTGAGCATGTCAGATCTGGAATGAACTGGGACTTTCTACAGTGCACATCAATAGCACAAAACCAGTTCTGAGGGGCTCTTCTCATTGCCTTAGGAGCCCCTATCACTAACTCAAGATCTTGTGATCTCCCATGCTCCCAAGGAGTAACCTGAGATTCCTACTTGTTTAAGGACCTGTTTTCTCTACTTGATTAAAACATTTTTGAGCTTTTCAGAACAGTCATATTTAGCCTTAAACCTTCATTTCCCTAACAACTCCTTCAAATATACACTGTTCTCGATCACAGTAAACCCACAAACATGAAGCTCCTTTTTCAGATGCATTCATTTGCATCTTGCATAAAATGGTTTATGATAGAGCCACATCATTCAAATGTTAACTGAAAATTATGATTCTTAATTCTCTCACAGCTTTATAAATTTTTCAGCTCACCTGTCTTCTATTATGAAATGTAATCTGGGTACCTTTATTTTATTTATAACCAACAAAGTGCAGAAAAGCTATGCATAAGCTCTGTCAATATTTTTATGAGGCTTGGTGCCTCCCCTTAGAGAAATTACTGAAGGTTTTTTCACGTTCACAACTAACTTCTTCACAGAAACAGTAATGTCTTTTCCCCTGCAGTCACAGTCAACAGCAACCTTTAAATTGCTGAGGGAAAGACATTTTGAGAAACGCTGTGCAGAAGGCACAAATCGCTGCCATCCTTAGAATATCTTTGTATATCCTAACCACAGGGAGTTCAATTCTGAATTACCACAAAAATATTATGCCAGGGGCTCCCTGTGGGCCTCTAGTCCAAAAATAAGTATTGATGTAATGTGCACCTAAGAGTTCACAAAACGCAGGTGCTAGAAGTGTCTGGAGCAGTGGTGATTCTTAGAGATGCTCTGGCAGTGTTGCACTATCTCTGTTTCCAGGTAGAAAGAGAGGGCTGCACAAAATGAAATGAAATTAATCATTAGGTTAAGTTATGCAGCAATTTCTAAGCCTGTTGTGGACAGTACTGTGCAGACCAGTGGTGTTTAAGATTAGTGAGAAGTGTGGATAGAGTCAATGAATCCACAATGTCAGCAAATGCTAAAGGAATGGGGAGACAGAGCACTCTGGTGAGTGGAGAGAGGAAAACCTCAATTTTTGCTGCAGTGCAGCACTACTAAGAGTTATCTTAATATCTTCTTAATTCTAGACAGGTGAACCCCATGGACATCAGAGGAGACCATAGTTTTATAAGACAGTCAGTCTTTGCTATCATCCTTGCTGAGAGAAAGCTGGGAGAAACATCAAGTAGCTGCTCAAAATTCAAACTTTGACACATCTTTGGTTTAGAAAAAGCTTAGTGGAGATTTGCTCCATTATTACTCTCATGTGCCATTTTAGTTTAAAGATGATGGGTATCCAGAACACTTAATCTAGAAGAGGAAAAAGTGTAACTAAGTATTTCACCACCTTTAAAAATAAATAGTCAAAAGAAAACCTACATATCAATTATTTTGAACTTAAATGAAAACCAATTCCTTAAGAGCTTTAAAAATCCTTTGCAATGGTATGTTTTGCTTTATATATCAAACTTTCCAATTCTAAGACAAAGGTGGGAATTTCCTATCCAGGAAAAAGTAAAAGGGATAATATACACACATTCCACAAATGGATTCAGTTCTTCCCTTTTAAGTGGGTGTTACTCTTAATGTTAGCAAAGCCAGCAATTTCTACAGAAATTCAGCCAATCAGTACATTCCCCACTACAAGAAAAAAAGGAAATATTGATGAATTTAAAGTGCATTTTTCTCCTAGTTAAAAGTTGCACATGTCCAGATCTTTAACATCTGCATTTCCCAAAAGGACTCATTTTCTCTGGGCTGTCAGATTTTGGTTATATGTTGTGCCATCTAAAACATGCAGAGCACAGCACTGTGTAAATTCCATGTCTGGGTTCTCCAGGCAATCAGGTGTAGTTCTGGCTTACATCCTCCCAGTTTTAAATGAGTTTGCTTAACCAAACAGTACTGATGTGGCCAACTGCTGGAAACATAAGCTCAGACCCCAGTCCCACTAGTCTTTAGATCAAATAAGAAACAGGTTAAACTGGAATCCTTGCCTTGGACCAGACAGTGATAAAAATTAGTCTTAGGATTTCTGTTCAGATTCATCCTAAACCCTGCCAGAAATAGCTGTCTGTTGAAATATATAACCAAGAAAGTATATTAAATAAAGTGACCTCCTTCCAAGATGGTGAGCAATGCCCATCCTAAATCACACCTGTATCTAAATTTTGTCTTACTCCTGACTCTCACACTAAATCCCTGAAAGCAGCTGAGTTGGTCTCGTCCCTGCCCAAATATTACATCTCAGAAGCTGACAGTCTTTCATGCAGGAAACATATTAAACATTTTGGTTCAGGAGGTGATATATGGAGCTTCTCAGAGGCAGTGACAACTGGCTTTGGGGTGCTACCAGGAAAATGATGGAACCTCGACAAAGCCATATAAGCCAAACCCATTAAATGGGGAATGCCATGAATCCCAGACATCCTCTCTTCCTTCTGCACTGCAAGGTAGCACAGAGTAGTTTTAAGTCAGCACCTAACACATGGTACACCTGCCTGCAAAACCCTTTAAACCTTGAAAAAGCCAAGTTTCTACAGGCAAGAGCCACTTGGAATTACAATAGTGAAGACTGTGATTGAGGACATATTCTCCCAGCATAATTTCTGCCAAGAACTCACTGAGATTAGAAAGTTGTTGGAAAGAAATTTATGGAGGAATTGCTTTTTGGAGTCATCTGGAATTAATAAATAATAGGTACCTTTCTGAGATAGCTGGTTTAGAGCCGCATACAGCTGGATGAAAACTAGCACTATGGTTCAATTTATTTACCATTAGTCTCTTTCTCTCTCTCTCTTTCTCTTTGAAGTCTAACACACAATTTCAGAATACTGTGAAAGCCTCCTTAATTTGCTTCTGTATTGTGTAAAGCAGATGTCCTGCCTTTGCAAACTGATTAGTAAGTGGTTTATATTATTCCAGTGGTTGTTATCATTATTGCAGAAATGTTGAGTGAGGCTGCTGTCTGCTGCTTTTAAAAACATCTAGAATGATAGACTGCTTCTTTCAGAAGTGATACAGGTGTACAAAACACACTTTTCTGGAGAAAACAGGCAAAGCAAAAATCTATGAGGCAGCCCATCATGTTTCAGGTAGGGGGTATCTTCAGGATCACAGCATACAGAGTATAAAACCAGCACAGGCTCTGGACTGTGACTCAAGACCCGAGTCTTACTCCAGGTCCTTACAATACTAAAAATTTGGTCCCTGACAAATCCTTTTCCTGGGAAAAAAATCTCAGATGTATTATCCTAGTAGCACCTAAAACATCTGCAGCACCCACTCTCCCATCTGCTGTGAAAGGCCCCCCATGGATGAACATTTAAGGCAGCCACAATTGTCTACAAGGTCCAGCTGGGGTGGGTCTTGTCAGGAGTTGCACAGACAGCTTAACATTCAAATTAATTGTTTTTGTTGGAGAGGGTGAAACAAAGTCTGGGTCTCTTAGATGTTTGTTTATCAGGTGACTGAAGTTGATTGAGCTCTCTGAATACTACTGCACTAGAAATTAATTCTAAATATAGCTTTAAAAGGTTAGACATGTTAAATCTGCTTCTAAATGTCCTGACAGTCTGAAAAGCAAAAAGAAAGGTGGGCATTTAGTTGATTCTAAAGATATACTTCACCATCGGTTTACCCCATAGGAACCAAGAAATTCTTCCTTTTCTATGTCCAAACTTAGAGTGAAGTAGAGGTGGCTACAAATATCCTGCAAGAACCACAAATTACTACTGCAATCATTGCAAAATACAGCCAAGTGGCTTTTGCTTCTGCAGGATGTGACAAAAAATTCTAACTTGCTCACTTTGGGTTACAAGTTGTGCAAACCTCAAAACAAGGGCATTTAGGTTGGGGCTTTTTGGTTTAACTTCACACAAATAGGTCTTAAAGCAGGAGGAACAGACCTCTTCTCTTCTGCCAACATTCAAATTTCCTGACTGCATTGTTACACACAGAGAGCCTGTGTCAGCACACATTCACAGGGTAATTTGGGTTGGAAGGGACATCTTGAGGTCACCTGGTCAAGCCACACTCAGAGCAGGGCCAACTAGTTCAGGTTGCTCAGGGCTATACAGATATTTCAGTATCTCCAAGGACAGCCCCTCTGGGTTCCTGTTACAATGTTTGACCACACCACAGAGAAAATTTTTTCTTTTATCAACATTTGCCTTTCCATGCTAACACCTTGTCCCTGTTTTCTCCTGTCCTGTGTACTCTGTGTACCTCTGGGGAAGAAAAAGTGTCTTGCTCTGTCGCATTTGTAACCTGTCAATAAGTTGTTCAGAACACCTTTAGGACCTCCCTTTCCCCTTTTCTGACAGGATAAGGCAGCTCTTTGTGCCACTCCTTCTGCACCATGTATTCCAGATCCCTAATTATCTTGGAATCTCTCCACCAAAGTCCCTCCAGCAGGCCTTGTACAGTGTATTGTCCTGGGGAGCTCAAAACTGCACACAGTGTAGAGATGTGGACTCAGGTATCAAATGAAGAAACAATCTCTTTTCCTGGCCTGTTGCCTACCCATTTAGGACACTCTAATATGGTCCTCCTGTGCTGCAAGGGTACAAAACTGACTCCATTGCCACTTTCTGTCCAGTCAGACCCTCCTCCATGGCTCTTCTTGGAAGGAAAATGATATTTAATTCTTGTGGAAAGATGTACATGCACAAAAGGTTAGACTCCTTGCAATCATTGCTAGAATCAAAATAAATCCATAAGTGCAATACCTAATGTCTGTATGATGAGATCAAGGGCAGAAGATCACAGAACTGTTTAGGTTGGAAGGGGCCTTTAAAGAGCACCTTGTTCCAGCACCCCTGCCATGGACTGGGACATCCTACACTAAACCAGGCTGCTCAGAGCTCTCTCTAACCTGGCCTTGGACACTTCCAGAGTATGGGTTGTCAACAATTTGTTTGGGTACAAGATGCCAAGCCAAAGTGTGGCAACTTGTACACAGCTCTAGATAATTAAATATAACAAAATCTGGATAATTTTTTTCACCAAATACCTCACAAACAAAACATACAATTCAATTATCTTGTCTTAGCCTCTAATTTGACCCAGAAATACACAATTATTGCACAGTAATTTTAAGACAATAAGATCAATACAAATTATTCTTCTTAAGATAAAGCAGAAGACACTCTTTATCCCTTATGCAGAAGTGAATCAAAGGCCCAGATTCTGACACTTTCTCCATCTCCGCACATTTTCAAAGTACAAGCACGGAGCCAAACTTGGATTTTAAAATGAGTCACTCATAACCAGCAGTTCACAGAATTTTCATCTTGAAGCCTTTCAGAAGCATCTTTTAAAAAACGAAAAAGCATTTTCTAAAATACTTCAACAGAATTTTTATCTTGGGACTCCAAGAAAGCATAAGGAGGTAAAATCTCAGTTTTTCTACCACTACAAATGTCCTACCCATTTTAAAGACAAAAAAGCTTTCCAGTTACATACAAACCCAAGAATAACTCTAGCTGCTAAATCAAATTTCTGATACATAAGAAAATAATCTTCAAAATGTATCAGAGCAAGCCAAATAAATGGAGTCTTGCCTGCAAGGACTAGAAAAATTCAAGAGCACTGTTGTTTACCTCAGATTACCAATTTTCTTTAGAAAACCAGTTTCTCAGTGAGAGTGCAAACTTGTCCATCTACTGAGTTAGATTCAATAAGGGCAAATATATATTTTCAAGCATCCCTTAATCAATTGATATTTTGGTGGGTTTTGGGATATTTTTTTTGTACTTTGATGCACGTTACAAAATTATACCCATGAATCATTTTTGCTCTTCACTTCTGTTAGCAGCTAACGTGAGCTAAGTTGCAGGACTGACTGAAATCTGCCTCCTAATATTTTCTTAATCCAATCTGTTCCAAGATCAGCCTCTGCAGATGCATGTACATATGTGCATCGATGTATTATAAAATACACTCAAAATACCACTTCCACAAAGACCATACACCTCCTTGGCTGACAAAATTCTTGACTCTTTTCATTTAGGACTAGGAGAAAGAAGCTTTTCTCTAGACATTCTTCTACTTGTAAACAACATAACTTCAATAATAATAAAAAAAAAAGACCTGAAATTTAAAGACTTCTATAAAAAATGTCAACATTTTCACTACCCTTTTGTTTCAAACAGCACAAGTAGCCCACGCATTTCAGTGCAGCCATTAAATCCAAATGCCTTTTGAGGCAGAATTCTATGAATGCACTCTGGCTTATAAAAAATGTATTAGATGATAGCTCTGAAAAAGGCTCTGAGGCGTAACATGGTCTATCATGTTGTGCATGCATGAGTTAGCTTTTACAAGATCAGAACCAGAAGCGAAGATGAATGCTATTCATTGTAAGCCCAAAGCTTTGGAAGTTCAGTATCGCAGCGCTCGGGGGTGAGTACTAGAGCTAGTCAAAAAAAAAAGGACATTCTTTAAAGAATCGTCCAGCTTTTAAATGTTTGGCACATGTGCCCACCCTCGGTTCTTGATGGAGTGGAGCAGGGGCTGCAGCAGAATATGCAGAGGGCCACTGCCTGCTGACCACTTCTCCCCACAGCCCCACTGAGCTGAATTTGATACGAGAAGGTCAGCAGCATTCTTGTTAGTAGGTTTTAGAAAGTCAAATATCACTTGACAGAAGAAAAGCAATGACTTCACACCGGGAGTAAAGAGGAACAATTCTGGCAAGGACTCATCCACTTACTGTCAAAGAAAATTACATACAATTTACTATTTTGACATTCTGGAGTGTGTTCGACACATTATTAGGATTTGGAGGTCTTAAAGAGAAGCAATTCAAATGAGCATTAAACTAAATGGATTTTCTTTGATGAAATAATGATAAATAATAATACAGATGACTTTGGTTGTTTGCAAAATAGCTTGTTCATAGTCAGCTGCCCATACTATTTTGAAAATATCCCAAAGCTCAGGACAAACCTTTTTTCAGCTGCTGGATGCTTTAAGGAGCTAACAATGAGTTCTCATTCTTATTATTCAAACTATTGCATGTATTGTGCGACAACATACCTGGATAAAATTGCACAGAATCCTGAGAAAATTATCTTTGCATTTTGCTGCTGACTCCAAGTAACACAGGACCTCAGCTGACGAAAGCCTGAACGTGGCAATGTCCCCACAAATGTACCCTCCTCAGAAGTCTCCTCTGTGTTTTCCCTTGTGAGCCAATCACTCTCCTTTGCCACCAAGTTGATGTGTCAGCTGTGACTTTCTGAGTAGCTCTGAGTAATGGGATCAGCTAATGTTCGGCACACGGAGAAATTCCGTATCATTCTCCTCTCTAAAAATACCACTGGCTGCCGCTAGAGCTACTCAGCAGTGATGAATAGCTGAAGGGACAAGCAGGTCTCTAAATTTGCTTCATATCTGACAGCCCTTCATCAGATATGGGTAATGGATCCTACTTACTCCAGACTACTGAGTACTGCGAGGCACTTTCCCACCGCGAGAATAGATACACTCGCTATGGGCTTCCTAACGATCGCGATTTTTTTCTTCCCCATTAAGTCAAGCTGATTACACATTAAAAAGCTGTTAGTAAATTTTGAAATGTTACTAATTCAGGAAAAAAAAAAAGGGCAGGTTTGGTCTTCAAATGCACCTCCACGCCTCTATCAGAGAAGGTCTCAATTGACTTCTAGGGATTTACCTCGAGTGTCGAAGGTGTGCGCATCTTAGAAATGCACTCAGCTAATTATCTTCAATGACTTTAGCAGATTCACTCACTTAATACACGGGTATGTCTTTCCTGGGTATACAGCATTACAGAATTTTATTTCCTGAAGGTCATTTGATGACTTTATGTGATTTTTTTTTCTGTGTTTGTGTGTGTGCATTTTTAATAAGGTCCCATTTCTGAATCAAGAAAAAGAGCATTCAGTGAGACAAAGCGTATTTACTGCATATCTAGGGATCTCCAGATTGGCAATTATATTATAATTGTTTTTAAATTCTAAAAAAGGGGGTGGAGTGGGGAGGTAAGAGATAATTAAGTCACATGAACAGGACCCAAATTGCATTTGCTCTCATTTTTGTTGTGAACAATATCAGTTTAATTGAATCATCTGTAATTCTTCTTACTTATTTTTTTTTTCTCAGCCTGCAGGAATGCACACGAGACAATATGAGAGGCTGGCTAGCAAACGTCTTGAGAGCAGAGATTGCAACTATCCATAGGATTTCCCAGAAATCAGCAGGTATGTCCACCTGTGTGTGTATATGTTGTGTGAGCACACAAATATGCCAGGGAGGGCAGAAAGGAGGGATGGCCTCTGGCAAATTGGTGTCTGTCAGCTAGCAAACCTTGATTTCACTATTAATGTCATGGTTCACCACACAAAAGCTTTCAGCAAGCATCAGCTGTGCTATACACACACTCATATATACATATATTTTTATTTATATATATACACTGTCTGCCTTCAGTCAAGCTGTCCTGTCATATTCAATGCATCACTGAAACAATGGAATGAGCAGAATCTCATCCAACTAGATTAGCAAAGCATTTTTCGGTAATAAGTGATTTGGCTAACATTAGTTTCTGTGTTTTTAATAAAGATAAAATTTTCATGATTTAAATGCCTTTGCTTAATGTAAGAGACTCACTGATCTGAAATCAAATCATGTTGCTTGCAGTTAACTCGAACTACAGAAAAAGCTAAGGAAATAGTAATAGCACCTAATCTGTAATCTTTCCACTGCAAAATGAAGGATTCCAGCATATTTGGGGGCTTCATGAACAGAAACACCATCCTTAAAAAACTGCATTGCTGAAAAAGGGTGGAGCAACTGATGTAATCTACCTGGAGTGCTGCAAAGCATTTGACACTGTCCCACATAACATCCTTGTCTCCAAACTGGATTAGATGGATGGGCCACTCAGTGGATGAGGAATGGGCTGGATGGTTGCTCTCAGAGTTGCAGTCAATACCTCGACATCTGAATGGGGACCAGCAATGAGTGGCATTTTTCAGGTGTCAGAATTGTGACAACCATCATGTTTGCTGACATGGACAGTGGATTGAGTGCAGCCTTAGCAAGTCTGCAGAGCTGTGTGGTGTTTGACATGCTGGAGGGAAGGGATAACATCCAGAGGGACCTGGACATGCCGGCCCATGCAAACCTCATGAAGTTCAACAAGGATAAGTGCAAGGTCCTGCATGTGAGTCAGGGCAATCCCAATCCCAAGCACAGGCTGGGCAGAGAATGCCCTGGGAAGATGTGGGGGTGTGGGTGGACAAAAAGCTCAACATGGCCTGAAAGCCAAAAGTGTCCCGGGTGGCATTGTAGGGACAAGGACCTGCTGGAGCAAGTCAAGAGGTGGCCGTGAAGATACTCAGAGGGCTGGAGCACCTCTCCTATGGAGAGAGACTGAGAGAGTTTGGGTTCTTCAGACTGGAGAAGACTCTGGGGAGACCTTAATGTATCTTCTAGCACTTAACGGGAGCCCACAGGAAAGCTGGAGAGGAACTTCTGACAAAGGCTTCTAGCAATAGAACAAGGGGTAATGGCTTTAAACTGAATGAATTAAGTTTGGATTGGACGTCAGGAAGGAATTCTTTACTGTGAGGGTGGTGAGGCACTGGTATATATTGGCCAGACAACCTCTGGATGTCCCATCCCTGGAGGTGTTCAAAGCCAGGTTGAACGGGGGTTGAATCACCCTGGTCTAGTGGAAGGTGTCCCTTTATGGTTGAAACTAGAGCATCTTTAAGGTCTCTTTTAACCTAAACCATTCTATGACACTCTTACAGATAGTCATGCATAATTCTCCTTTTACAGACTGAGTAACCTGACCAAGGTAATAACCTAGGTGTGAGGCAAAGGACTGAAATTAATCTGAGTCTGCTGAGTCTCTTAATAGCCCTGTAACCACCAAACACTCTGTCCCTGTATATTTTCATTACAACTCATTTAAAGTGCAAGTTTTCGGCATTGGTCTGTGGCATTCTTGGCTCCCCAGATAGTAAGCAGCAATCCAATGAAATCTTTAAAATAAAAAGTGCATTTCCTTCCTTTCCCTTGAAGAGCACTAAAGATTATGGGAGTATTTTTACTCCTCTATCTAAAAGACTTATGAAAATTTAGCTAGCCATTGGATAGCTTTGCTTCTTATTTGGTTATAAAATATAAGGCCAGATTTTGCTCTCCTTTACACAAAAATGAATTTATAATAATGCAAAGGAGAAGAGGAAATCACTACCAGCTCTGCCAGCCTCACTGCCCAGGTGGGTTAACATCGCTTCTGGCAGTCCTAGAAAACTGTGCAGAGCCAAAGTCCATACCATAAATAACTTCTGTGACAAAGGCGTTTTGTAAGCAACACCTTTAATGATCTGGCTATTTATAGGTTTCAAACCAGGTCAAATGATGGATTTCTTGGCAGCCGCTTATCCTTACCCTTGCTAAGAGTATGGGGAGGGAGGAGGAAAAGGTCTAAGCATATTTTTTCACCTTTAGCCTCTGCTATCAGCTACTGAGCAAGGACTACCTGCTGAGCAGACTGATGGTGAACAGGACGACATGCAAAGCCTAGGAGCCTGCCAGGAGCACTGACATGAGTACCAACAAGCTGCATTTGGAAAACAAGAGATCCTGGAAAGGGTTTACAGGGGTATTAAGCACACCCAGCCAAGCTAGAGCTCAGCTCCCAATCAGCCACTCAGAAGATGCACTCAAGTATCTGAAGTGTTCAACATAAAGAATCCCAACAAAATCAGTTGAATCTGCTGGATGTTGAATGAACTGCAGCACTAGGGTGCTCATTTAGGTGTCTAAATGCAAACCAACAAATGACAGGCTCTTTTGAAGTCAAGTCCTTGGAGTCTCATTCCCCAAACCCTTAAAGAAATGATTTCACATCTCTTTAGTTGCAACAAGGGAGCTTGAGATGCAAGGAGTAAACTCATGAATGCTTCTGCACTCTGAACACCTTGAGGGTTGATTTCTACAGATATTCCAACCTATCAAACTGTTGCCAGAAAATATTCCTCAGCTTTCTACACTAGCAACTCTCCAGTTTTTTTCATTAGATTGGTTACAGGCTAGAAAAACCTCAAAGGACATTGCTGTAAACATTCCTGAGCAAACCTGTAGGATGGACAAAACTGGTTCCTGCAGAAGAAACACTGGAGTGAGTAGTAACTACTACTTCTGCAAGAACCAGAGAATAGCTGCAGAACAGGGCATTAAGTCAGCTCCACTGCAGTCAGAATGAACAAAGGCTTTTTGTTACACTCTAATACACGCACATAATATGACTTGCTTTATTAGAGTCTTTAGAAATCACGACCCTTCTAATAAGAGGCAGTGTTGCTTGGTAAGCAATGTGGACAAGAGCCCAAAAATCAAACAAGTATGCTTCTATATACTCCAGTAATTTGCCATCTTTCTGGCCATTTTACATGAATTTTACAGTGCCTAGGAGAATAGAAATGATGGGTTATGAACTCAAGGATGTATCCTCAGATGCCACTTAGAAAGCCAGCCATGGAGCACTTGGTGTTTTTCTATGTTTATGGATGTGCATAAATATGTATATATGTACACAAACACATATATATTACATATGTATGTATGTCCATACATATTTACATAATAAGCCAGGTTTTAAATTATTAAATAAAACATCATTAGACATGGTTTTAGTGCAATGTTTGATGCAGTTTAAATGGAACTCGTAAGACAATGGTGTTACACTGAACAGTAATAGTGAACAGGATACACAGAATATCAAAATAAAGTGAAGTCAGAAAAGAAGTCAGCTTGAAACAAGCTATGTTAATATTTTCTTCTGCCTTCTTTCTGTAGGCTGATGAAGATGCTGATACAGATCATTAATGCTCTTAAATTGTCATCATGCTAAGGTCAGTAGTAGTGTATGAGGTTGTTTGATCATATCATGGTAAAATGCTTCTGAAGTGTGCTGTACCTTTTTTCTTTTTTAATGTCTGGTTTCATTCACCCATGACCACCTTTGTTCTATTCTAAATCATGACAGAGATGGATTGAGGGAAAATGAAACAAAGTCCAAGACACACCTGCTCCATCAGATCCTTGAAAAGTATTGAGGAGGTTTACAGAGGGCCCTTAACTGCAAAAACCAACAAATACACTAAAGCTCCATATATTCCCCCTTGTTCCCCATTTTTTGTCCCTGAAAACAGATATTGCTTCCTGAAAAAAACTTTTTAATCGGTGGTAATGGGGTTCCAAAAATCCATGGGCTTTGCAGACTTCTCCGAACCCACCAAATCTCATCCAAGAAAGAGAAAGGAGTCAAGCCCAAAGGAGATCACTGGCTACAGAGAACCTGAGGGTCACAGTGGGGCAGGAACAGAAGCCCCTGGTGTGTTCAGGGAACCAAAGAGGCCAATTCCCAGCACATGAGAGGGGCAATATCTAAATCAGGCTACATGTGTGCCCTGAGGCTGCTCCTGTGCTCCTGGAAACAGGGAGACATGCCCTGGGTGCAAGGGCACGCTCAGGACAGATGATTCTAGCCATGGTGGCAAGAGCATGACAGCCACAGCAAGGCACCAGAGGGACAGCGGAGGATCACTGCTAAGAGCAGGCTGCAGACATGATGGAGGGACCCTGAGAACTCAAAGGGTTTCTTGTCAATTTTCAAGGAGCCCAGAAAGCTGGTGCTTGAAAGAACTCAGCCTGCCAAACTCATCGTGAAAAATGGAAAACAGGCATTTTGAACATCAAATTCAAATTTTTGGGAAAGCTCGCTTTAAACAGACAACCATCAGATCCTGAGTAACTTGGGCTCACAACAGAGCAGCATTAGCTCAGTACTGAACTCACTATGTGGCACTGTCTGCCATCAGCAGATGTGTTTTACAGGTGCTTAGTTTTGCTCACTCGTATCTAAGCAATTTCATGATTTAAAAAATCAAAGCTGATTGACTGAAACAAAAAGTTTGAAAAAGTCCAATTTTTCAAGCTCATTGCAGAAAAATACCTTGTCTTGTAGGAAGCGACTAATGGTATGCATAAATGATTTTCCCATTTCAGGAAAAACGTGAAATCTCAAAGTGCTAAAAATTGCTTCTGATGGTCCAGAAGGCATCCCTTCTCACCCCATGTTCATTTGTAACTGTAAAAGCCTTAATGAGTAAAGCATCATAATTTCCAATTTTAACCTTCTTATTCTCTTCCCTGAGGTAAGAATGCAAAAATAACATCAGCTGGCTTCACCCAATGTGTAGAATTGCTGCTTCACTACATAATGCTGTGTTACATTCATGACAATAATAACTCACCATATTCCAGCTAAAAGGTGGTCACAGCACCCTCAGGAACCTTAGGAAAATCCACAGTAAGATAAAGCACCACTACAATCCAGCCTGAGAAGGATCTGTCCCCTAATATTGTACATTTGTATCTCAGTGGTTCTTTACTTATTTAAAATGTTAATTACCTATGCTTTTAGAACTTTCAATATCTCTAGAATTGCTCTGTACAGTATAACCTTGGGTTTTAAAGAAGATGAAGGACTGTCATAACTTCAAATATCACATCAGAGAAACCTCTAGTTGTAACCCAAGTCTTTGCACTCAGTGCAGTGGAGAGAAAATTTCAGCATAAAATGCACCACCAGTGATGGCACTTTCTGGTATTCAGCACACAATTTCACAGGGTGTATAAAACAAGTCTGAAGTAAAGACAGGTAAAAACAATATTGAGTTTGCATTTTCAAATTAAATGTTTTTAATTTGATACAGAGAAACTAATGACATTGGTTGGGTGGCAGTTCCCAGTGGTTTAACCACAGCTTCATTACTAGAATTGGAATGATGCATTGCTGGATTAAACTATTTCCAGTGTTATTTAGTTCTACTGCAGAACTTTGCTTGCAAATATACTGTCTTAACTGTTATGTTCTTAAACTACTGCTGTGATAAACTTTCATTCTTTAAATTTGATGCAGTTTCCCTGACACTGCTCCCATGTCTCCAGCCTCTAAGTTCATTACTCATTCTTGTGATATTTCTTCTGCTGGCTAGGATTATCCCAGAGAGTTATTTGGGTATAGGAAAGCAAATGAACTTGGATAAGTGGTCAAAGGCTAAGACTGGCATGTCTTGGGTAAATGACATAACTTTACCTAAACAACTGCTTCTCCACAAAAATGCAGTCACAGCATAGACAGGGGCACCCCTTCCCCTCCAGTCTAGCTTAGAACAGGCACACCAGACTCTCTCTCAGCAATGGATATTGCTTGGGCTCTGCTTCCTTTCCTTAACTTTCCTTCTCTTGAAGTTCAAGGTTTGCCAGGCTCCAATAAAAACCATCCTGGGTCTGTTCCCTATGATAATCACAGGGAATCCTGAAGGTATGAACAAACATAAGAAAAATGAACCAGAAGTTACAAATCTGAGGATAATGCTCTGAGAAGGGCAGAAAAATTATTTTGTTTGGGCTGTGGTTCTCTTTGCTAGACGAACCCTCTGTCTCTTTGAAGCAGCCAGCAAATCACTCATGACATGCAAAAGTTTCTGATTGCAGTGGAGGAAGAGCTCAAACCTTGGTCCAGCCAAGGGGGCTCAGCTTTGCTTGAACCACCTTGGAAGGGAGCACAGAATTCTCTCAGCCTTTCTGACTCAAGCTCAAACTGTTAATTTTAAAAAAGCAGAAGAAAAGAACTTGTTCACAGATGATTTTCAGCTGGAGCCAGCAGGAAAAGGTAAAGGAAAATAAAATGTCAAAACTTTTGATTCATGTCTCTCAGTAAATGTGTTTTGCTGTAATATCACTATTATTTTCAAAAGCTCTGAATTTAACTCTTCCAGCTCCCCCCAGACTGACACAAGAAATAATGATTTTCCTCCTAAAGGTCTGTACTTTAATCACTTTAGTTGCTGTCTTCTGCACACTCAGGAATGGTGTTCCCAGCATTGACACTCAAAGAACAATGTAATTGTTGATTACAGAATACTGTACCTCAGCAGAGGAATGGGAAATCTCTGGATTTATAGAATCTGTGTGGATTTCAGCATTTTATCTGTCTTCTGACTGATTGGCAAAAGTTTATAATGGCTTGTAGGATTGTGAAAAAACAAATCAAATAAGAGGGTGGGTGCTTGAATTAACTCCTTATGCACCTTGATTTTAGAAATCATTCATAAAACGTTGAACACAACATTATCTGAACATAAATACAGCCTCAGTATACTTTGTTGGCAGTGACAGCCAAGATCAATATTGGAGACCAAATGCCAACAGTAAAAGGGTATGTCAGTCAGTATTTCACTGACTAACTGCCCTTATCTGAAGCTCTCATGCTTCACTGGGTGAAAATACAGCCATTGATCTTAGTGTCACAACTCAAATTCTTCATATATCAACTAGTTTCCCCCCATCCCCCCTTCTCAGCTGAATTTCTGGGCCACTACTTATTTTTATGATCAATATTTCTATCACTCTCACATGAACTACGCTTTTATTATATTAACCTTTAAGTACAATTTTTAACATATCTGTTTGATGTAATGTCACATGTTTTAACTCAACATCTCTTTTACAATTGCTAGAGCTACAGATGAAGTTCAGGTTCCTTTAAGCATTTGTGGCAAAACTACTCTGATTAGAAGATAAATCCACCCTGTGCAGTGCCTGAGGAGCTCTCTGTGGCTGTGCAGGTGTGCTTTCAAGGATTCAGCTTCCCTTTCCAGGAATTCACAGCTCAGCTGTAAGAAATTTTCTCTGAAGAGTTTTTCTTAGCAATTGATCTGACTGCTTTACCTTAAAGCATTTAAGTGTTGGAAATTAGCATGACAAAAATCCAGCCATGCAAACAGTCCTGTGTGTGAAGGAGATTGACTGTTCTGAACAATCCCGAGTACTAGGGGAGGGTTTAATGTATGTAGTGTATATGGATCAGGTCTCTGGCTTGCTTTATGGTCTCTGAATTTCACTTTTCCTGTTTGCAAATATGAAGTACAACCTAGTTTGGTTAATTACTTTGGATTTAAAAATCAATGAAACCATATTGCAGAAGTAGTAAATGTAATTGTCTGATCTACATTAAATTCTCTGTGAGATTACTCATTAATAAAGTAATTGAAGTTAAATGCTCCAAGGTCTTTAAATAAAAAAGCATTAGATGGATGATAAAAAATATGCAGACATTGTAAAATATACTACTGTCTTAGGTAATAAGTTTCAAACTAAAAATTTGAGGGAAATTATTAAAAAAAAAAACAGAACTTTCTCTTTCTTCATTACCGTAACATAACACTTCTCACTAGCTCATTCACTCAGCTTAGTGAAAATTACAGCAAACTATTACTCCTGTCCATCTTGGAACTAATACAAACATGGTAATTCCTTGATTATTTGACTATCAGAAATAGAATCCTTGAGCTATGTGGGTTTTTCTGCTCAGGAGACCTTTTTAATCTTACTTTAAGAACTACCAGAAACTAAAATTAGTGAGAAACGCTAAGCAATGCAAAGATTATTTCATTTTTTAAAAATTATTATTATTTAAAGTTTCAGTGTATTATGTTTGCACTACAGTTTTAATGCAAAAGTTCATGTCTCCCAAAGGAAATAATTCTACCCCAAAATGTTTCATCAATTATTGCATTGTTCCATCATTATCCAAATTGTCAAAGCAATTTCATTATAAATCCCACATAAAGCAGCACTAAGGGGTAATGGCAAAATGGCTTCAGTCCCTGTAGGACCATCTCAAGAAAAATAATTTCAGGCAGAGAGGAAACAGTGCTTTGTTCTCGTGCTGTGGGAGGGAAGTTTTTCTTTCTTGGCTATGCCTCCACGACACAAAAAATCCCCACAAACGGGGACTGCTCCAGCAGGAAGCAGGGAAAACTGCACTCTGTACACAAGTTGGTTCATTTAGGGATCCCACAGCAGAGGTTTAATGGTAACAGGGCTGATTGGGGCTGGGTATGTAAAAAGGCTTAATTTCTCAGCTGCAGAGCTCTTGAAGGGAAGAATGTGGTGGGAGGATGGGAGGGGAAAAGAGCCCACGGGCAGTGCACAGACAGGTGGGATGGAGATGTCTGTTTGTACATAAATAACCTCTCAGTTACAGTCAAAATTTTCCTTTATCTGTCCAAAGCTGTGTATTTAGCATTAGCACACAGACTTCAGAAAGTAGGATGTCTGGGCTGCTTTCTCTAATGGAAGATAAAAAGGTATAAGGTGAGGATTTCCTTCAGAGAAGGGAGAAGCCATGAAAATATTTATCTTTTAAAATTAATTCTGCAAAATTTAAATATTAATTGCATAGCATCCTTGTGCACAGGTCATTAGGACAAAACACATTGACCTTTTTATGGTTCGAAACATCTTTTGGGTGAAGGAGTGGCAGAAAAGGTTCAAAGTCAAAAGGAAGTATAAATAAATAAAAGGGTAAGGAGAACTCTACAGACCATGAAATACTCACACATGAGAAAAAATAACCTATCCCTAGACTGCAAACAGCTAAGAAGAAACTTAAAACATGAATGCACAAAGAAAACAATCCTGTTTTAACTGATGAACACAAAGAGAGGCAATAAAGTAGTTGCTGGTTGGGGAAATTTTCATTCTATTTTTGCCTCTTATAGAAGGAAAATTACTCCACTTCTCTGTGCCACAACAGAAGAACACAAAAAATGACTACAGAAGGGAATTTTTGAGGCTTACTTAACATTTAATGAAGAGCTTGAGGTTCTTGTGTGATCACCACAACAGCAACTAATATTAATTAGACCAATTTTTATATGGCTGAAATATGACCTTCATCCAACTATACTTACTATAGTTTATTCCAAAGATATCTACTGCCAAATTTACAAGTCACTCAAGTTCACTCCTTTAAAATACATTTTTACTAAAATGCTCTAATTAAATTTGCCAGATTTTTAGGCCTTCATTACTAGTTATAAATAAAAATTAATTTTATTTCAAGGTTCTGTGCTGCAGAAAGCCTCAGGGTAAAATGAAATTTTAAGTGACTGGATGAATGAACACTAGATTCGTAAATTCTTTCTGCAATTCTGAAATTTCTGTGGCTTACCAATTCAATCTCTATCCTTTTGTTGTACTCATTTTCCATGATGGAGACACAGGATTTAAAGTTCATATTAGGAAGAGATTGCACTGTATTCTGGATATAAAATACATCATCAGTGGCCACATCAGCATATCAGGCAATCTCATCAGCAAATATTAAAAGAAATAGTAACAATTAAATATGTAAATGGAGTAGTGACAAATGTCTCCTTGCCTTTTTTCCCTTTCTTGGTAAAAAATACCTTATATGGAGAAAAAGAAAAAAATGCTGTATCTGAGAAGAAAACTCTTACTTTTGCTTTTTTATCCTGTTTCCCATCTTTGGATGCCAGTAGAGGAAACATCAGTGTCTTGGTCATACTGTCCCTGAACCTGTTATCTCTGCCAAAGGCAGTGCCACCCCAAATACAAGAATTACACAAAAGCTCCTGAGGTGTTAAGTACAGTGTGGCTGGACCTTCAACAGGACTAATGGAAACTTTTCTTCCTTCCACCTTACATTACAGACATTTCTTTTTGGCACACTGATACAGATTAAAAAAAAAAAAGGTAAAAAACCAAAACCAAAACGACCAAACCCTTACTTTGCCCCAGTTAAGCCCAAGTCCTACATGCCACTGCACACATAGACCAACTTCCCTTTGCTTTCAAGTTACTCTTCCTGTTTACAGAGAGAGAACAAGTATGAAACCAAACCCCAGAGTAGGATGTTAAGATCACACTCATTGTGCAAATCAATTTCAATTTCAGGTCCGCTCTTGTTTTTTTTTGAGTCATTAGGGTTTTCCCTCACTGTGCCTGCAGACCTCGGAGCTTGTTATCACTGACTGCCATAAAGAAAAAGACTTTAAAAAATATATACACATTATAGCTATGAGTGCCATAATCAGGGAGCAGATTTCTTGTTGGTGATAAGGGTTCATCAAGGACCTGGTACCAAACTCTCATTTAGGCCACTCCAAACCATCAGAACTTCTACGTGTCTATGGATGCATTTCCAAATCTCTCCAAAATGTCCACTGCTCTCGAGCAGCTGAAAGCATCAACTTTTGTGATTTTTCACCATTAACTGTAGCCAAAATACACGCTGATGAATACATTTTAAATATGGGATCCACTGAGGGAGAGAGGGAAGAAAATAATTTATATGGAACCAACTGGCACTGTCCATCAAGATGCTTCATATGATCTCTAAAAGCACAATTTTAAATGAAAAAAGTAATACACGCAGCAATTAGATACCAGTGACAGGTCACTAACCAAGAGCAGATTGCAGTGAACCAGGGAAAGAAAGGAAAGACAGATTACAAAATATCAATACAACTAATGTGACTGTCATTGATGGGATTAACTCTCTCAGACCAGGAGCTGAAGCAAAAGGCAAAGTTGATATTGTATTTATTGTCAATCCCCCATCTGTACGTGTCACATGAAATGGTCATTTTGCCAATCTTTTTTTTTGCTGGAAAAAATATTTTGAAGAACTAAGAAACAATACTTCAAAGGGAAAAAATCAATTCTGACAGTGGCGAGACAGGCCTCTGTCACAGGTGATAAGAAAAAGGACATTAAAAAAATGTAGATATTTATATCACATGACACAAAGCACTTCTCTACAGACATGTCCAATTTGACTTACTTTATTGCACAGTTAAGGTGATGGCATATGTTATCATTTTTCCCCAAGAGCAGAAAGAGATACTTACATTTCAGCATGTGAAATATGCTATCACCAGGCATGTGGGAAAGAACTGTATTCAATTTCTACAACCACATTTTCGTGAGCTGGCATTTCATGCACCCTAAGCAAAGGGTGAGCACACTGAATTTGAAGGATTTCACTTCTCTGGTTACACGTTTTCAAATCTGTTTTCAAGAAGCATATAATGCTGGTCATAACTTTTGGTCAAGTGGGGCACAGAATTTATTAAATTTCCTTTTTTTAAAATAAATTATTTCATAACCTATTCTCATGCTAATATCTAAGGATACTGGAATGCTGAAATGTGGAGGACATACTCTATAAATCTATTTCTAAATGCAAAGCATGGAGAGGAAAACAGAAATCCTTTTAATTAGTTCTTAACTTGCTTTTTGAGTAACACATATGCAGGGGTTTCAATTGTATTTTCTCTTATTGTTAGTACTTGTGAACACTTGTGGTTCATTGACTGAGTCTCATTACCCCTGGAGATTGTTTGTTCATCTGTTTGTCAGAATTTAATTACTGGAGCACAACCACTGGTATAAGGATGCTCATGCAAGAGCCTAATATTTTTCTCTTCTCCATCTAATGTAGGTCTATTTTCTCTCTAAAATACTGCTCTTAATCAGTTTATCACTGTGCAGAACAGCACATTTCATAGGAGAAGGAGGGGTCTAGCAGAGGCACAAATGCTGCTCTGCAGACATCTCTGAAAATCTACTTCCTCAATCAAATGGACGAAGAACTCAGCGACTCCTGACTTTTTATTCAGAAACACAAAGTCAGTGGTTCTGCTGCACTCTCTGATCACAAACTCTGCTTTCCAGCTGCATTGCTGAAGCAGAATTCCCCTGAAAAATGCAAGGGCAACATTACAGGTGACAGAAAGGAATTAGAGCTGACTTGCTGGAGGCAGCAGCAGTGCTGCCCACTTGCCCTTCACCAGTAACCTCTGCCCACAGTCCCCCCAAAAAAGACTCCTTACAAACTTAGCTCAGAAGACACTGTGCAAATCTCACATATCTCAACAGGCACAAAGATGTAGCTCTGAATGATACACCTGCATCTGTATATTCAAACAGACAGGAAACCAAAGCTCACAGCTTCACCTTTTTTTCCACTTAGGGAGAAAACCACAGGTTCACATTTCACTGACTGTCACCCAGCTTGAGTTATTACCTGCAAATATGTACCACAAAAATGAGGGCAAAATAAGTAAGAACCTGCATACCATATTTCAACTAATGGAATGGCTTTAAGGCATGAATTTCCAAAACGTAGAAGTGTAATTTTTTATCAAATACCTTGAAAAAACTATTTAAAAATAATTTCAAAGCCTTTCTTAATAATCATGCAACAAAAATATCACATTAACTTTTTCCTCTTGAACATCCTCAAGTATTGAAACACACTAAATCTTAAAAGAAATCAACCTATAGAAAATTAATGGTATTTCAGTAAGTCATAACTATTCTTCCACCACAGTTCTGACTGTTTTCTAGGTAGGAAGATCAATTTTTACCATTTGCTACCACACATTCAATCTGAACACAGGAAAGTCACAGAGAGTATTAACATACATCAACAAGTCGAAGTGAACCATTTGATATCCACACAGAGTATGGTTTAATTCTGCATTTTCTTTAGCATTTACTGTGAAAACACACTGCTCAAACTGAATCCATACCGGTGTCTTGCCCCTATTTTACAATCACCATAAATGAGAATGGTCTCCTAGTATTGCTATTTTAATGGCACTACTTAGCAGCATTCAAGGGTGTAGAGTAGGACTCAAGAGGCTGAGAATCCTATTTGAATGCATAATAAAGAAGCATCTGAAGTTTTACTAGGTTTATTAAATTGTTTATGGCTATTTTGATAGGAGTTGTTAAATTAATCATCCTAAAAAAAAAGTTAAAAGGAGAAAGAAAAGAATAGGTAACACAGGCTATTATCAAAATTTTTATATGAGTCTAATAACAATGCTACACTTTATTTTAAAAGCTCTGATTCTTGGAGTCTTATTTATATGGGTATCTTGGCTTTCATTTTCATATAAAACAGCCGTTGAATAAAGCTCAGAGTGACATGAATTGTTAAGGTTCAGATATCAATAGGCAACTAAAAAGGACGCAACTATTTAAAAAAATTCTCAGTTTTTAAGCCTCTGAAAATCTTTCGACATCTGATTCATGAATTTCAGAGTGGCTACACTGACATCTCCACTTCAAAGCTTTCTTTTTTCACCATATATCTAGACTGCAAAAATTAATTTCCTGAATCTTCTAAGTCATTTCATTTAACAATTTAAGAAGACAAACAATGCAGGCGGCCCTTCCACTGCCCGCTGCGGCGAGTCAAATCGTGCAGATAAACAAAATGATTACCAGGGCATGCGGGAGGGACAGAGTCAAAGAGTTGCCTTTACTGGTTGGTTAAAAACACAATCAAATTAATTGCCAAGTAGCTGTCTTGCCTGGTCTCAGGGCAGTTCAGAAATAAAAGGATGCACAGGACTCACACACACCTGTATGGCATAGGAGGAGAGGGAGCAGGAAGGGGAATAACTCAGGTTTATCTCAGGATTGTTTTCCATCCCAGAGCCAGTAAAGCCATGGACCTGCAAAGGCTCATTGCAACAGCACAGATACACCCATCCACTGCTTAAGAGGTTTAGGGTTTTTGTTGTTTTTTTCAGGCTTATTTGTTTTCTTAATAATTCAACCCACATATTTGTGTTTCTTCCAAAACAAAATGATATAAACTGGAAACATTCTTAAAAATTCTCCTCCACGGCTAATTACTGATGCTGAGGATTAACATTCTGTGGCACTTCAGCTTTAGTTACTTTCTCTAATTAATGTCATATTTGCAAAGATCTATAAAAACACTGTTTAGGTAAATGATGTGCATTCATTAACTATATAAAGCCTGTGTCTATTTTTTTAAATAAGTATTTGGAATGCCTCTTGAAATTTCTACAAATAACCTTTAAAGCCTCAAGGGATCGGTAAGAGCTTTAAATAAATGCCAAAATTTCATTAATTGTTCAGACAAAAGGTGCTTCTATCAGGCACATTGAGAGCCCTTCAAAAATGCACACATGCACTTATTTCTAAAAACTTACATGAGAAAAATTTGATCCTCGTGTGCAAAATAAAAACTTCTGTGACAATGTCTAAGAGTCACCACACAGTAAGAACATTTAAGCTGTTATTACTAGGAGTGTGTGGGTAAGGGTGGTTTCCTTGCTCTGGGTGGGCAGACAAACCAACTCTGATATTCTTTTCCAGCACCACAGAGCCCAGCCCACAAGGTGAAGGCACCTTTCCTCTGTATCTCTGTGTAAACTGTGAAACAGGGGGCAGCTTATTTGGTGACAGAGGATTTTCTGAAAGCTGAGACATACAGATACTGCCACTGCAATGGAGTAAGATGTTTTTTTTGAAGACTACCTGCCTATTTACAGCCCTCGTGTGGGCTTGGCTGTTACGGTTTGAGCACTTGTCAGTAAGCCAGCTGAACCACAGGAAACCCTCAGTGCTTGTCCGGGCCTGTTCAGCTTAAAATAAATGTTGACATTTCAGTAAATGCTTTTCTTGAGAGGGTTAACAACCAGCATCACTATGGTCCCCTCAAGGCTAAGGCATCTTTGGGATTTTTATAGCAAACGTATCTTTTTGACCCTGTTTTTTTGGGTTTTTTTTCTTTTTTTTCCAAATGTGTTTTTACCATTGTGACAAAGCCAGTGCTGCAAAGGGAAAATCTGCACTGGGCACGAGGAAGGAGTTGCCAAACCCCATGCAGAACAGATGGTGTCAAGCAGGCTGGTTTTGAAGGCTGTGATGGTGCCTTTGGGTTGTGGAGCCAGACACTGGTCACAGGTCCTGATGCACATATGAGCATTGCAAACCTGTGTGATGTTTGTGTGGGGCATGTGCTCATCCCGGCACAAATCAAACACCAAACTGTACAACAAATCTCTTCTACTTTTTAGGATTTCTGGTTTTAAAACTGTGTGCAGTCCTGACCTCTGCCTGGGACAGGGAACAGAGAGGGAGGAAAGTCACTCTAGACAGATCCCTCTGTCCTCTCTAACTTCAGCTTCCTTGCAGTGGTAAACAAAACCTGTCACTGTTTCCCAAAGAAGAGGATGTTTTAAAGACAAAATTTTAGGACGAAGTTCTCAGTGGAGATAGACTGTAAATCTGACAGTAAACCCACTTTCCCTCCAGCACTACCACCAAAGACAAGATGACCACCATGAGATTAAACATCATAGTCCATCTCCTGTAGATTAGAAATACCTTTAGTGATAACTTGTAAAATAAGCATCACAGCAGGACAGCTGTGAAAACAAGAGTTGTGTCCCCCTCTTTTCTTCCCCTCCAACTTAGTGCAACTCACTTTGTTCATCTGAGGCCCCACCACCACAGCTGGTTTCCGTGGGGGAGCTGGGCCATTACAAACCAGTTACAAAACACTTCCAAACCAGTCACAAACCAGTCAACATCAGGGGGGTGCAACCAGTTCCTCCTGCCATCCCTAACACCCTATTCTGACTGCACAGCACACGTTGTCCCACAAGTGCACACTGCTGTGTGTTGTATATGCTGCAAAGCAGGTCCTCAGGAGATTGCGAAAAGCAATGGCAAAAAAAAAAAATTCTGGTGAGAAAAATTGATCATGTGCATATGTGTAGGACTCAGTCTTACCCAGTACAAGCTGTAGCTAAAAATGAAAGAAAATTCGTGAAAAATATGAATTTATATAAGTGTGCATGATTCAAAAAAAGCACACTGTTAATTGTCAACCTTTGGAATATGTAGAAAATATTCTGTAAAGAATGGAACAATTTAGCACATCATTTACAATCTTAAATGCTTTCTTCAATAGAAACAAAGGACCAGTAATAACAGTGAAAGGTATTTTAAAAGACAGCAGAGCTTGTGTCTGACCCAAGAAAGTAGGTAGACCTTCACTGCCTGTTAATCAAAGAGAACTAAATGAGAAGAGAGATAACTGTAGGAATAAGGGATAGATACAATGAATAGCCTGAAAGATTAAAAGGAGATCGAATTCAGTTATTACTTTTGCAGAAATATCAAAGCTTAATTATGCTGTTTTCACACATTTGACTTACTGTGGAATTAAAATGAACACAATTAATAAATACAAAGCATTCAGTTAAAACAGAAGCATGGGGAACCTTTTCTACAACTGCAGCTAAATTGTTGCAGTGCTTTTTCCACCCTCCCATATCATTTGTATCTTGAATATATTATCTTTGAGTTAGGCATAAAGAATTTCATTATTATCAGTCACATTATAAAAGCAGGCTCTGTATAAACATGTTGGATCGCTCTGGCAGATACATCTAAGATAGGCTGCAAAAATCCAGGAGCAGGATACAGAACAGCACAGAGCACTCTCCATAAAACATTCCCCTCTTGATCACCATTTAATTATAGTGTCTACTTGGTTTCCTTCTCAATTTCTTTCCTTCTTCCATCTCTTCTACTAAAACTCTCAGTGTAACACACGGCTGGGATGGTTTTAGTGGCACATTACTTGGCTGGGACCTGTTTCTAAGTACTCAGCACTGCAAAGGACAGCCTTGTCACACCCAGGAGTTGATTTTCACCTGCTTCAATAAACTGACACCATCACCACAGCATCACACCACCTTCACAGCACTATAAATAATGAACTGCACAGAAATAATCACTCTAATCTTCTGCTTATACTCTCTCCTTCCACTGGACAAAGCAAACTTCACATCTGATTGCTAAGCAAAACAGCTACAAACCAAAACCAACATTTAAAAATATCTAAAAATTCAATTTTACTACAGTCACTTGAAAGACATATAATCCAAAGGCATCTTCCAGTACTGTAATTTCTGTTTTATTTAAAACATTGAAAGGTCAATCTGACAACTGCAAATATACTTTTGTTTTTCAAAATGACTCACAAACGGGGGGGGAAGGTTGAGGAAGAGAAAAAAGTTAAACCAACTCTATCTAAACTCCTTGCAAATCTCTAAATATATTTTTCTCTGCTCTACTTTCAAAAATCCCATTCTACTTTCTACATTACAATAATACTCTCTTCTTGCCATTAATATTGTGTTCAGTGAAATGCTAATATTTTTCAGTTCACTGTCAGAGAGAACTAAATCTACAGCAAGCTAATCTGCCATAAAGTCATGTTTTATACACATGACTACAAATTGAGTTTTACACTCCATGGAAAGCAATCTTCCATCTTTAAGGGTATCATGAGACAGAGAATTAGATCTATTCTTCTGGCATTACTAAATCATAAGATGAAATATAATTTGACGTGCAAATGATATTGTAAACCCAAGGCAATGAAGCACTGAAAATATTTTTAGTACTAAACTTACTTGTTTTCTCAGTATTAAGAGTATTTTTGAGAAAATTAGCCTCCATTTATAATGGAAACAGCATTACATAAACGTTTTTTCCATAACACAGGTCCTAGTCTAGAGACTGAGGGCCTGTATAAATTTATTTCTAAATTGGGCATCTGAGTTTAAACATGTGTTTCTCATCTTTTGAGCTCCTGAGATGTGAGCACTGGGAGTCTGCCATAACTACAACTTCTATTTCAGATACTCAGGGTAACGTGTTTTGAATCTGGATGTATTTAGAGCTGCTTTCACTTGTCAAGTTTCCAAACAGCTTAAAAATAACCAGCTAATGTATTTTTTGGTTTACATCAGGAACAGGGTTTTGGTCACTTAATCCCTCTGAAGAAAGCACAGGAACACTGATAAAGTGCTTATGGAGATGATTTTTCAGGTAAAAGGAGATACCATCAGAAGGACTGTTAAGTGCTGCCTCCCTACAATAATAGATGTTATCTTGAAAGATGGAAATGATCCCACCAGAAGCAACTTTGCCACTTAGTTGTATTTTTAATTCCATTTTAGCAAGATCTGGAGGGGAACCAGTTTCTCCTTGTAACCCTTTGGGTACTTGAACTCAAAATGCCTTCATACAGTGCTGTCCTCTCCATCATCAGTTAAAGAGATGCCAACATGTCCCAATATTCATATTCTGGCCTCGCTCAACTCTATTCTTTGCCATTTTAGGCCCAGTAATCCTAGTTTAAACCAGAAGGGTCGGTATCCCTTTTTCTACCACTATATCTTCACTAGAAAAGAAATAAAAGGAAAGAAAGTAAAAGGCTTTCTAATGCTTTTTCAAAGTAAAAAAAGACAATAGTATCAGACTAAGTTTAAATGCTGTGCTTCAGGAATTATGTTATCCATGGTTACTGGTTACTTGTGGTGTTCATTCCTTTTCAACTCAGATGAGGGGCAAGTTACATCAAGTTCACCTTCTGTTCTGCTGCATTGACCTTGCATCTTGGTGTTCTCTTCCATACGTCTAGAAGTAGCAAGTGGTCAACAAGTGTCAATTCTCCCCTGAAAAAGTGGCCTTTTGCATTAACTTCTAAAGAAACAACCCCTATATTTTGATGATGTCCTTTAACAAAAGACAAAGACACTCCCACTTCTGGAGGTGACTGCAATTGGCACAACCTGAACTGCAAAGCTCCAGCTGCCCTCCAGCACTGACTCCTGGCTCTTTGGGGAAATCAGCCAGGCAGGGCCGTGGAAGGAGAATGATTCTAAGTGACTCCATATCACTCTGCATCCATTGCTATGCTAATTTGTGTACAGAATAGGAAATTACGGCCAATGTCAAACACTGCATTTAGTTTGCTGCACATATTGACATTGATGGAATTGCATCACGTGGCATCCACACCACCAAACACATTCCTCTCGTGGAGAAATGAATGAGGAAATATTGCTAATTGAGACACAGGAGCACCTTATGGCAGATTAAACACTTGGTACAAACAACTCTTTGATGTTTATATAAAGTATTTTTTCAAGAATAAACAAGATCATTCTTTCACCAAGAGCAACACTTTGAACTTAAAATAATTCCTTTCATCAGAAGACTGTGGAACATTTTACAAAGATGGTGGAGCATTATAAGTATAGTTTTTTACAGGGAGAAACTGAGGCCAAGAGAGATTAAGGGAGTTATTTGAATTTTTCTCAGACAGTTAAGAACACAACCCATTTACCCTGATTCAAAACTGTATTTCAAACAATGAGACTGTGCTGATATAAAAGGAAAAATTCAACCCAAAATGCACTTCTCTTTGACTTTGTCTTAGAAACTTCTTTGCAGAAGTCTGAAGAAAGAAAGGTCTAAACACAAGTCAAATATACAGGATCCTTTGTCCACTTAAACTTAGATAATTGTGAGCGTTTTCACTATTTTTTGCTTCACTTTTAAAAACTTCTTAGAGCCAAGATCCATTCTTCACCTCTTTGCCAGAAGTTATTTTGCCTGTTGAAGTGATTAAGATGTAAATATTTAGGAACAGAGACACAACATGCAGTGCAGGCTATTAAAAAACCGTGATACTTTATGGATGGGTATTATGCATCCACATGCAAAACAACTACAGAAATAGACTTGCTCAAGCAGTGTGCACACCAGAAAAAAAAAACAGATCCAAATTTCAGGTTGTTCTTTTTTCAGCTCTGAAAGATGATGCATATGATCTCTCTTCTAATACATTTTAAGGAAACGAATCCTGAGTACTTCATACAAAGGGTGGAGGAGGGACAGTGAACAAGAAGAAGAAACGCCCTAAAGCTGTTCAGTTGTTACTCTGTAAAATCCTTTCCACTCACACAAAACTGCTATTTTGGTGCTCCAGGTCACAGAACAAAATCCTGGGGTTTTGAGAGCATTTGGACACATGGAGGGAGGGAGAGAGAATAAAGGTGACCAAATGGGTATGTGGGCAAAGACGAGGGCAATCAAATCTCATGCTTTATACTGTGCAAGAGGAAGGCTCAGCTCTGAATAGAACTTAACACTTCTGAAACTTCAATCAGCAGAACCTACTCTTAAGCATCAGGTTAAGGTCACTACAATTACAAAGATATAAAAAGTACTGGTCCACTTCTGGGAAAAAAAAAAATCTCTTATTTTCCTACTCACTTTCTTATTCTATACTTTATCCTTTAAAACTGATTGCATTTAAACAATAATATTTTTTTCAAAACTTATAATGTCTTCTATATTTTCTGTTGTTTGAACAATCAGTTTTAAGGTAATCAGGGTATCTGTGAGCAGAAGCACAGCCTGCAACTCTGGGTATTAGAGCACCTCTGCTACTCATACTGAAAAGATCATACACAGTCTTGCTCTAAATATGATGTTTTTCTCATGCTGGCAAATTTAGGTCATATTTGAGAAAAGTTGGTAAACAGGTGAAGGCCATGTCAAATCAGAACTAGAGTTTTCTTTGATAATTCTGGTTTCAAAGGGAGGCTTTGGGAAGGTACAAGAAACAGAAAGAATCAGTAGTATAAATTATAAATATTAAATTGTTTGGAATTCAGGGTATTTCTTAGCTGCCCCTCTTTTCCCCTGTCTACGTTCCTTAAGGAGCATGCATGAAGGTTGCAGCTGCAGATTGCCTTATCTCTCAGGCCAAAACTCTCAGGAAGGAAATCCCATCCACTTCAGGCTATAAATAAATGTATTTCTTGATTCAAATAGAAACATCATAAAGTATAGGGGAACCCCCCCCCCAAACCAACAAACCCAAACCCCATCCTTTCACAACAGTCACTGCTCGACTTGTTTCAGTCCAGTTCATTGTTATTCATACCCATCCTTTTTCTATAAATATTTGTCTTGCATTTGTCAAGACTTATATTTAAAAAATGAAATTCTATTTGGGGTTTTACAGTACGGGAGGCTATTACATATACATTATCCTTATGTGCATGATTGGGGAGAATAGATGATTTGTGAAGTTATCTATTATGGGGAATAATCAAGATTAATGAGCCCTATGGCACTTGCTGAATGCCTCCAGAGATTTATTACTCAGGTTGTTCGTTTTTCTTGTTATGTTGGTGCTGTCAAGAGTCCTATAACAAATGCAAACACAGACGTGTATTAATTGCAAA
The DNA here is from genome assembly GCA_013397245.1 of Thryothorus ludovicianus. Taxonomy (NCBI): domain Eukaryota; kingdom Metazoa; phylum Chordata; class Aves; order Passeriformes; family Certhiidae; genus Thryothorus; species Thryothorus ludovicianus. Next base: position 320,893 of record VZTB01008702.1, on the reverse strand, counting down.
TGTGAAACAAGGCTACTGTGATGTTGCTAAATACTCACAGCTCTGCTGTTTGTACAGCATCTCCACTGGCTGTAGGATTTCTTATCTACCAGGTTTCTGATTAACTTTCCATTATGGTAGAAAATGCAATATTTTTAAACGCCTAAAAAGATAAAGTGGGAGGGGATTAAAGAGGAGAGGGAATTCTGTTTCCATCTTGTTCTTAGTAATGCAAACTTTGGGCAGAACTCAAAGACAGAGGCCTGGGCTTTTCCTGAAAGGCTCTGAAGACAACTCTGAAGACCTGATTTTATCACAAGTACATTTCAATAAAAGACTTTACAAACTCAAGTTGTTGTGGCAAAAAAGAACTTCCTTGAGAAGCACACGAGCTCTGTGTAAAGACGCTGTTGTAACACCCATCTATCAACATGTTAATGCTGCGTTCTTCTGCTGACATTCCTGTTTTTCCATGCCAGAAAACTCCATAGTACAGAAGGACCACTGTGACCCCTGAGCCTATTAAGATATGTAGTAAAAGCTCAGTGTGTCCCAGGAAATTTAAGCAGATGCACTTCTCTGAATATAAAAATGCTCAAGAATTGTTCTTTGTTTATTTTAAACAGTCTTTTTCCTCTACCTCATCTCCTCATCAGTGCCACGAAGCTACACAGCCATCAGGAGTTGCCATGCTTAACAGACCCCATCCATCCTGAATGGACAAAATTACAATATTTCAAAAAATAAATAGAAAAAAAATAGTAAAAAAAGAAACAATAGAAGGGAAGGGTCAACATTACCTTAAATATTCCCAGCACTGCATTTAAGTTCAAGCAACACAGCACAGACTCAAATGAATGACAAAGCAGCTCATGAATGCTGAGGAAATAGCAGCATGTGTGTCCCAGTGTCACAACATCCGCAGCTCTGCTCCCGGAGGAAGCAGTGGCACTGCCAGTTTTCTTCTTCATTAACACGGATGTGGACAGACACCTTATCCCTTCCAACCTCCTCCCACTGGATTTACACAAGGGCCAGCTCCCAGCTGCAGAAATTCACAGGTCTCTCCTGTGCTCTCTGGTGTGAGCTCAAACCAGAAGGTGTAGAATTTTCATGTTTATGCATTCATATATAAAAACACGTTTCTACCTCCCAGGCAGATGTTTTTCTTATTCACCCTGCTGGCACCAACACAGAATGTGTAGGATGATGCTAATAACTCAGCACTATTAATGTACAGGAGGATAAAATAATGTAGTAGCAAACAGTGATATCATGAAAATATATCTAGTTCTCTCTCAAAATAGCCCAGTACATGAGAACCTAAAAAGACCTGCCAAATTCTTCCTTAGTGGAAAAGAAATTCAACAAAATCTATTTAAAACAAACATGTTTGGTTTAGTTTTAGTTGCAAATTCAGGTTTGGAAGTCACAATATTTCAGTTTGAAAAGATCTGGGAGTGGCTATAGGAATAAAAGAATAAAATCTTTGAACAGTCACTATTATTTTATTTATTTTCACTTATACATTTTCTCTGGGTTTTGTGGAATCAAGCTATTAGGTTAGGTCAACATTCATTTTGCTGTTGTAAAGCTGTTCACGTGCTTTTACACAGCTTGTGCTATAATTTAAATAACTGTTAAAAAAAGATTTAATCCTCTTTTTTAGTTGTAATTTAAGTTAAAATGCATCATAGCCTAGCTACTAAGCATTCCTCCAGGAAGAGAAGCCCTCTGTCTATCCCTTGGAAAATAATTTGCCATAAAATCTCAAATCCTCCTCTTTCTGTACTCCCTACTCCTTACTTTCATGACCCTCCAGATTCAGAAGGCAAATGTTTTGGTGAAGAGGTTGTTATGCTTTTGTGAAACATGCTGGAGTGCTTTGGATGCAGCACAAAAGGCATTAGCAGTAGAAACAAGCACCTAAAAATGAGAAATGTAGCAAACTCTTTTAAAGGTCCGGAAAGGATATTATTTTCATTAAATATCTACAAATACTGGTTTTAATTCAGATCAGAAGCAAAATACAGCAGAGGTTTGTTTAATTTAGGTCTGAATTTGGTACTTAAGTAATTTGCCATGCTGAGAGAACAGGGTCTTGTAAGATTCTGAAATGTAAATTAGAGAGTCAGTCCTGATTTGTAATTTCCTTTCACTTCTCTTTTAAGATCAAGAAAAAAATGCAAAAATCTAGTGATATACAACAAGTAAATAATAGCATAGACTCACGTGATATTTCAAAAAAATTATCTGAAATAGATGTGAATTTATTGGCAGATTAAAAACAAGTAAAAAAAAAAACCAAAAAGCCAAACCTCATCTTATTAAACAGCTCAAGAACACCAGTGCAGTTCTTTGCCTTTGGGTGCTACTCTCTCTTATAATGAAACAAGTTTTTGTGTACTTGCTCCCCAGACTGATAGGCACTGTCTGAAGGGAAATTTCCCCATCTCCTTAAGTATTAACCATTTGCAGCAGTAATTTGTATAACTTCAGGCAGTAAGTTAACACGAGACAGCTCTTGCAGAGAAAATTCAGAAATATGCAAAAAATGGAGACAACCATTCCTGCTTCTGAGCATGCAGTGGTAGCAATCCAGGGGAAAACCCTTTCTGTTTAGAATACTGGGAGCAGAAAAAGCCTCACTTAGGCTGCCAGTGGATTGGGGATGCTCAAAGGACTAAGACAGTTGCAGGCAGATTCTGTCATCAGCCAGGCAGGATGTCATGCAGAGCAGATTGGATTCCCTGAGCCAAAGATGAGAAGAACGGACAGAAGCATTCCTTAAATTCACACACATTGCCAACAGGCAGAAATGAGATTGCTTCTCTTTAAAGCATCTTCTTTCAAAGGCTTTTCAAAGTGTGAATAACTCTCTACAAATTTGAGATCTTGTCCCTGTCTACTCCACATCCTCCCACAAATACCTGGAGGTTCCTCTGAAGCCTTCTCCTCTCCAGGCTGAGCAAGAACAGGTCCCTTGCATGGCACGACAGGAAGACAAAAAGCAACATATTCAAGTTAAAAGAGGAGTATCCTACTGAATAGAAATAAAAATATTTTCCCTGTGAGGACAGTCAGCTATTGGAACAGGCTGCCCAGAGACACTGTGCAGTCTCCATCTGGGGAGGATTTTAAGACACAGTTGTATCACACGCTGAGAAACACGGTCTGATTTCACAGCTGACCCAGCTCTGAGCACGAGGTTGGTCCTGAGGGACCTTCAAACCTCAGCTACCACGTGATCCTACTACTACTACCAACAGCAGGAGCAATACCTTATGAAAATGAGAAGTGACAAGAGAAAGCCATCAGATCATAGGGGCATGAAACTGAAATATCAGAGAGTATGAAACAAGTGAATTCTTCTTCCAAGGGGCAGCAGAACCATATCTCATGCACCTCAGCAGCAGCTCGGTCTTATGTGACAGGATAGAAGGCATCGAAGTTTTTTAGTGTTAATAAATAATATGCTACTCACTAGCAAAGAACAATTTTCTTGCAGAGGATAAAAACCACCAGACCACCTCAGATTTCATTCAAAAAACCTGTCACACTTTGCTACAAATGGAGATTTACAGCAATTAAGGATTGAGGCTTTTTGTTGTCTGAAAATGTCCTACTAAATGCAGGAATGAGTGATGGATATTTTACAGTGCCTGACAACCTAGGTATCCTAAGGTACAAGATTTCTCTGCACCTAGAAACAGAGAAGAAGTCTCAATGTAGGTTACATCAAATTGCAAACTCAGCTCATACTTTAAATATGGTAAAGTTATTCTGGAAGAGCTGATATTACATATGCATGACAAAACCATAAAAGAGAAAACTAAAACAAGGTAACATACATTTGAAGGGAAAAGTTCTTTCACAGTAGCACCCTCCGTTCTTTAAGATATACAATTAAATATGCAGTTATAAAAGTAGGAGTCATCCTGAACATCACATCACAGGGGCTGAAGCCACAGAAATCTTTTAGCAGCCCCCAAGGAAGTGCAGTTAGAGTAATTTCATATTCAGTGTAGCATCTGTGAACACCAATGAGGTCAAATTTTGCAGACCCTTTAGTTCTGCTTCCATAGGAGAAGCTGCTGCAGACAGAGAAAGGAAAACCCCATGAGTGAATGCTAAATGTGTAATTTGGAACCACTTCCTGTTGCAAGACCGAGACTAAATTATAAACAGCTTGAGACAATAGATTTTAACTTGTAGTTGTTGGCCAGTTTGATTCCTAGGTTCAACTCCACAATTTAAACACCTTAAAAACCAGATAAGTTGGTCAGACATCACCAGAGTATCTTTACTTTGATGCATTTCAAAGTCCAGGGACATCAATGAATGGCTCAAACTTATGAATCATCTCCAAGCTACATAAGTCAAAAAGAAATATTTTTTTTATATTCTCAATGAGGTTTTCCCAGAATCTAATCACTGTGTTACTCTCAATCATTTTACTATGTCAATGCTTTCCCTACAATTCAAACCCTATGATGGGGTCACACAGCTGGAAAGACCAAGGAAAACATGAACCATGTGGCACTGGAAGTGCAAAAGGCTCAGAGGGAGCTTTATGTGATTCCAGAAAAAGGCAAATGGATGAAAAGAAGATGTGGCTTATTCAGTCAGGTTTCATTTCATAAAAAAGCTTGAAAATTCAGAAATTTTATAACGTTTATTATAATGTTTGTAAGCACATCTCTGCAGGCTGCCTGACTGCTGTCTCTAACTTTTTAACAATGCATAATAAAGCCATATTTAATATATATGCATTTTTCAATTGAGAAGTTGATGAGATTATCGAAAGTGAGCAACTAAAAATAAAGGACAGCAAGCCAGCAGATGCAGAGGGACTCTGCACAGAGCCCTGTCTGCTTGCAACTATTCAAATTGTAAACACAAGGTCCCTCCACCTGTGCTGTGCACATTAAAATGGATATTTCCAAGACTGACTGGAAATATTTAACTCCTTTCCTGAGATACCTAACAACACCACCTAAAAAAACCACTGTACAAAGAAATAAGGCTTATAAGCCATCTAATGCTAATTTATTTCTCAGTGCTATGCCTTTCATTCTGTGTTTGTCCACACCTGTGCTGTACTTTCAGACTGTGTACTGCAGTTTTCAGAGCAAACACCACCCTGATCAGAATGTGCCACCTTGCCTTTTAACTTTGCCTTCTTCCTCCAGGCATTCTGAACACAGCGGCAGCAAGGATCACGATTCCACTGCAAGACACAACCTCTGTTTCACAGGTGGGAAAATTAAGGCACTAATGCTCAGATGGGTTTCACTGAGCTACAGAAGCCTTGGTAAACACTGCATTAGTAACCCAGACACTTTCCCTTCTTTCTACAGTCAATAACAAGAAACAAGGGGACCGGACATCCCTGCCAAAGATTTTTAGGCAAATGGACTTCTCTTACAAGTTCTGTGAGGTGTGGAGAGTATTAACCCTGTTTTACATACTTGCTGCACAGAAATGCCTCTAGGGAGAGTGAGAGTGGTAGCATCAACCAGACACTTCTTCAGCTTACCTAAAAATCTAACTAAGCCCCTGCAGAATTTTCCCCGCTGCCATGAAGTAGGACAAAAAAAGTTTTAAATCTGTAAACATACCTCATCAGAGAAGAAGTGCTAGGTCACCAGCAGATAAAAGAATAAAAGCAGGACTCAACTCCCAGACTCCACTTTCAAATGCCAGATCATGTATTTTTTAAATCCTCTTTAGCTTCTATATTCATCTTCATGCCAAATGGTACAGTCTGACTGACATTGACCTTTCATGTATAGGAAGCTACACAGAGAGAAATGATGTGGTCATTAAATTCCTAGTTTCTGAAATTTTGGCCGGAATTAAGATCCAATATTAAGTCAGTTAAATAAGATTGTCAAAAAGAATGAAAAACTGACTAATATATATTAAATATCTGGCCTTTTCTTCTACCTTCCCTCCCCCCAAGTTTTCTCATCTATTCTTGGCCATTAGAAAAAGGTGATAAACATAATTCACTATTTTCTCAGCAAAATCTATGCTCTCTGTCACAATGTGAACAAAGAACATTTTTTCTTTCTTTCAGTGGTTTGATGGACTAAAGAAGAAAAAGTCTTAGAAAATGTCTGCATAGAACTGATGGAGGAAAAATATTGTGGGCAATCCAAAGAGAAAGAATACAGTGAAAGTGCTGCAGAGTCTTTAAAAGGGAGTAAGAGCTTTGAGCCTGGTGCATAAAGGTCAGTCAGCACTTTCAGAACTTAAGAAAAGTATTTTGAGAGAGACGAAATAACTGTACAATGATGCTCTGCCAGGCACTATCTGTTTCATTAGAAAGAGATGAAAAATGTTTTGATCAAAGTTGTTTTGTCTTTCTATGGCTTGCTAGAACCACCAAAAAACAGCAGAAGTGGATGTAGTCCCAGCTTGCAGCACTATAAAACTGGCTGGAAGCATCAGTAAATTTGGATGATTTGGGGTGCTTTTCTGTTATTTTGTTTTTTCTGCCTTTAAGTATCAAATACTACCTACACACAGAGACTATGTTCAGCTTGAATACAATTCTGCTAAATCTCATGGGGTGTACAACATTTGGATCTTACATGTTTTAAAAGTACCACAAACCATGCAAAACTCTCCCAGAAACAACTAAATAATTCTTAGAGGATCCTTGGGGATTTTATCACTGCCCATAAATAAACTGAGGCACAGACAAACAAAAAAATCCTTCCTAAAACCTTGTGAGCTCTGCAGGTGAAACTGCAGCTACAACTCACCAGTGACTTCTTTCCTGTTCCTTATCCTGTAGGCTTCACTTACAGGCTGCTTCCCAAAAAGCAATCCTCCAAAGCACAAATTTTCATAATTTTTAGGCCTGGATTCTTTATAAACAACAACTGAAGCAAAAGATAGATTGGCAGTCTATCATAATGAGCATTCACTGAAGCAATGACAGGAGTGTCAGGGGGCACTGGGAGATGCAGACCTGGGATGCAGCATCCACCCAAATGCAGAGTGGAATAGGCACAAAGTGATGGATAAGCTGGGCCTGGTTTCAGTGCTGCAAAAAGAATGGTTATCATACAATAGAATCACAGAATGGTTTGGGCTAGAAGGAACCTTAAAAATCTTGTTTCAAACTCCCTGCTATGGGTAGGGACACCTTCCATGAGACCAGGTTGCTCCAAGCCTGGTCTAAGCTGGCCTTGAACACTTCCAAGGATGGGAAATTCACAACTTCACTGGGCACCCAGTTCCTGTGTCTTATTGCCCTTACAGGAAAGGATTTCTTCCTAATATTGAATCTAAACCTGTCCTCTTTGAGCTTAATGCCATTTCCCTTTTTCATATCACTATATGTCCCTGTCAAAAGTCCCTCCCCAGCTCTCTCCAGGCTCCCTTTAGGTACCAGAAGGTGCAATTAGGTCTCCTCAGAGCCTTCTCTTAGAATGAAAAAGCCTCAACTCTCTCAGCCTTTCCTCATAGAGAGATGTTCCATCCTTCTAATCTTCTTGACAGTCCTCTGGAATCACTCCAAGAGGTCTGTGTATCATGGTCCTTCCCCTCATCCTATCCTTTAAACACAGGTAGTTCCTCTTATTTACTACTCCAAACCCTGTGACTTAATTCCTTTTTTGCCAATGCTGCCCAACACAACAGGATCTTGATCTCTTGTTTGAGCCCAAGAGCTGAAGTAAAACAACAGTTTTAATCTGTTTTATCCAGTCCTAGTAAATGAAGTTTTAGCAGGTATTTTTTGCCTGCTCTGCCAACTAGATACTTCATAAAGTGAAACAGAATCTCTGCTTCCTTCAGGGCACCTGCTTTCAATTACAGGAAACATACGGCACCTTCAGATTTTTCAGCTTTCAACATCTGTGCTTTGCAGGTACGATTTGTTGCATTTGAATTATTGCTAAAGCTGCAGAATGGTGTTGAGCTTTCAGGGACGTACTTGAGAAACACTGGAGATGGACAGAAAGTAATGGCTATTTGCAATTGCTTTTTAATGACTGATTAATGCCTGTTCTGAACCAGATCCTTTAAATTGTTTAGAAATTTCACCTTGTTCCTCTTGGAAAGTCCATTCAGCCTCAGCTTGATTAGAAACATCACCTCTACCCTGTAGCAGACGAACATACTGGCATTGCTATCCAGCCAAACACACCAGTCTCACACCTTACTCCAAAAGATAACGCTATAAATAATACCTCTAAAAGGGAGAACAGCCTGTTGTATCAGCCAGGCACAGCTGGTCACCACGCTGGGATGAGACAGTGACAGCTACAGGTTTAATTCTGCACTAGGTTAAATCTGTCAGTCAGGGGGACACGTGCACACAGATTTATAGGCTCCCTCCTTTTCCAAACAGGACTGGTGCATACAAACCAAACCAGCTCATCTGAGCAACCCCTCAGGACTTCTCCAGGCTGGTGCAGAATGACATAAACCTGAGTGTCTGTGCCTAGACACATCCAGGTGCACTGAGAGCAAGAATCTCAGATTAACCACCACCGTGGTGCTCCCAGCTCCTGCTGCCAGCCCAGCCTGCTGGCTCCTTATTTCATGTGTTATCACATCATAGCCAGTGCTTGCCAAATCACACAAACTAAAATAGAACTTCATTACTACTTCTGCTGTGTCTAGCCCAGGAAAAACTTGCTGGTTCTATGGAACATCAGGCAGCAGCCCCAAGGTCTAAGCAGGAGGCTGAAGGAGGTAAGGAGAAGCAGCAGAGTGAATGATGAACACTACTACTACAAGGAAAGAATGAGGGGGAGCATTTTTAATCTAGACCTGAAGGAATAGGTTTTCATGGATGGATGGATGACAGATCTGTGGCAGAACAGGATTTATGGGAATACAGGGTGGAATACACTCTCCAGGATCAAATCCAGTTGCTCTACTATATATTAAAGTCTATTGGAGTATTTAACTATTTACACCCTTTATTATTATGTTTGTATTCTTTTATGATTTATAACTACATTATATGACTTCATATTTATTTACAAGGATTATTCTCCTTCTTAAGGTGAATTTAGATCCAGTAGAATATCACTGAGCTTAAAATCACAGGATATTGCTATTGAGGTATCTGTTCTCCTTCACCTATTCACTGGGTAAGCAGCTGACAGGGCTGTGTATGTGAGAGAAATTAGGAACAGAAAAGAAATCAATTATTATGCTTCGAGAAATCGTGTATTAAGAGAATGCTTTTAGATTTGAAAAAACTCAGGATAGGAAACTAGAAAACAACTCGTGTTTAGTTAATGTAAGGCAAATCTCTCAAATTAATGTGCATCAAACCTTCCAGTCCATAAGTCTTTTCTCTTAGATCAGCTACTTTTGTGTAAGTTTGTACCACAATAACGAGCAGAACATTGTAGCACCCTCTCATTTGTTTCACACTTTTTAACTTGGATTCAGCTCTGGACTCCTGTTTCCTCCAGTTCTGCTTCAGGAGACTGAAGCAGTAGGATGGGATCCAGGTTCATCTCAGCATTCCTGGCAGGCTACATCTCCTACATTTGGTTCAGGACTTTTTCTAATTTAATTATATTTGCACTTGGATGTAAGTTAAGTCACAGCTCAACCATTAACTGTGCTCTGCTATGGCATCCACCCTCTCTATTTGACTTCACTAACTGCCTAATGTTTTGCAGTGAGTTTCTGATAACTATGTGTTTGCAGATTTTCATGACAGACTAATAACACCAAAGGAGGCTCCAGGAACGTTTTAAATAAATATTATGTGTATATTTTCTCAACAGTGTCTGCCTACCAGCACCTTTGGAGCTACATAATCTTATCTAGAATATGTTTGCATTCTGTTTGCACTAACCAGTGGTCCATTGCTACTGAGCAAACTGTTATTTGATTAAAACATTATGCATAGTGTAGTTCCAGGACAGACAGTCATGTGGCTCTGAAGAGGCAGCACTTTCTATTTCTGTCTTGCAAAATTCTGCTTGCCATCATTAAGTATTTCTTCATTAATCATAATGAATAATGAGTAGATGAAGGCCTTTACCTGGGCCGGGAACTTCTTAGGGTATTTTGAGAAACTGTGCATTCTCCTGTCATTGTCTTCTCCCTTCTCTATTGTTACTTCCTATTTAGACCTAGGATGGATGCCTGGAATGTAGGTCCAGCTGCAAATGATTTGAATTTGCAACAGCTTCAGAGCAGGCATCTTCCCTGACTGTGTCAGGAGATGACAGAACATCAATTCAGGGAAGATGCTCGAGCTTGGTGGAGAGCAGATGTTAGGCATCTTAACTTTTTCTAGTAATTTATTATATTGTCATCTTTTCGGCTGCTCTCAGCAGATGGTTTAACAGTTTGGAGTGGTGGCCAAACTGAAAAGAATTGAGTAGTGCCACTGAGTGCTTTAGATAGACAGGATCTGATTAGGGCATTATCTTCTCATCTGAAATATGAAAATTGAATTCCAAACTCGGCCATTTGGACGTGTCTCATTTGATGTTTAACAACAGTATAATCTAAACTATAGCAGTCACCTATATATTCCATATATGAAATAAATTCAAGCTAAGCTAGTTACTAGTAACAGCTGTGAAAGCACAGGCTCTGAAACTCATCTGCTGCAGACTAATCTCTAATCTCTTTGGCTCAGATTTATTAAATTTACGTGTGTGGGATTTCCTGTTTAGTCCGTGAAGAGAAATAATCATTTTAGAGGGCAATTCAGACTTCAGGTGGACTAAAATGGAGGTAGAAATGTTTTTGCATTGACTATAGAGGCATCCTAGGGCAACTGCAGATAAATACTCTATCTGTAAAGCAGGATAAAAGCTTTGTCACAGCAATATCATGAAGATGAATAGAATACATATGGCTCAGAATAATGATAGCAATTATCTACCTCAGTTAGATAAAATTTCTTGTTTTCTGTTCAACTTGCCTGCTAATACTACACCAATATACGCCTGCTCTGTAAAGGCAAAGTACTCCCTTTCTATTTCAACAGTTTAAGGTGTTGCTACAAACCCAAGACCAGAAAGGACATCCTGTGTCACGCAGCCAGTAAGGGTTCACCCAAAAGGTGATCTCATTCATGTCCTGTAGCCCAGTGATGCCAGTAACAGGACACAGACTTTGGGCTGAGCCTGCACATCCTCAGCCCCAGGCATGCCAGTCCTGCCTACACTTGTAGTGCCCAACCTGGAGCTTCATTTTAGCTGCTTTAGCTGCAGCAGCAATTTTCTTAATGGCCAGGTGGCTATTGCCTAATATGTTTTGCTTTTGCTTGTCTTTGCATAATGATGTGGTTTATGTGCACTTTTTATACAGACAGTAGTAACTCCCAGTTACTCTGCACAGGATGAAATATTTATGAATCCAAGGTAACAACAGAGTGCAGAGGAGCACAGACCTGGTATCGTAACAGAGAACTCTGAAGAGGCTACACAAGGTACGGTGTAGAGGAGTGGGGGCACGAGCAGATATTGGAGAGGGCACAGCCTGACACTCAAGATCCCAGGGCTACAAAAATTCACCTACAGCTGCCTAACAAAATGCAAATCTGTGGTTTTAGGGTAAGACATAAAATCTATCCAAGATATGTAAGACATCACATACATATTGAATGGGTAGTGTTGCAATCCAACAACAAGCAACAAGCGAGGTATAAAAGAATGTTGGAAAACATAAAAAAAAACCACCATTAAAACAGCCAGAAGCAGAACCCAGAATGAGGATAAAGAAACCACCAACATCATGATGCTCATAACAGCAAAAAGGAAGAAAAAATCTCCACTCTCAGGGTACCCCTCCCAATGATGCCATTTGTATCTGACTATTTGCCCTCACCACTTCCCAGCTCCAAAAATTAAAGCTCTTTGAGTAAGGATGAGCAAAACACCTTGGATAGGAGTAGACACTCAGAAATGTGTCTATATCCATCTCATATGTATTATTAAAGCTTTCCTTCCCCATAACAGTGTTTTTCTTTTCTCTTAGTAAATAGATCTGGATTAAAAATAATAATAATCTTTGATGAGACCATTAAGATTTCAATTACAGTAACAACTAATGTTTGCCTCTTACACAGGGAGCATGTTTCACTTGCCTTTAAGAAGATTTAGACTCTGAAAATGTTCAATGTTAAAGCTAGTCTCTTGCCTTCCTTCCACTACCAAGACAGCCAGACCAGAAACTCACAGCTCTGACCAAGAAAAGAAAAAAACCAAAAAACTTACTAATTTTTTAGCATGAATGTGACCAGTTTGTATTCATTACTGTTTTGTTATCCACTGTAGTTATTTAGTCTTTCCATATGTACTTGCACAGTGATCACACTCCTAAGTGCACACTGCAGAGCCTAATCAAGGCAAAATATTTCTAGCCTCAACTTGTAAGAGTCATGGACTCTCATCTTCTTTTTTCATAGAGGAAACCCCAGCACAGAAACAGAGCTTATTCAGGAAGTTTACAGTGAGACCTGATGTGACAATTAAGAGGAAAAGCACAGCCATGACAATTTTATGCTGATTTCAAACATTTGGGTTTGCTGCAGTAGTTGTTGAGTAGTAACAAAGCAAATTGCAAATACCATAACAATCATGATAATATGTTAATAGTTTTAATTGAAGTAATTTCTGCAGACAATAAGAATTATACCCTAACGTGTTAATTAATATGATTAGGAAATGTTGTGAAAATGAGTATGTAAAATGATATCACATGGTATCTGGAAAGGCATGTACAGGGGCTGGCTCCTCCGAGCTCTCCTCTAGGTGAGATTTATGGACATTAACACACAAGGCTTCAGCAAGGTAAACATCTGTTTCGATTTTAGCTATAATGAACATTAACTCCACATCCCCATTTCTGCTTAATTAAACCTCTGTCTCTGCAACCGATCAGGAGCGAACAGCAAAGGTAACAGGCACTAATTGGGCCCTGTGCAATTTCAGCCTCAGCTTGGAGCCCAAGTGGTCTGTCTGAACCAAAAAACTCCTGCAAAATATAAGTTTCTCTGCTGCTCCTCTTTCCAGCATTCCCAGCGATTTATTCACTCAAAAAATGTATATGCATCATTTAAAAAAAAAAAAAAAGTAACATATGAAAGCACTGCAAAATGTGCAATGCGAAAGAATAAATTAAATGCCTTTTTACTGCTGTGCAGGTTGTCACTTCCTTATTATTTCTTATACAATATCAAGTAACAAAAAAACCTGAACCTCTAAGGAATTCCAAAAAAGACTCTCAGGAAACCTCCTGCTGGACATCTGACAGCCAGCTCCTGGGCATTTTGATTAATCTTCACCCTCCCCAAGAGGATCACCACTGTGTCAGCACAGAGTTAACCACAGAGCCATGGAAGAGACGGAGAAGGAGGCAGCAAGCAACTTGCTCTTTAAAAGCATGTAAAACCCCCACGAGATGCATCTACTAAAAGAGAAAGCCTCAGGAACTGTGGTGCTGTGCCCCAAATGTTTTTTGAAGAGCTCACAGTTTCCCTGTACAAAATGTCCCCCCGTCCTCCTCACAACACGCATCAGCACCAAAGCAGCTCCATGTGAGAGGAACTGGACATGATAGAGCACGGACTGCTCTTACCACACTTACTGAGGTTAAAAATAAAAATAGAAGGACTTGTGCCCCAGAAGACACCAGATAATTTCACATTATTCTGTTAATGAATCTTTAAGACAAGATAGAATAAGAAAATGGTCGAAATACCTCACAGCCCCTCAGATGTGGAAGTGACAGCTGCAGCCTTTCTTCAAGTGCCTCACTTCACGAGCATGCTCCTCAAGGTTTCTTTCCGACCTTCAACCTTTATCTGAGCTTCCTTTGTGGCTTAGCAATACAAAAACTGTCACTCAGTCGTTACGCTAAAACCACTCGCTCCCTGGTTAACTTTTTTTTCCCCCCACAGCTGAAATCTGCAAGTTCACAAATGTAGTAGGCAAAAGCTAAGGAAAACACCCTGTGGTTCTCTACAAACACACAATAACCTTTAATACAAAAATGCATTTTAACTTGCGGCACAGTAACAGACAGTTGGGATTTACATGCACAATGAGGTTCATCTTCAAAAAGCACCATTTTGTAGCTCTCTGAAGGAAGTGGTAAATACTGTGCACACTCTTGCTCCTTCATGGGAGGATGGCTACCTACACCCTGAACTGAGAGCAGACCTTAAGCATAAATCATTTAATTGCTCATTCTATTTGATACCCAAGTACCTCGTGCTAATAAAGTTAAGCATTAAAGAATTACAATGTGACAAATTACACGCCCATCTCATAAAAAAAATATTACCGAAACGGAGCCGGGTCTGAAAGACTCTCAACAACATACAGTGTACAGCTAATTTTAGATTCCTCAATCACTGGAGAGTTTGCAGCATACACAGCCAAGCCAGCTCAATCAACTGGCTTCTATCTCCATGACTCCAGGTCACATTATCTCATGAATGAACTGTTATGTAGGTCAGTCAAGAGTCATCTAATTGAATGCACGTTTCAGCTTTGGCATTTATGCTCTAGATATCAAAGCCATAGACAACTGGGTAAATCAAAAGAAAAAATGAAGGAAGGGGCTGTGATAATTAGGCTTTGTTTCAGACAACAGGCATGGGAACAGATGCTAGCAGAAACTTGTACTTAGCCATTTTCGTTCTAACTGGATTTAATGCAAGTGGAAAGTGCAGGAGCAACAGGCTCAGTAGAGCGAGGAGCTTTGCTGGGTCACAGGTTGGAATTTAGTCACAAATCAAGCTCTGTCCTGCTAACGTCCCTCAGCTTGGCTGGGAGGCACACTGGTCTCTGCTGAGGCATGTGCCAGAGACGTGTCTGCTTACTTGCAGAAACTGATACCGCCAAGTCTCCTCACAGAGGCCCCCGAGCGGTCATCAGGAAGGAATATTTTTGGTCGTTCCCAAATCAAGGTGGATTCTAGACAACAACAGAACTGAAAGTTTCCATTCTCCATTGCCAATCTGAGTCATGCTTGTACTTAAATGTTTTAAAGAGCAAAGTCTTTGGGGAGACTTCCCAACATGGCTCATGAACTGTTGGTTTAGCTTTGCAAGCAGAAAGCTGATGTAAAATACACCAGAGTAGTAATCCTGGTAATATTTGGGTAAAATGAAGAATATCAGACATCATGGAGACGCATGATGAAACTAAAGTGAAAGAGTTCTTGCTTTACAGAAACGCTTTGACAGACATTTCTTCTCACTTCCCCTTCAATCCAAGCTATTCTAATTTAGACGCAAAAACAAAATTGCAACTGATTAAAATTGGGTTGGCGGTAGTTCCCGTATGAGGAAACACACATCTCACAATCAGATAAACGCCAAGCTGTCTAAATGCAGCCCTCCCTGTACTAAATAGCAGTGACCCAGCAGCTATTTACTAGTTATTTGTGTATTTTCACCTTTCAGAAACAGCTCACAAAGGAGGATTTTCTCCTCCTTTTTGCTCCCCCAACTTTAAAAATAATTTCTGGAGTACAAAGAGTTAAAACTACTGGAGTGAAAACAAAATGCCCAAGGCCAAGTTTTCCTGCAGCCTGTGTACTTGGTTGCATTTTCATCTCCTTCGTCCTGACAGCTGTTATCTTCAAGTGTGCTTCGACGTGCCCACTGCTGTTCCAGCAGTCTTTTTGTTTACCTCAGAGCTGCTTTTAAGAGCTTTAAAACCTTGATGCATGCAGGTTGTAGAAGGGGGAGGCAAGAAATAACACCTATTACACGGGAGGTATCTTCTGCTGTCTTGTGCCCCACATGCTTCAAAACAGGGATTTTTAAAAAGATTCCAAAGTATCTTAAAAAAAAAAAAATAAAGTAACCCTCCATTGTAGCCCTTTGTAACCTGCTCCCCATCTCCAAAAAAGCCTTTGCTCCAGTGTTCTCAGGTCCCTGCAACAACTGCTTTGCACTCACAGAGGATGTGAAAGTAGGTACAAACATCTGTTAATTAAGTCTCAATTTGCACGTGAGATGAGTAATACACGAATTTTGCAAATGGTTATGTTGAAGCACACAGCAGTGGATAAAGCTGACCAACTTGAGTACAAGATAGAAGGGAGACTGAATTTCTTTGTTCTGGCTACTAGTCTTGCAAATAAAACAAAAATAAAGGCCATATAAGTGCACCTGAGATGTTGCTGACTTCTACTTTGCAAAGACAAAGTCAGAATAATTTTCCAGAAAATAAACACAGATATCCATGCAAACAAAAACCCCCACGAACTAATTATTGATGAATAAAATTGCATCAGGTCCAATTTGCAAGACAGGGTATTAATGTATTTTTAATGGCTGAACCAGAGGAAGGTCATTATAAAAAGTTTTAATTCTAGTACATTAGTGTTGCATTTATACATTAGCAGTAAATGTAATAATGTTAAACTCTCCACTTGTTGTGACATCATAAAAAATACAGGATATTTTGGACAAAAAAATAATTACAGCTATTATTAAGCTTTCCTTCTCCAGCCATTGGGAGATTGTTTATGCTGTTGTATAAATTGTACATGCAAGATGAAAACTATAATGGGAGGGCAACAGATGTGAAAAATGTAAATCTTTGGAAAAATGCACAATCAACAAAGGCAGAGAGGGTTTTGCTGTTGTTGCTCAGTTGTTGGTGGTGTGTTTTGTTTTTGTTTTTTTTTTTGCAAATGAAATAATTTTAGTGCTCCTTGACCTGTAAATGCCATTTTTAATGGAATGCAGGAAATAAATTAATAGCACTGAAAAAAACCAGAAGTAAATGTGAAAGTCAGCTTGAGGAAACAGCCTCTTCAGCAGAGATGTTTTTTTGATTCTTGAAAAGTCACATGCAAAGTTCTGACACTCAGCAGTTACAACAGGCTGATACTGCTCAGTGCTAATTTTGGGTAGTTCAGGATCAAAATTCCATGTGCTGAGTCCAATATGCAGACATTGTGTATATCCACCAAAGGCAAAGTATCATCCTAGGATTAGCACTTCCAGAACAGATTATTCCCCTGAAGATCACACCTAGATCTTCCTGTAAGTAGCTTGTAAATCAAGATAGTTGTGTATTATACTACAAAATTTTTAGCTTCCCCACTCCATTCTGGATTCCTCATTCACTTTCTATAGATTATCATTTAGCAACATGAAAATTTCCTGAAGATAATTATCTGGCTGCAATTCAAGACATTCATAAAAAATTGCAGTTTCCTTTGGCAAGTGGCTGTGCTTAGGAGGGATGGAGGCACAAACAGGGCAGGTGAACCTGTGCAGGCTCTGACACAGCCTTTGCTCTACTTTTGACTTGCCTCTTGCTTCCTACAAGTGCTTTTGCTCCACAGAGGGGTTTGGCAGGGGCTCTGTGTTTCTCAGGAGTTACCTGCTGCCTCTTGGTTTGATTTTTCTTGCCCTCACAGCTCTGGCAGATGATCAGCTGTGCAGATGATGCCAGGCTCTGCACAGCTTGGCTGTTGGGATGCCCTGTGGTGTGGTTGGGGCCCATCACCTCTGCAGGCACATGGTGGCAATTTTACTAAACCACATCCTAATGAAAAAAGGGAAACTAGGTCACAGTCTTTGCTTTCACTAGTAAGCAGGTGGGGCTTTTGTTCCTTACCTGACATTCTGTCTTCCCAGCAACTCCGTCACCTTTTCTCAGGTTTGATTCACCACTGCAAACTCTCCCAACTGAAGGCAGGTTTAGCTTTGCTACAGTCAGACTAAGAATATTAGAGAATTTTGAACACTATGCTCAGGGCAGCATGGAGCTGATTAGAGCAGAAATCCTCAAAAGTTCCTGAGAAAAGTCATCGGTGACAAAGATGCCACCAAAAATTGGACCAAGCAATGCTGGATCACACCTGTGTTTCTTCATCTTCAGATGGCTGCATCTGTGGCTCTGACTACCACTGATCACTGCCTTTATGATTTTATTCTATTATGAAATGGCTTTTTCCCCAAAACCCCTAAAATATATTAATGGAAACCACGTAAGTTTTCATGAGTTTACATTATCTTTCCCATGATTTTCCTGCTCCCTTTCTTTCATCCACACTGTTAAAAAACTGCCATACCATCAGTATAATAACTGCTTATAATTGCTTTACCTTTCAAATACTTTCTCTTTTCTCCCTGTTTGTTGTTGTTTTTTGTTTTGTTTGTTTGTTTTGGAGGCAAATGCTCACAGACTTACAGACAGTGAATGTGCATCAATATTTTGAGGACTGCTTGAATCTCTTGTTACTTTATCTGCATAGGTGAATGGAATATTTCAAATATTTCTTCTTTTTTAACAGATATCCAGTGCTATCATCCCTTCTTGTAGGTATTGAACTCATGTTACTATCACTCTGAAAGAGATTACACTAATTCTCTTGTCTGAAAACGTATGTAGGCTTATGCAAAATAAAACAAAATGTATCAGTAAAGAAGCAGCTGACATCTTCATGGTGCCAAATCAACTATTAACTAAGCATGTAAATGGACAGTATATAATAAAAGACCTTCTTTTGGGACAATTTATGCAATTATGAATATGTAAGTTGTATTCTCATGTTCTGGATTGACCTCTGTTTACTGAAATGTTGACAAGGACAAATATTCTGACTGCAAGTCATGCTTTTGATGCATCCAAAAATACTCATTACAAATCAAAATCCAATCTGGAAGGACACAACCAATTATACCGCATGGGAGCCTTGGGTTTTCCTTCTAAAAATGGGCAAAGTAAGTTTCAGTCTATGTGGCATCAAAGACAAAAAAATAAAACATGAAAGATAGTTATTAAGACAAAGAAGTATATATAGCTAGATTTTTAAGTTCTTTTGTGTCACAGAAATCTGGCACTTCTCAATCAATTTAAAGACTTCTAAAGCCATGATATTATTTCTAATCACTTGAACTTAGCAGCATCTTCCCATTTTGCAATTTGTTTTAGGTTTCTTACAGCTCTTTGATTGTTTTAATTTTCAGGGACACATGAATGAGAGCCTTCTTTGCTAACCACACAGTAAGCTCCATCCAACACAAAGATCAGTGCTGAGAGCTGTTTTATGTCAAAGTGATGAGGAAGGTGTCCTGGTGGGACTGACTATGGAAGAATTGTGCATATTTCAGTTTATTCAGCTTTTAAACACACAACTTCACGGAAAGGCAAAATTGCCCCCTGCCTGTCCCCAGAAGGCAGCCTGAGATGGCTGCAGCTGGGCTCCCAAGGCACTTGCAGGCAGATCAGGAAAACATGGAAACAGCAGGATATTCCACAGAATAGTGCATCTCACAGCTCTTATCTCCAGCACCCCAGTACTGAGGTAAGCAAGGTGATTAATATCATGGAAAGAAATCAGAAAGCAGGAGACTAAACGGGAATAGAATAAAATAAATAAAAAAAAACAACCCAACCACATTTATCTAAGTTCCATCAAAACTCAACCTGCACAAATTTACTCGTGGCTCCTTTTACTGGGAAAGTTTTACACCAGAGCTATTTGCTGCATTGGGGAAAATGCAGCTGGAAAAGAGATAAGAAAGGAATGAAAATGGAAGGCCTCATGACAACCAAGCTTGGCTTTGTATAAGGATCACGTTACACTGGATAAATCAAGTGTAATGGTATGCGATTGGGGCAGGTAAAGACAGGAGCACTAAGGAGTACAGCTGTGGTTTAATGCTTTCCTCAGCACGCTGGCAGCAGGGTTTCCTTATCAGCCCAGGCTCCCTGACTATCACAAACCTGAGCCAACCAGGAAAAATTTCCATTAACGAATATTTATAGGGCAAAAGGTTAACTAATACAGAAAAGTAAGGCGGAACTCGCTGCAGAACACAGTCAGGGAAATAAATCTGGAAAAGCTGAAAAGGCTGAATTTTGGTACAGGGCAAATGCTAGGAAGAAGTGATTTGTTTGTTGTTTTTTTTTAAATCAGTTGGACTTAAGAATCAAACTGAAAGCAGGAGGTTGCAGGAAAACTTCTAAAAAAATGCCCAAATTTCTAGTGAAAAACAAGATTATTGAATATCCAACTATGGCCAGCAGGTCTAGGCCTTTTAAAAGGGCCTGAGTCTGAGCACTAGTTACTTGCTGTATGAAAACTGGAAAAAAAGTACCTTTTAAAGATTATATTTTTAAGCTTTGAATTATTTTGGGAAGGACAGAGATAATATTGGTGATTGTAGAGAATTATATCGGTAATTCTTCCCCCTAACAACTTAGACAAAGGACACAATGATCAACTAACATCAAATGAAAAGATTCACAAAGCTTTACAGAACTAGGACACTTGGGATTAGAAACCTTTTGGAAATTGATTTAAAAAATTTACTTGAAGGTTTTAAAAGCAGAACTTGAATACCGTGTACTGAAGGCTACACAATTTTCCAATTTTTAGCCCAAGATTTTCAATAAGTTAATAAAAAAGAAATATCACATTTGTTTTTTTTTCATTAAGGTGCTTATGCATTTGAAATAAACACACAGCACATAGCAAACTTCCTTTTCACTTGAGTGTCTCAAAGTTTTTGTTTTTTTTTTAAAGCCTATGATCTTGCAGTGAAATTAGTAAGCAGACACTCATCATTAGATTTACCAAAAGATAAGTTTTAACTGATGAGACTCAGATGGAAAGCTGTATATTCATACTGTAGTTTAAATAGACATGTTTAAAAACTGAAAATTCAGTTTGGTCATGTTTTTAACACCTTCTTGCTAAGCTTAACAGTTTTGTATTGTGCAATAGGAGTTACTGGGCAAAAACTGCTGCACCACTGCTTGAATTCTGGCAGATGGACCAAAGTTCCCATAGCAGTATTTAAATTTCTGAATTTTCAAATACTTAACACATTGCTACATTGTCTCAAAGCTACTATAGAAAACTGAGAAGTAGGTTCATGTGTGAGTGAAAAGATCATAGAATTGTAATTGAGATAACGGTATTCATAGGTATCACATAGAATTTATGCAAAAATAAAATACTTCTGGAAAGTTGGAGGATAAGCTGTTTACAAGCTATTAGATTCCTGAGGTTTTGACACATTTGTCATTTTGCAGGGGTTCTGAAAGGCCTTCCCACCACACCAGTAGAGTAACATTCTCTTGTCCTTTCCACCCAGCTCTGAAGACCTTAAAGCTCAAAATGAGCACAGACACCAAGGAAGGCACATGCTCATGGTTGCAAGCACCTGTGGTGTGGTGCATTCTGTCTTCATGCTGCAACAGAGCATCACACATGAAAGTGAAGCACACAGCAGCACAGGCTCTTCTGAGTCACCACCACTGCAGCACTCTCCTTTCTTCACCCCCAAAACGTTTGGATTATGGTAAAAAGCAGTTCCCAGTTCCCCACAGACCTGCTCTGTAAGCTGATCCAACATACTTTCAACAAAGTTTTATGCAGGAAAATGCCCATAAGCCGAAACCTAAATCTTCTTGGAGGTGTGCACCAGGTCTTCCCCTCATCTGCCAAGATGTCAGGAAGGTTTTGTAAGAGAGGATAATGCAGGTGTTTTCTAGTTCTTGATATTTTCCCCTTCCTTCAGCAGGATTTTGAAAAAGAGAATGCCTTTTGCTAGCTGAAAGAGCAAGAAAGTCTCTGGATAGGTCTTTAGGAAAGAGAAGGTTTGTCATTCACCAAAGACTCAGCAAGAGCAAGGCTGCCTCTCCCAGCCACACTGCTGCCTCTGCCTGGACTCTCTCCACCCTGCATAATGCTCACACATAGAACAGTAGAAAACTTCCACCTCTCTCCCATTGCACAGCAACATCAGCCTTGAAAGACCAAAAAAATATGAAGGGAAAAAAAAAAGAACCTGAAAGTGCAGAAATAAAAAATAAAAAACAGCTGAAAGTATTTATTTCAAAACTTGAATATTTAAAGCATCATTCACTTTTGTCCCCTCCAGTTAATGAAGGGACATTCAAGGTGAGCTGCCCCTGCCAGAAGATGGAAACCTGACAGGTCCCCCAGAGACAGCAGAGACAAGCCTGAGCTCAGGGCCTGATCCAGCAGTCAATATTGCCTCATCTTAACAAAAACACCCAACAACTGATGGACATGAACATTTTTCTGACGTGCATCCCTCCCACAACAGACGCCTACTACGGATCCAGATATCTGCTCTGAGCAGCAAGTTTTTGCACAAGTCCAGTCTAATGCATCACGAGGCAACAATTTTTAGCACAAGAGCAGAGCTCTTCACCAAATCTGGTCCTTCTTAAGGCTATTTCCTCCTACAACCAAACCAACTTGAACACCCTCATGTGGCTACAACATCCCAACACATCTTGAATGCTACTGCAAAAAGTTTGGCTGCCTCCACAGATCACCTACGATGCTCATGGTAGTTGGTAAATGAGAATGGGCTGCACATTCAGCAAATCCAGGGATCCTGAGGAAGAACAGCAGGTGCAGTGTGGAAAGCAGAAAAAATAAAGCAGGAAGTTTTATATTGAGGTTAAAATTTAAAATGTCTATTTCAGAGAGGCTGCATTAGGTTTATGCAGCAAAGTGAGTGCCTGATGTTAGTGCACTGACTTTTCAAGAGCTATATGCAAAAATAAATGATGTGATTCAGTTTGACTGAAAAAAAAAAAAAAAGCAAACCAAAAGACTAAGGA